>JADLZK010004668.1:0-415843 GCA_015847255.1 Hyparrhenia diplandra | reverse complement strand
TGTGTTTTCCACCCGTGCACATGCTAATCTTGGCGCAGCGCCAAGCGGCTTCCCTAGCATCCCTCACTGCCATGATTAGCAACAACCCCTTACATCTGGTATTGCGAGACCACTACGATCCTTCGGTCAACCAATGGCCGCCACCACCATGATCACTGACAACAAGACGGACGTTGCAACCATCCTTGCCACCACAGGGGACATCAAGAAGGACGTGAGGGGGAGATCCACACCCATCTTTAACAATTGTGGAAAAATATTAATGGAGCTACTGAACGCGTGCCGGTGACAACGTCATCAACAACGCTGCCGATATCAACGACGTCCACCTCACCGCCCCCAAGAATGTCGCCGCCACCAACATTGACGCCACAATGATGTTGCCCGATGTTGCCATCGCTGTCACTTTCGATGTTGCCATCGACGTTGCTGAAATTACTGTAGAACCCAGCTGAACCAAGACGCCATCGCCACCACAACAACAATGCTAGACGCCATCATCAACGTCAAACCGGCTGCAAAGACACAGGAGCCGCCCTCAAATGCAGTCGACCGCGTCACCAGCAACATCATGACAGCAACGCTTGACATTGTCATCGACACCGCGGGCATCTACCGAGCCCATCCCGTCGTCAACGCAGTCCAGTCCACATTGGATTTTGGACATTGGCAATGTCGACAGCCTTCCTGCAAAAAAAAAAAGGGATGGAGTTACCACGCTCATGACGCCATTAGCACTACAGCTGCCCCTTGCTATTGTGCATGGATCAGATCAATGACTACAATGACCGTGCCACCACGGTTTGGGACAATGATGACCGTCCCAACAAGATGTATCCACGTCCCAAGGAGATTAATAAACAGGTAACCAACTACACTGCAGGACTCCTGAAACCTCCAAACAACATTGAACCTCCAAACAACAAGGCGACGATTGTCGTCCCCACATGCCTAGGCGAGACGCCGTCGAACAACTTTGAGCACAACATGGCGCCAGCCTTCCAGTTGGGGCGCCTTCTGCCATCAACAACTACAACGACTACCACAAGTGCGCCGATAGTGACAATAGTGGGAGCAGCGGCGCCCACTCCTCCCAAACAGCGTATGACCGCTGCCATGGCGAAGGAGCAATGCCATGTCCACACCAATGCCAACTGAACCAAGCTGCTTCTCGACATCAACGCCGACAACAACTATGACGACGCCTACCTAATCAGCGTCGGCAACAATGTCGACATCACCCTTGGCATCCCAAGGCTAACAAAGCCTTGGTCGGGTGATATGGGACTTCACCAACTTGAACCCCTAGTATGACCGCAACGGGCGTTTGCACAAATGCCACACAACACCCCATCAACAGGCAATCACCCCCCATCGACACAACAGCACATGGGTGGACTACATCAGCACCTACGACGCCGACGACATCAACCACGGCTTCCCCATATACCTCAAGGGGACACTCAAAGGCATTGTAGTCCACATACTAGTGGGCACCAACCTGACCCACACAATCATCGACGTCAACACTGCCCCTCCATTGGACTTCAGGAGAAGCACATCAACACGACCATCCTCGTCGGCAGTTGAAATGAGGTACTGCCGTGCAGCTTCATTAGCCATACCACGACGACTTGAAGGGGACACCTTCATCATCAATGCTCACCACATCGACATCAGCGGCGACGACGACAACAACGTCGTCCAAGGCACGCCCTGGCTAGCTAGCCTTGGCCAAGTCACCCGAGACATCGGCGACATGGAGCTGCAGTACGTCCGCAATGGGTGCTTGCACAACTCCCACGTCGCACTCCACCAATAAACACTGACAACAGTGCTCGTCCCCCGGCGTCGTCATCATTGAAGCTCGCTGAAAGAACAACACCGAGCAAAACAACTAGGGAGCAACAGGAGCTTCTCTTGCGGCTCTAAAGGGGAGTGGCAGGTCAACCCCTCAGCTCGTCGCGACGAGCCCTCCGCACGCCCTTACAATTAGTGCTTTTAGACAGCCATCGCTAAGATATGTTTTTGATACCGCCATACATACTGTTACAACCCATCTTTATACATTCACATATCTACATCATAGATCATACATGGAATATTTATTTACACATTCTTTTGAGCAAGGATTAATGAAAAAAAGTTGGCATACATGATAATTTTGACATAATTAGTTATTTCAAGGAGACAAAAGGAAAAAAGAGTTACACTGAAAACCTATATAAAATAATATAATCCTAAAACAGTTTATCGTTGAAACAATTGCCTACTGACTTTTTCCTATTATATACTGAGTTAGTGTCAATATATCTGCTCCTCCAGCAATCTACAAAGAATATAAACACCAGTGCTTCCAAAATTGTGTATGCTTTCTGCTGTAGAACTCAGAAAATTGTGTAGTTTGAGAATAAGTTCACAAGATTGTCTAATGCTTCAGGGTAAAATTTCCTTGCAAACAAGTAGCATGGTCTCTTCAGTCCATTCCACATGCAAGGCCTATGCAAGAGGTCATGCTGCAGTCAACGACAAGAACATAAGCATTGGACATCCAGTGTTTCTCCCAATAGTAAAGTTGACATCAAAGAGGACACAGTTACTCCACGCAGGTTGCAACTGAAAAGCGAACGTGGGCTGAAGATGTTTTAAACCACAAACCAAAGGAAAAATGGGAGAAAAGATCACTACTTGACACATGAACTTGAGGTAATGATGAGTGTGCACTTCGCTTGATTTGAAACTTGACGGATCTGATAGGACTATACGCTTCAGAGCCTTGTAGTTGTTTACTGTAATCACTATGGATTGTGCACTGGGTAACCAAATATATAATCCTACCCCGACTATCATGTGAAAATAATGCAATATATATGATAAATGTAAAAAACTTGACGGATCTGATAGGACTATACGCTTCAGAGCCTTGTAGTTGTTTACTGTAATCACTATGGATTGTGCACTGGGTAACCAAATATATAATCCTACCCCAACTATCATGTGAAAATAATGCAATATATATGATAAATGTAAAAACAACATGGTAGTATAATTAATTCAGTAAATAAATGCAAGGTTCAAGCTTATTTTTCAAATAAATGGTTAAATTAATTCAGATAGCACGGGAGGAAGAGACCTTCTCATCACTGGTGATGTGGGTGCTCACATCAATCGACTGCAGAAAAATGGAAGTTAGAGGCATAAAAGGATCATATTTATCATGTTAATATGACAAAAAATAAAGGTAAACATACAGTCATATTCTTCAGGCGTTCATAAGTGACATCCTTAGCTCGGAAAGATCTGGGATGCCACTTTCCTTCAGACCAATCAACGTAGGTGACTGACCAGTTAGCAATGCCAGCAGGGTCCATCATCTGTTCAATACATATGAGAGCCTTGACATCAGTACCTAAAAGACATTATTGACAATCAGATTCTTTTAAAATTTAAAAGGACACTATATGGCCGCTACTAACGTGGAATAGTGTCGGCAGATAATGCTCATCTGCATAGCAATTGCGACCTTCTTCCATTCCGGGCTGCAAAGGCACAAAGCACAACCAAAGATCAAATTATTCAGCAAATTAGTGCTATCAGAGTGATCTTCACAAGTGCAAAGAACAGATGGAAAAATAGTGCACGAATAACAGTAGTGGTAAAGTGGATGATCTAGATTTTGGGAGAAACAGTAAATCAGTTGACAGAAGAATGAACTGAAAGCTAGAGCGTAGTGCAGTCTATGACTACAGCACAATACCGAAATTATACTATGCTAGTTCTCAAGTATACAGTATATGCAAGGAAGGCCATGGAAATTTAGATTAAGTTACCCTGCAGAAAAGCCTGAATTTTGAGTAATAAAGACTGTCTGCAATCACCACCATTGCATGTTGTCTCTTCATTGAGAACCACTGCGATGTTCAAAGAATAGTATTGTAAACACATTTTAGTACTTGGAGTCCATACAAACCTATTAAGTTCAATGGATCTTGGGAAATAAATCTTTATATTTAAAAAGTAGATTATGTGCTAGAAAAAACGTATTCTTATATTGACTAAGATTAACACTGCTTTCTAGCCTTTTGTGAACTTGAAAGAGGTAATATTAGAGTCACCTGAGAACCCTTCCTGAATTCTGACTCCCGAACCTCAGGTAACATATGCTTTGAGTATCTGTAAACTCCATGCGGCCCAGGATCATGAAAACTAGCCAATAAATAAACAAGAATGTGAACGGCAGAAAAAGATGGCAAGTGTATATAAATAACTAAGGAATTAAAGATCTATGCAATATTATTTCTAGTCACTGGCTTAATTAACCATACGAATGAATGCAACATAGTTCAAACAGAACATTGTCTCACCAGTCCAGAAAACTGTGCCTTGATCCCATGAGGAAGTCGTATACATAGTCAAAATTGTGTAGTGGAACACAGCTGAATTCATTGTTTGAGGAATGGTTACAGAGTGAGAGAATTCTTCATGCTAGAAAGTATTTTCGAATATGAGGATCACCTGTCTGAAAGCAATACAAAATGCTGGTTGTCTATATCTTCTAGAGCTTTTGCCAACAGCCTCCTCTCTGCATCAACCATTGAAATCGTACCCCATGTTACCTGCGGAATTGCCAATATCAGAATCCTACGGAACACATATATGTATATAGTCGATGTGCAGCAAACATTAATTATCTACTCACTAACTGGCTAACTTCTTAGACAGTCAAATCTAGCAAATCGAATTATCTGCATCTATATGAATACAAATAATATTAGAAAACAATCTGCTAGATGAGTTCTACTTCCAGCTCAAACATACATGTGCATCAAGTTATTTTTAAAACATTTGGAACTGTGGTCACCATAATTTTTTCAGCATAAATGTGCATATATTTTGAAACTTCATCCTATGACTTTATTCCTATACACCGTATGTCAAGTACTTTTAAGTATTTCAATATGCATACCTAGAACAATGGCTAAGTAAAATTAATTATCACTGGAAACTCTGAAGAACTATAATGCATATCCTCAAAAGTCAAGCAGAAAATGTGTCAGACATATAACAAATCTTAGTAAATCAAAACAGATTTCTACCTTATGATCTTACAATATACATGCTCAGCATGGCTTCATCATTAATAGCATTACCTTCTCACTGTGTATGTCTCGACCGACAAATATGGGACTAACATGTTCGTGCTTCTCCCGTGAAGCATGTACATATATAGTGTATCTCCCCTCATGTCCCTAGGGAGATAAGATGAATAGCATGGAAACACAAATGGAGTAAGATGTATCCCTGGGTCTTCTGATTCAAATGGTGCCATAATGAAAGTAAACAGAAAAAATAGGTTCAGAACAAAGTATACATGGTTTGGTAGGGGCAAATCCAATAATATTAGAAAATCTGAATGTGGTTTAGATTTAAGAACATTTAAATAGATAAAAATGTGTCCAATAAAGAACACATTTCATGAAATAAAACATAGAAAGATATGATGCATCCTATGAACAACTAATGCACTTTCGATGTTAGTTATGACTGGTGAATTACTGCACATCTTAATTGGGATGGGAGTTTTAGGAACAGCATAACTTTTTTTTTGAAGGTTGAAACAGCATAATGATTGTGTGTTCAACAATGCTGTCCTGAGTGTTTCTTTGATTGTGAGGATGGTACAAGAGGAGGACGCCTACGGGTGGTGTTTTTGGCTTGGGGTGTTTGGGGGCCTTTATATGTTTGTTTTTCTTTTGGTCATTTTATGGTCGTTTTCAGGTGTGGCTGTTTTACCCTCACCTTAGTATTTCTTTTTGTCTCAATGAAATGACATATAGCTCTCTTGTGTACTTCGAGAAAAAATTGTGATCATTTTCTTTGTTTGAAGCCAGGGTGTTTGCTTTTTGTGATCTAGGGCATTGGGTTGCTGTCGATCTTGTGTCTTGGTGGTGTACATTTTGTACTCATTTTCTTAATGAAATGACAGCATCTCTCTTTGTATAGCTGGAGAAAAGAAAATTACTACACATCAACCATCTGTATTTTAAATTGGAGAGTAATATATTTTTATTTTGTTAAGTCGTCCTTTAAGACCCACAAATAGCAAAATTAATATCATGTATAAAGTTGTTAAGTATATGCATGAAAATACACAAGGGAAAGTGATACTGGATACCTTAAAGAACAACTCCCACAATTTTTCGAATGGAAGTTTGCCTGGGGTCAGGAACATAAAGGCAATTTTTGGGTTCCTTGATATGAAAGGAGGTGTCGAGAGGATCTGTCTGAAGACAACACGTGCAGCAGTCTCTGAATCAGTAAGTTCCCGGGTTGGCTCTGAAGGAAACCAGTCCCTAACAGGATAGGTATAATCCTGTGGTGGGTAAACATAAGCCCATAGCATAGTGACAGCGATGAATATTACAACCACTGATATCCATATGCGTCTTCTTGTTGGACTTGCTCTTGTGCGAGGAACTGTAAGACCACCCTTCATGTCGCTGTAGCCCGATTTCCACCCCTGGTACCACTTCATTCCTTTTGGCTACTCACATTGATGTGCCCCGCCTTCATTACTCTCTTCTTGACTAACTCAACAGTGTCTTAGTGGAGCTTCAAAAATGTGAAAATTGAAAAAACAATTGTCTTCTGCTTCTATAAGTGCTCCTGCAAAATACAAGCAAAAAAAGGAACTAATCAAACCTGTTGTCTTTTCTTGAATTACGGGGAGAGCTGTGTATCTTTTCATTAAGGTAGAAAACGATAGTACAACAGGCCGAGGAAAGACCCATCCTGTCAAAACAAAATAATTCAAAGAGAGTTCACTCTCTCTGCTCTCGACTTGGTCGAGCTGGAAGTCCTGAACAACAATGCCGACCGCTTGGTGTGGAAATGGACCCAGCAGGGGACCTACTCCTCTAGATCGGCCTACAGGGGCCCTACTCCTGCCTTCCCACCCGATTCGGGGTGCACTCGGTCTGGAGCACCGGGCGCCGTTACGCGTAAGGATTTTCCTATCTTGGCTCTCGGGGGGGCACCGGATCATGGGACGGGAGGCATCGCCACGCCTAGATGCACGCGATGAGTGCTACCTTTGTGATCAAGACTTCGAGACCATCGACCACATCATCACCTCCTGCTCCTTCTCCGGACACATCCGGTGGACCATCCCCGCAACGTTTGGGGTTGACGCCCTCACGTGGGCGGGGATGAGACGGAGATGGACCCGCAGAGAAGAGGAAGGGCGCCGACACCCTCTTAGCCCTAGTGGCATGGGAGCTTTGGAAAGAGAGAAACGCGAGATTCTTCCGAACGGCGGCCACTAGCGCAGTTCCTCGCCAAAATCAAGCAGATCCCCGACCTATGGATAGAGGCGGGGCGCGCCACCTAGGTGAATTAGCGAGCGAGTAATCGCCATGTGTAAAACGACAAGGGAGGCAGTGCCTGTTGTAAATCTTACCCTCCCAAAACGCGCCCATGCGCGATGTAAAAACTCTTCTTCTTAAATACAAAGATGCGCAAATCTTTTGCGTATTCGAGAAAAAAAAAGAGAGTTCACTTACTAAAAGAATTGAATTGATCTGGAAGGTTAACTAGGATTTATTCTGATCTACAAGCAAGAAAGCAATCTCAATACTATGTTGCTTGTTGCTAAAATGATGTGCAGAAGCCCTCTGCTTATTTGCACCGGATAAGAATCGAATGGTCTTTGGAATTCCTGTTACTATTTACAAATCAAAGGGCAATCTCATTCTAATATATATGTTTTCCTTATTAAATATATCTAAAGTTTTTATTACCTTAATGATTAGTATACTCTGAAACATATATATCCAAACACATGTATGTTGATCATAATCAATTAAGATAATCTGACAAGCCAGGGTTGCAAAGTGAACATGCCAAAAAAAAATCCTTGACACTAGCACCGAAATAAAAAGGATGGCAATACAATATTATGACAGTAGAGTAAAAGCCACAAGCATTGATTTTAAAAGAACGAGCATAGACTTTCTTTTTTTGCCACCAAAAAAAAAACAGATGTGATTCCCTCCTGCTTGCTGAATCAGAAGAATGGAGACTTCATGAATTGGTGAGTGGCATTACCAGCCTTGTCGACCCCACTGTGCTTATGTTCTTATAAGATTTCGTCCGTAGAAACATTATGCTGTCAGCATGAGAGGCATTGGTGATATATACCTCAACGGCCTAGTTTGCATTTCTTTGATGTGCTGGCAACTGCATTGAGAATGTAGTGAGTTTATTATTGAATCTTCATGCATGGCTGTGTAGTAGAAGTTTGCGAATTTAAATCCACAGAAGATTGTTTTAACCACCTCTTAGTTCCATAACAATAAATAAACGCAAGTGATTTGCAAGCCAACTGCAGATTCTAAAAGCGGAGCCTGAACATTATTGGTTAATAAGGGACAAGAAGGAGCGTCGTATGGCTAATAATTCACCTACACAGAAACACAAAATTCATTTCACACCCAGCGATGTGACGACGCAGCGTGAAAAATCAAGAGCAACGGCAGTCCTCGTCTCTCCTAACCCCGGCGCAGTCTAAAAGCAGGCGATCCTCTAGTGCAATGCAAATGCAAATCACCACATCGAATCGGCTCCAAGAACGCAATGCATGCAAAGCAAACCACAATTTGCCCCCACGGGAAACGGAGAACGACATGCAGAAATCGGGGTACCTGCTGCAGGTCAGGAAAGCCAGCCGGCAAGGTGCGGCGATCCAAGAAACCACCGGGAACCCGGCCAGCTGAGAAAAACGCATGCGATGCGATGAAACCGCGCAGGATTTCGGATGGGGATCGATGGAGAGGGCCTCGTGGCACGACGGGCGTTGGTGGGACGAGGGCTGGGAACAATTGCAATGGAGACGAAATGTTTCTGCGTGCGTGGCCTTTGCTTTGTGTTCGGCGGAGAAGACGGGGAGGGAAGGAGGAAAGAAGTGGAACAGACGATATGTACTCCTTTCTCCAGAGGTCGATTACCCTCTCGTAGTTGGATTCCGCACCACACACACAATGGCACAATTCTTCCGATCCCGTTTGCAAGCAAAGCATACTCTGTTTTGACTTTCGCTCTATTTACAAATAATTCATTTTTGATGATTCTAAGTCAAAATAAAAAATTGGTTACAGGTTCCTTTTTCGCATTACATTCATGTATTTGAAATGATATAATGGATTTTTGTAAAAGTATAGTTTTTGCTTTATTTTCTCAATTTACTAAAAGTACTACCAAGGGATTATGTTTGTGTCTTTGCCCCTATCCCACTATCCCTTCCTCCTGCCTCCCCTTTTTGTGATCCTTTTTGTTCGCCCACATACATTCTCCTTGTCACTGTTCGTAGGACCCTCTGTACTCCCTCTATATCTTAATACTTGTCGCTTTATTTTCCCAAAAAACAACTTAAATTAAATATATGTTAAAAAATACTAATAATTTTAGTATACAATTAGTATCATTGGAAAGAACTTTAATTGAATCTAGTTTTTTTTTAGCAAATTTATTTAAAAATACAATTGTTGCACATATTTTTCTATAAACCGAAATCAAAATTATGGCACACACACCAAAAATGACAACTAAAAAGGGACGGAGGGATTACCTCCCAACGTCCAAGCTCATTAGATTGTCCACCTAAACAATTTAGACTTAGTCTATGTGGCTGGCCTAAGTCATGTCAAACTGTCCATCAACAGCATCGACCTAAGTCGGCGGCCGACAATTCATCCTTCATCTATATTTTTTTCATACAGCCATCTGAGCACAACACGAAAAAACACGACCCACGCATGGCCCGTCCCAGCTCTCATAGCGTTAGTGCTAGGCACGGCCTGATTGTAGTGTAATATGTGGGCCACTATGTCAGCTCGTAGCACCGTACCGGCCCCGCCACAGCACGGTTAACGAGCCATCACAATCCGGCCCAATACTTTCTAGCCCTTGGATGGCTCTAGAGGATTCTCAGCCATTGGATGGTAATACACAAGCACCCGCATTGCACCCCAAACCCTTATCCCCGAGTGGTAATTTATAAGCATTGCATTGAACCCCAAACCCTTATCCCCAATTTCCTCCCCACGAGTGACGACCTACACCTCGACTCCGAGACTTCGTCTATCAGAGTTTGACGCAGACTTCTATAGCCATCTCCTCCCTGCTCCGGTCCTTCCCACGCCCTCCTCCCATGTCATCACTGTCCCGCGACTTGATCCTCCTCCAACACTCCCCACAACAAGGGCACCTCCCATCCCGGCGTCACAATGACATTGGAGTGGGGAGCGGCACGGCAACCTCGACGTGGCGGCGCAACCTCTCTGGCTAACAAGCGGGAGAGCAGCCTCGACATGTGGCGTGGCGGTCTCAACCAGAAGCGGTGGTGCGAAGGGCCCCTGCGAGGGGCGTCGGCGTGATGGCCTCAAAGATCCACCACTACGTAAAAGAATATTCGTGGCGGTTTTTTTTATTTTCGTGGCGGTTTTCATAACCGCCATCAAGATAGGGTCACCATTAATTGCTACATTAACCGCTGCCACGGTTAATCCGAAAAAAAAAAAATCCACCAAAACCCTACCGAAGCCCGATCCGGCCGCCGCCAAATCCGCCCACGCCCTCGTAGATCCACCGCCGCGGCGCCACCGCTAGGGTCCCGCCGCCGCCACCGCCGGAGATGGACGCCACCGCCGCCGCACTCGCGAATCTAGATCGCCACCGCCGGGCCGCCTCGAGGGCCACGCCAAGCAAGTGTTGGATCTCGCCGCCGAGGGGAGCATCCGCCGAGGAGCATCCGCCGACACCGGATCTCGCCGAGGGGAGCATCCGCCGACGCCGCTACGCCATCCGGCAGGTCGGGGAGCCTCATACGACGGCCCGCCCGCGGTAGCCTCGATGGAGGGAGGGGACGGGAAGGAGATGGGGATGGCCGGGCGCCGTGGGAGGGAGAAGGGAGATGGGAACGGGACTTGGGAGTGGGGAACGAGAATGAGAGAGTGAAGAGGGGGGGGGGCGGCCGGGTCAAAAGGCTAGGGTTGGCAAAAATACCTTGTGGCTTGTTTATATACTAGACCGGCCGAGTGCAGCTTGTTATCGGGCTTAAATGGGCCAGCTGTTGGGCTACATTAACTATGGCGGGTTTTTTAAATAACCGCCACGGTTAATCAATCTACTGTGGCAGTTAAAAAAACCGCCTCAGTTAATCAAAAATAACCGTCACGGTTAATCAAGACATTAACCATGACGGTTTTTTAAAAAACCGCCACGATTAATGTTTTCAAAGTGGCTCGCAAATCAAATCTGTAGTAGTGATCAAGCCAGGGGCGGCACAGACACGCACTGGCTACCGTGGACCGGCGGCATGACACGGCACGACTAATAGTCTAGAGTGTCGTGCCGCCGGTCAGGATATCGGCACGGCGGCATGGCCACACACCGCCATGACCCCATCGTGCCATGTTGTGCCTGGTCGTGCTAGTGTTGTGCTGTGCCTGGGCGGCCCATTTGGCCATGTATCCCACTCTCTCCCTCAGTGTAAGTATGTACGACGCCCGTCCTTTATCCCAGATGGCGTTTAAAATAAAAGGGGCTATTGTGCTCTTACTCTTATTTTGAAGTCCAATTGTGATTTTACCCTCGTTTTTGTCACCGCTGTGATTTTACCCATGCTTTGTAAACACGAAGCTTCAATTTATCCCTACTCCGTTAACAGCGGATAACGGTGTTAAATGGGCTCGGTTTGGACAACTTTGCCCTGCGAAAATGCCCCTAGTTTTCCGAGTACATTACGATTTAACCCTAGTTTTTTTTAAAAAAAAAGAATGGTAGCAATATTGGACAACTTGTTACATATAATTCCACAAGGCATGCTAGAGTTCCCATATTCTTAGTGTTAATACCACAAGGCCATGCGGGAGATCCTCCAGAAGCAGGTCCAGCCACTGGCCCAGCCGACGCACTCGTCAGAAGCTCCAGCTGCATCGCCGCCATCACCAAGGATTGAACATCAATTGATTGATGACATGCATGAGGGGGGCCGGCCGCCCAACGCCTAGGATGAAGGCGCTTGACCCCCCGACCCCTACCGTGGCGCTGTCGCGGGCCCTAGCCACCCACCCCCCCTGTGTCGCGCCGTGCCGCCCCACCTAGCCCCCGCCCCACCCAATGCGCCACCCCCGCCGTGCGGCGTCCGCCATGCCCTGGCCGTCCAATGCGCCGCCCAACTCGATATGGTAGAGAAGAGGGAAGGGGTATGAGTAGATAAGGGGCAATTTTGTCCTTTGGTCTTATTACCTAGGTTTTTTCTGTTTTTTTTTTAACAAAACCACTAATGGAGCGTAGGGGGGTAAACTGAAGCTTCATTTTTAAGTAAAGTAGGGTAAAATCACAACCGAGCGTGAAATCGCAATTGAGCTTCAGAATAAGGTAAGAACGCAATAGCACCAAAATAAATTGGAAAAACAGAGAAAACAACACCTCTCTGCTGGGCTCGCAGGCGTTCGCCGGACCTGTGGTCCGAGGATTGCTTCGTCTCTGCGGCTCAACCCGGGGGGCATTATACGCCGACCACCCTAAATGCCGGAATCCGCCGACCACCCCTGCGCATATGGGCCGGCCCACTCCTGAAGTCATGAGTGCCGCACTCCTCTTGTTGCACGTATGGGCTGACCTGCTCACGACTTCCGTAGACACACGCATGCAAGTAGCAGCCGGCCCTCCCCAAATGGCAGCTGGCTCTTTGCTGCAGCTGCTGATGGTAGGCTCATCACGTGTGGTCCATGTACTCATGCATGTAGGAGAAGGTCTAATAAAAACAAAAAAAAAGTTGATGTCAGCATATTTCATGGTTTTCACGTTAAAAAAAAGTCATATCTCCTAAAACAAGTACTCAAATGAAAATCCGATTTCACCCTCGTGTTCCTTATAATAAATCCTTCAAAACAAGACCCAACATGCATATATTTTTAAAAAATAACGGACGCTTATCTAATGATAAACCTGTATTTATAGAAACATCGCACGGTACACCCAGAACATCATCGTAAAAACACGTTAGAATATCGCAAAGAAAACACACTAGAACATCAGTGTAAATCCCATGCTTTTTCAAGTTTAAAAAAGTCATATCTCCTACAATAAGTACTCAAACGAAAATCTGATCTTACATTCGTGTTCCTTACCATTAATTCTTCAAAACAAGATCCCACATGCATATATTTTTCAAAAAAAAATTAACTAACATTTATCTCATGATAAACCCGGTATTTACATAACATCGCAACAAACACGCTTAGAACATCGCGAGAAACACGCTTAGAACATTGCACATACACACCAGGAGAACATGTGTGTATACATCACCGAACATCACATGTATACTAAAAAGAAAAAAGAATAAAGGAGGATTTAGCTATATGACACTACAAGAATACGCGCATAAACGGTGAAATATGCGGGATACCATTATAATTTTGTGTTTCTTTGAAGCACACCGCCACGAATATATTTTATTCATTTTTAGGTTTAGGGAGAGATAAAGCATGGGAAATGTCTTCAACCGTCATGTGCCAACGAAATTATCCTAGTACAGAGCTTCGTGCGCAGCTAGCAAAATCACCACCAAAATCCTTGACGGACAACAAATCAGTCTGATCTTGATTTGCGTGAGCAGCAGGTTACCTCACGAACAAGCAATAGGTCCTGCAGGTTCCACGTGCGCAGCAATGAAATTCCACAACAACGTACGCCTCTCCACGCAAAGATTGGATTTCTCGAACAGCAGCAGATCAACTGACCTCGAATTTGGTGATCGAATTCAGCTCTGCCTCTCGGCAGCAGGGAAATAACACTTTCCATTCCATGGAGGGAGCAGCAGGGCGCGGTGGCGTCAGATGGCAGCCCGTCGCAAGTGCAGCTCCCAAGAATAAAAGAATAATAAAATGAAAAAAAAAAAAAAGAAAAAAGGAAAAGAAAATAAAAACAAAAGAAAAAAAAAAATAAAGAAAAGAAAAGAAAAACAAAAAAAAAAAAAACGAAATGAAAATGAAAATAAAAATAAATATAAAAATAAAAGGAAAAATAAAATAAAATAAAAAAGAAAAATAAAAGGAAAAAAAAAAAAGAAAAAATAAAAATAAAGAAAAGAGAAAACCAAAAAAAAAAAGAAAAATAAAAGGAACGCTCGTACGTACCTAGGTCTGTTATTTATGCAAACTGGGCTGAAAGGTAACAAAACAGCAGGCGCCCAGTGTTGGGCCGGCCCAATTAGAGGGTGGTCGGCGCGAGCTTTCGCGCCGACTGGTCGGCGCCTAACATTGACGGCTCAACTCTGCGCTCAGATACCACGCGGCGGCGCGCGTACTATGGTTTGCGCGCCAAATCCAGCGCCACTTGCTGTGCGCAGCCAAGCCGTCGTCGTGAGATTCCGCACCGTCGTCACGCCGCCGCCGCCGCCGCCGGAGAGGCTGATCCCGCCGGCGTACATTGACATCGCCAACTCCGTCGAGCCGCTCGACATCGCGGCGGAGCTCGGGCTCCGGCGAGAGCGCTTCGACCTCTACGGCAAATACAAGGACAAGATATGTTTCTCCATTTTTCTTGAGTGAGCTCTCACCTTTCCGCAGAACTCCTTAATTGCTGCATGATCTGAAAATGTCAAATCTTGAGAGAGAAAAAAAGAGAGAGAAAGTGCTCATCGATCAGGCGCTAGGTTTGGATTACGATCTGTAGGCATGCGTGTCTGCAGACAGATAGTAATCATCGTAGACAGCTGTAATTGTGAGGTGTTAGGTTTCAGTTGAGCATATTGGATTGGCGTGCGTCAAAGCCAAGCCTTCTAAAAGTTCTTCAGTTGAGCATATTGGATTGGTGTGCGTCAAAGCCAAGCCTTCTAAAAGTTCTTTGCTAAGCGTTTGGATGTAATTTGTTGCCTTTTCTTCTTTGGCCCGTGCCTTGTATTTGTATCTTTTTGCTCTTCCCCTTTGTACATAAACATTCTTTCATTCAATTAAAAATACAACAAATAGGTAGGGGTTCCCCTGCTGATTCGGTTAAAGGATTTCAGTTGAGCAGGTTTCGTCAACTTTTCTTGGCCATCTACCTAAATTAATTGGTTGAGACGGGTTTTTCCTCACTTATGCTGGCCTGGGCATCTTTTACATGAATAGGTGATAATTTTGATTTCCGAAATGGAATGTCCAGCACTAGCTTTCAATTGTAGATTATCCACTGGTGCGTTGAGCATCTGGATGGATTTTGCACTTTTTGGTGTAGAGTCAGGAAGTTTTGTTTCAGTTCTGTGCACTATGAGTTACTGTAACTGTGGACTGTACTGCTGTTAGAGTTCTGAAAATATATGTGTTGCATTTATCTGTTACAATTTTGATGCTATTACGGTTCAGATGTTTCAGTTTTGAAAATAGAAATGCAAGATTGTTCAGTATAGCAGTCATCTACTTGTGAGCCTAGTATTTGATAGTATCATATTCCTGCCGCAAGATTGAGATGTGAGCATACTGCAGGAAGACAATGTAACTATGTACTATACAGCTCAGCCTAGCACTGTATTTGCTTAGTAAAAGAGTGGTGTGATGATGCCTTGTTAATTTCTGCCTACAACAAGTTCTCTGAAATCTGCTCTTCCTCAGAGGTCTCGAATCCACTCCCAACTGTTGACCTTTTCCTTGTTTTTTATGAAGATACTATTAAGTGGAAGGCTATTACTGAGTCAGGTGACCATCATGGCTGATGTAACATTATTGGAGAAATCAACTGCAGTAAGCATTATTGGGTCGATGCTGCATATTAGTCACTGTTGAAGTCCCCAAAGCTGTTGAACGGTGCCACTGGCCTTCTCTCGGATGAAGATCACCAACAGACCAAACACATCTTCAGTGGAGCCACCAAGCACATGCATGTCGAAAAAGCAATAACATGGTGCTTCAACAAAGGTGCAGTCTACTGAATTAATATCATTTATGCTTGATTATCTGTTTTTGTCACATGCTGATGATCTATTATTGTATAAATGTTGTTGGTATGAATTGAGCATGGACGTGAGCTCTCTTTGTCATATGAACAAAATGCTGCAATTATCTATAATATATCATTTGTATTGATGATTCTTTTAAAAATATATTGTAAATGATCATGTTCTTGTGAGCAACCTGTTCTCTTGAACTTATCAACCATGGTAAACTATTTTTCTCTCACGACAAATGATCATCAACCAGCTTATTAGCCGCAGAAACCATCAGCCGTAGGTGTTCGATTTGAGACTCCCACGTGTGTATGTCATAAGAAATAGACACCAATAGAAAAGGTGGCTATGAACTGTTAGTAGACTTACATTTCTACTGGTACATTTTACCACCAGTACATATCTCTATTTACATTGGTGGTAGTTTTAAGAAAATCGTCAGTATAGATATATCGTTTTTTTTTTACCAAAAATACTGTGGGGAGATCCCCACAGTTGTAGATAGTATAGATATATCATTGACTTGAGTCGAGCGAGCCAGTGAGTTAAGAGCATTTTGTCCGCCTGTTTTTTTTTTTTTTTTTTGGGTGTGTGTGAGCTTGCGTGATATTGTTAGAAAAAATACTAGATTACACTTGAAAATTCCTGTTTCCATGAGTGAAATAATTAAAGTTGCGCAATGCCTGATCGATCAGGCTGAACCAAATTTGCGGGCCTTGTGCCGCCTTTGGCCATCTATAGTCGCAAGGCTTCCGACAAATGTGGCACACACCACACTACAGTTTAGGCATACGTGGACCAAATAAGCTGAAGGAAATAAACAGAAAGTAACATTTCATCTGGATGCACAGTACCTGATCCAGAATTTGTTCAACAAAACGTCATCAGAATTGGCCCAATTGAATCACTAGTAGAAGAGATCCACGAGCAGAGACTGTTAGTGAGATGCAGATGGCGCTGGAACATTTGGATTGCAGCTAGAAGGGCTTACCACGAATATAGTGTAGGCGGGCTGCTCGAACCGGGACCTATGCTTATAATAGGTTTCAAATAAATTAGTGCACAGGTACAGATTCATGGGTGGCATATGCAAGAAAGGCATCTCTTTATTAACTTAACCTTGCTGGTATGGCAAGAAACGTATACGTAAAAGGACATGCTTGCAGCCAGACTGCAGTATCTCTAAAGGAACACTTCTTTAGTGTCACTCTGCACTCGCAAGGAAGGAACATTAGCTCTATTGTTGTTGGGGGCTCTCTCTCTCTCTATATATATAGAGATACTGTAAGACTGCTCAGAAGCTGATGGCGTTCCTTGGGCATTAAATTTGGCCAACTAGAGAAAGCATTATTAATCATTATATTCCGAGGTAAGCACAGATATTTCTTGGTCAATTCTACATATTTCAGATACTAATGATTGTAATGTATATACATGAACTTCTTAATCACTTCCTCTGATGCTTCCGTCTGAAAAGAAATATCTTTTTACATAAGGATAATTTATAATCATACAACAAAAGATGTCTACATTAACACTAGTATGATGTTCAATGATTACATATCATATATTTTGTTCTATTCATTTATGCTTCATTGCTATACAGGTAAAAAAAGGAAAAACAGATATATATAGCACAGATCGATCGAGGATCGGAGTGTACTTATGCTTGACTCTTCTACAACCAGGAAGTAAGTGATTATTGACTCTTCCTAAAATAGAAATCACTCATCTTCGTATGCTTGTCAAACATATGAAACATAAATTTGCCCCTCCAGATGGTTAGCTTCCCAGGTGTGGAAGCAACCGCTCCCCGAAGTTCGATCCCCATCGGGACGGACTTACGCATCCTATTTTCTGCTTAAAACAAAGCCCCCTAGTTCCTCCTAGGTTGGGTCGCATTATAAATTTGCCAACCCCCCCTCCTTCTGTTTCTTATAAATGTAAATAGGTCCTAGGTATACTGTTCAAAGGTTCTAGTTGTGTACGCTCATCGGCCGCCTAAGTGATGTAATAATATCTCAAAAAAAAAATGTAATAAGCAGATTAATTGATTTAAAAAAATCTGATATTAGATACCCCATCCTCCTTTTGCTGATTAATCTATTTCTAAACCCTTCAGTTATTGCGTATGGTGTAAACATACATACGTTAAATCCTAGTTTATCATCATCATACACACTAGGGGCATTTTTTATTATTTTTATTTATTTATTTATTTTGTAAAGCTACCATCCTTTCAGGAGAAAAAAAACAGAGTTCTTGTTGTATGTGCGTGGAGCTAAGATCATATATTTCTATTGTTGATAATTTATATGTAGTGGTGGAGCCATATTGATTTTATATATTTTTGGCGCATATATAGTAGTGTATATATATTTAGACAAGTTTTCTTATAGGAAATCAATTAAGCTAATCATTATATACATTGTTTTGAAAACAGCTGGTCGTAGCTAGACATAATGGAGAACTTGGTGAAGATGTTCCATGACTGGGAACTTCAGCTGCTAGTTCTTCTAAGTTTCGCAATACAAATATTCCTCTTCTTTACCGGTGGGCTACGCCGGCACGGCACCAACGCACTCATTAGGCTGTCCATTTGGATAGCCTATTTGGGAGCAGACACGGTAGCAGTTTATGCCCTTGGCTACCTGTCAAGGCAAGAGGAGGATGCCCACAGCCTGGCATTCTTCTGGGCACCCTTCCTCCTCGTCCATCTTGGAGGACAGGACACAATCACGGCTTTTGCCATGGAGGACAACAACCTGTGGCTGAGGCATCTATTGAATCTGGTGGTTCAGGTTGTCGTTGCTGTGTATGTTTTCTGGAAGTCTATCGGAAGACACAGCGTGACACTTCTAGTTTCAGGTGCATTGGTGTTTATAGTGGGAGTAATCAAGTACGGAGAAAGGACATGGTCTCTCATGTGCGCCCGGTTTGAAAGCCTGGAGGGGTCTTCTGGACATCAGTACGTATGTCCTCCTGTGCAAGAAGACAGAACAAACGACAACGACCATGCTGCTGCTCATGACTACTGCACCACTGTTTTTGATGCTATATTACTAATGCCAACCGTCTTCTATATTTTTGCCTCTCGTGATGGATGGGCAAGTTCAAGCCGATCTACACGACGGCTCTCGAACAAGGCGCAGAGGCTCAAGATACTGGAGATTTGTCTTGGCCTAATGTATGATGATCTCTACACCAAGGCTCTTGGTCTTAGAACATTGAGAGGTGTTCTGCTTCGATGTATCTCTCAAGTATGTGCATTGGTTGCTTTCATAGTGTTTGTCGCATGCGACAGGAGAAGGTATGACAGAGTTGACACGGCAATCACATACTCATTGTTCATGGGATGCCTTTCCCTGGAAATATGTGGCTTGGTTAGACTCATGGCGTCACCATGGACATGGTTGTGGACAAGGTCATGGTGGCAGAAGAGGTTCTTAAGCTCGACAAGTTTAGCTGGTTTCTTCTTTCCAGTGACCTCACTGGGTGGTCGCAGAAAAGGCCATTGTGGTCCAATGCAATGGGACAGTACAACTTGTATGGTTGGGTGATGCAGGGCAGCAGGGATGAGCAAGAGCAACACAAACAACCAAGGTACTCTTTCAGCCAGCAATGCATGACCGTGGTCAGGAGGTTGGCAACATTACTCGGCCTTGAAGAGGAGAAAATATTCTTTATAAGCAAGCTATTGGACAGGGAGCATGTCAAGGTGGATGGTTTGCTACAATGTCTGGTAGACGGGGTCGATGGCTTTGCATATAGAAATAGAAGCAGAGTATTTCCAAATCTTGGCACTATTTTAAGATACTCAGACTTATTGGAGTTTGGTTTTGGTACTACTATCGTCAGTTTCCATCTGCTGACGGAGCAACTCCTGTGTAAATCAGCCCAGCACCCAGACGTGGAAGCAAATGCAGCAGCAGCAGCTCATACTAGTAGCATCAATCCTTTGATGGAGGAGTGCAGGAAATTGTCCCGCTACATGCTATACCTCATTGTTGCTTGCCCTTCCCTGCTGCCTCTTGAAGATAGCTCGGTAGCTTTGCTACAACACTTGCAATTGAGGAGAGGGAAGATTTTCATTGAATCGGTGCACCCTCTCCAGCTAGACAAGGTAACACTAGAGGAGATCAAGGAGGTGTGGATTCGGCTCATCATCTATGCTGCCAGCAAGTCACGGCCTGAGCAGCACGCGGCGCAGCTGGCCAGAGGAGGGGAGCTCCTCACCTTCGTCTGGCTGCAGCTGAGGCTCAATTTATATGGTACACCCAGCAGGGTAGAGCTCACTAACACGAGGCCTTTCAGCGACGTCTACACCCTCTATGCTCTGTATTACCCGACTGAGCATTAGGGCTCTCCTCCTGACAGGGTAAATATAATTTAACTAACCATTTACTACTCTTCTGCTTATTTAAATCAAGTGTTTTCTTATAACCAATACTCTCTTCTGATTAACATCCTACATATCTAACTGTTTGTTTCCGGCAGATGGAGAGCGAGGGGTTGGAACCACGCAGCTTCATCTGACATGCAACGATCCTGCAAATCATATAGAGTATGAACTATGAAATGGGTCCTTCTCTATTAATGTCATAGAAATTGTGTTTCACAGTCTCTGTGACATTCATCGGTTGTTGTAAAGATGACAATATTTGTGATCATGTAAAATACTATAAGCAAAATTTGCTATAGGATATTGAAAGCGATGTTGTGTGGCCAGCAGGCACGGAATAAAGTACAGTTTGCTTGTAAACACTATGGTTTGTGACAAATTTAATGAAAGACACCGTACCTATGGATACAATATTTTCCAACTGAGCTCAATTGTTGTTGGGGGCTCTCTCTCTCTCTATATATATATATATATAGATATTGTAAAACTGTTCAGAAGTTGATGGAATTCCTTGTGCATTTAATTTGGCCAACTAGAGAAAGCATTATTGATCATTATATTATATTATGGGGTAAGCACATATATTTCTTGGTCAATTCTACATATCACAGATATTAATGATTGTAGTATATATACATGAACTTCTTAATTACTTCCTCTGATGCTTCCGTCTGAAAAGAAATATATTTTTTACATAAGGCTAATTTATAATCATACAACAAAAGATGTCTACATTAACACTAGCATGATGTTCAATGATTACATATCATATATTTTCCAAATGAGTTGATAGAGAGACTATGAATGACATTTTTGCCACTATCACTTTATTCTTCTTGCCTCCCCTTTCTCTTCTTCATTGTTCTGGTCACGCACTCACCTTGTCACCCTTTGTGCCTCGCGCAGCACCCACGCTCGCCATGTCATCCGAGCGATAAGGGACCATGTCAGGGCCAACTCAATGTGCTCACCTTAGTTTTATGGCCCTTCGTGCCTCACACTGCCCACACTCGCCACATCGTTGCTAGCTACCACTACTACAGAATTGTCCATCACCGCCGGGCTCCAACCCCACTTCACCGCCCGGCCGAACCGCGAACCATAGCGGTAGTGATGTGGGGTTCAAACACTACCGGGTCAAAACACCGGGCGGTGATGCGAGGAGAGATTGCCGGTTTGATATCGAACCGGCAGCGCACTATCACCGAATACTTGTCGGGTGTTCCACGGACCGCAAAGATTTTTGATCCAAGCAATGCAGGTTCGGAAGTCAGCCGGCAGAGTTGATATTGAGAGCACTGTCGGGCTTTAACGAACCGACAGAACTGTAAGGATAACACTATCGGGTTAGATTGAGCCGACGGTATATCGAAGAGCTAACAATGTCGGTTTACTTTGGACCCGTCGCTGAACTTTACGTGAACACCGTCGGCTGATTTCAACCCGACAACGTTATTGGAGTGGAGACTATCGGTTGGTTAATGCAAATGACAGTGATGTTTACGCCATAGAAGACGGTTTGTAATTTAAACCGATAGTGTTTGGTATAGTTACACTACCGGTTTGTTTCTCATTCACTTGTCGCCCATGCCACCCGGCGTTTTTGTTTTAAATTTTTTAAATTTTTGAATTTATTCGTCGAAATCAGCTATTTTAAACCCATAAAAGCATCATATATACATTAAAATCGACAAAACATTACATGGTTCAAAGGTTACATGCAACTAACTCCACCTAATGTTCTATGAAATTCAGCATAGGACATCAACTTCCAAATAAGAAAAACAATCACAATGGACATAACTAAAATCAAGACATCTTTCATAGGCCAAGTCGCAATTCTCCTAATCTTCATATCTATGGAGAGAGGCTTCTCATTAATCTCCGGGCTGGTTGATAGTCAAAGTTTTCACCATAGTAGGCCCCGAAAGCTTCAAATTCCGTCTTGTATTTTTGTAAACAATTATCGTGGTAGCCGAGACTTGAGCAGAGCAATCTTCCCGTGTTCGATAGATCCCCTCGGCACTTGACCAACATGCACTACATACCATGCCATGGTTTGCCTATACATGAAACCAAAATAGGATGTTAATGCTATGTCATTCAGAAATGTTGTACAATAAGATTTTTAACACCACAAAACTCATCAATTTCAACACCTATCTCATTGCAATCACACTTCGAGCATTTGTATGTCTTCAATCATGTCAGTAAATGACCACAATGTTTAAATCTAATTTGTTCACCATAGACCAAATTAAAAACATTTGCTACTATATAAGGATCCCGAATCGCTTTTGAAAGCAAAATCTAAATAGAAAAGGGAAATAGCGGGGTTGGATTTATCAACACGGGCATTTCAACAAACAACTCAAAGGCGTTGAACTCACCGAAGCTTCCGCGGCGGTCCACGCCGCTCCGACTTGTCTCGGTGGTGCGAGACGCAGCGCCCTAGAAGGAAGCAGAGGGCGCTGACGGGGCGTTGCTCGGCTGAATCGAGGAGTTCGAGGTTGCGGCAGTACGGGCGTCGGGCCTAGACGGGGCGACATGAGGCCGCAGACGGGCGGAGCGGTGTAGCGGCGGTCCCCTCGGCGACGGAGGAGGAAGAACAAGCGGCCGAGGCGAGGCGAGAACAACGGGCGAATTTGGTCTCATTCTCATAGGCAAAATCTCGAAGAACTAAATGGCTAATTAGTTCTCACCGTGGAAGAGCGCAGGACGCCGTGCGGCGTTGGGGACGTCGGAGAAGAAGAGAACGGGCGGGGCGCGCGAGGGGGGCGACGGACGACAGCGGGCGTGTGTGGTGGTGGTGCTCCGTCGGGGCGACGCCGTGGGGAAACGAATGGGGCGCGGGGTTGAAATGACTTGGGGAAAATTTCAGCTCGCGTCGGCCAATATATATCGTCGAGGCCGGAAAGAATGGCGCGATGTTCAAATGAATTGTGAAATTTTCACCACGGCGCCCATATTGTTGACATTTCTTAGCGCAATCAAAGGAAACAAGTATAAAACCCATCCCCAATAACAGCGCCCGAGAAATGCGCCCGGCCCGACATTCCCGAAAGTGAAACCACCATGTCGGTGATCTGAACGGGATTATCACGGGATAGATCTTGCCATCTTAGATATTTCATCCGCGCAGTTTATGGATCTATCATTGTAGCATTTCACCCTAAGTATTCAGTGGTATCGTTATTTATATTTTTTCCAAAGGAAGGCATGTGATTATTAAGCTAGCATGGCATCCGAATAGAGGAACATGTGTTTGCTTAAACCAAATTGTTCATAACGGGGGTAAGCAATAACGGTTTATGGATAGTGTGACACACACTTTAGAATCCACCAAAAAAAGGATAAAGAAAATAGATAAAGAATAAATGAATAACCTAATGGAGTAATTCTAATGTATCTAGTCATGGCCATATAAATGAATAGTTAGGATCATATGCAAACCGATTTAATCGTGGTTAGGTATAGGATACCGGGGAGACCCCACCAGAAGTTCACTTCCCACCAAGGCATTTACTTAACTCCTACGTAACATCACGAACGTGGGGGGACTTCAAGGGGCGGTCAAGGCTTGTCACGACCCGGCCGCCTACCCCCTCAACCGTGGCATGCCCTCATATTCGCAGTGTCGTAATACCCGGGCACCATGCCCGCATATCGAAAGACTACTCTTGTTCCCCGGGATCCCCACTCGTCGAATGGACGGACTAGAACAAGAGCAAACCCGAAGGAACAACGAACCGATATCCCACCTCTAATCAAGTTAGGCATATGATGATCGGTGATGAACCGAGATGAACATGTCAAGATTATGATATGTAAACTATATGCTAGTTCATATACCAATACAAGAACATGAACAAGACTATACTCTAGTTCATAAGTTAGGCCAAGAACATAGATATAAGATTTGCAAATAGAAGAATGCTCCATAGAGAAGATATATTACCAAGGCACTTTCTTCTAGGAGACAAGCCCTCCTTGTAGCTCTTCTACTCCAAGTGCTAACCAAGAACTAAGAAGAAGAAGAAGAAAGAAGAAGTAGAAGAGAGAGAGGTAGAGGTGGTAGAGAGAGGAAGATTGCTTGGTTTGCTTTGGACTCCAAGTGGTGTGTGTTGAGAGAGGAGGAGGAGAGGGGGTCTACTTATACACTTGGAGGAGGGGCCTAAGTGCTAAATTACACCAAAACCGACCTAGTAAACCTTCCTAATCGAGCAAACCGACCATCCCATGGCGGTAACACCCATTTGGTAAGTGCATGAACCGCCTCCCGAGGTTGGGCGAAAACCGCCTCGGGGAGGGTGCGGCCGCACTGTGGTGGTCTTGCGCACCCCCCTGGCTCAGCCCTCGGCCCGGGTCTCGGTGGGGTGTCGTCCTTCGCCTTGAAAAGTTGTGGGCGGGCTTGGCTCGCCCAATTTTGATGTTTTGGGTCGATTTGCTCTCGGGCTTGCGTTTTTGCAATAATGCGCTTTCCTGGATGATGGCGTTTTTGGTCGATTTTCCACTTGCTTTTATTATAAATCTGCAAAATAAAATACTAGACACTACAAGTGGAATTTATTAGTGATAAATGCATATGAGTATAAAAAGGTATTGTTTTACTCCCTTTATGGTAGTAAGTTGACGGAAAAAAATATGTCGTTGGTGACCGTCAACAAACTCCCCCCAGCTTACCCTTTGCGCGTCCTCGAGCAAAAAGAGATAAGTACTTGGTTGTTGATCGGGAGTTGCTACTATGCCGATTATATTTCACAAGTGCCGGGGTTATAATAAGATTTTCTACTAGAGTTTGAATAAAATGACACATCTTTTTTCCCACCCTTTATTACCCTTTCATCGTAGCGGGGCTTTTTAACTTTTCTCAAAGTCTTGGGCGGTTGCCGATAGAATGGTTATATCGAGAAATACTTATCATTCATCCTTTTGATCAACTTTTTATCCGGGACTTTATTTATTTAGATAATATTTATTTATTTATTTTCGAGAAAGTATGGGCTTTATTGCTATATATATATTATTTTTTTTGGAGAGGTGGGCTCTACTCGCCCTAGACTTTTGTCTTTTATTTTCTCTCTTTCTTCTTTTTTTTTTTTAGAGATGTGGGCTCTACTAAGCCCTCGGACACGTGTCCATTTTTCATCTCATTTTTTTTTTTTTTTTTTTTTTTAGCATAGCCCATATCTCTTTTCTTTTCAAAGTAGATTCCCGGGATGTCAAGTCTCTCTTTTTGGACGGAATCATAGCAAATCCATTTGTACCATATCATACTTGGCAACAACTTAGACTAGATAGAGCCTATGCAACCCACTTGAATCAGGGTTTTTCAGGATGAGTTTTTAGAATTAGCCACTAAATCCAAACTTTAGAGAAATTCGAATTACAAACTAGGCATAGGCAAAACATAAGACAGAGCAACTATTCATCATTTCAACAAGGGACTAAGACTAAACATTTTTATAGCTCATATATATAAACATTGAGGCACAAAGAAGAGCTACTTATTTTATTTTTGGATTTTTTTTTAGCTTTAGTTATCCCTTCTTTTTTTCAATGCAAGATTACTGAAATTTAAACATGCTAAAATAAAATAAAATTCGATGAAAGTAAATATGCAATGCAATGACCTGTGGGGGGGTCCTCCCAAGCTATCTGGAGGCCCGTGGGTGCCTTTATTTATTTTTGTTCTTTTCTGAGGTAGCTGTCGTTTTACCTTCGGCGGAGGGTCCACTCTTTTGAGTCCGTGGATCGGGACCTTCTCCAATTTTATCGTTTGATGGTGCACCTGCTCCTCGAGATACGGAGGGTGCACTTCTTTTAGCTTCCACACCTTTTTGAGGGGAGCGTATTTTGACTATTTCTTTTGTTTTGGTTCTTTCTTTGTTTCTTTTTAGTGTGGAGCTACCTTCCGGGGCCCTTTTGTCCCTTTGTAAAGATGGGATTCTTTTTCTCGCTCCTTCTTTGGTTTAGGAGCTGTCTTTTTTTTTTGTTCCCACCTTTTATTTTTGTTGACAGCCTTTGGGAGTGCTTTGCCAATAATCGTCTTGTACGGACCTCTTCATTTATTTGCCCATTTTCCTATCCACTTATATGGCATCTATTTGGGAGAAAGCCCTCCACATAAACATTTTTTTTATGGGTAGACAAAGTATACATCGATGCTAGAAGGGTGTTTTTGAAGATTAAGCTATAACGTTGCTTTACGTAAGCCGGGTGTGATGCCCGTGCAACGCCATTGTTGCATGGACTGCCGAATCAAGACGGAAAGCGGGGAGCCAAGTAGCATGCATTCTTGTGCTCCTCGCCGAGATGAGCCCCGCCTCTGTCGCCGCCTTTGCCGCACACGGAGAGACATTGGTTCTTCATAGAGGTCTCCTATCCGCCTTAACTCGTGTAAGCATAACGGGTAGCATTGTAACCACCTCGGGCATAGATGCTAGAAGGGTGTTTTTGAGGTGGTTATTTCTTAATGTGTTTGTACACTTTGCTTATTGTACCGTGTTGAACTATCAATTAAATGTAATGCTCTTGTGAAGCATGTTTAATCCCAGTTCAACCTGTAATTACCGATGTTGTCGCAGAAAATTTTGGCACCACTCGGCTCTGTTAGTCGGTAAACCCCGGTTTGGGGCGAGAAATCTCAAACATCGTGGTTCCTTCACACATGGCATGTGCACGCCTAAGATCGAAAAAAAGTTTTAGGCCGAGACGATACCAAACCTTATCCAAAAAATCTCAAACTTCGTGGTTAATTCCTTCACACATGGCATGTGCACGTCTAGGAAAAAAAGTTTGAGGCATAGACGACAACGGAACAAAGATGACCCAACAAAGCTTATGGATGTAATTGTCTAGTCATGCTTCGATGAAATTAAGGGGTCATGTACCTTTGTGAAGCATGTATACTCCCACAATTTTTTTACAACCATGTACACCCAAATTATGCCCCCACACAAGATCTTAGGTTTTTCTAATCGATATTTTTATTATTAGATTTTCCGAGGTGATAAACGCGATGCAAGGAGGTTAATTACAGCTTGCAAACTTTTGAATTTTGTAGCAACCTACACAATGAATTTCCACCTAGAGCACACGAGACCATGTGGAAAATTTTGGCACCACCCTGGCTCTATTAGTGGGTAACCCCAGTTCAACTTGTAATTACTCGTGGTCGCCGCGTAAAAAAATTCAATTTAATTGAGAAAAATACCAAATATTATCCAAAAAATTCTCAAACTTCGTGGTTTCTTCACACATGGCATGTGCACGTCTAGGAAAAAGTTTGAGGCATAGACGACAATCGAACGAAGATGACCCAAAGAAAGCTTATGGATGTAATTGTCTAGTCATGCTTCCGATGAAAGGGGTTATGTACCTTTGTGAAGCATGTATACTCCCACAATGTAGAGATGTCTTGAATTTTTTTGTACAACCATGTACACCCAAATTATGCCCCCACACAAGATCTTAGGTTTTTCTCGATCGATATTTTTATTATTAGATTTTCCGAGGTGATAAACGCGATGTAAGGAGGTTAATTACAGCTTTGCAAACTTTTGAATTTTGTAGCAACCTACACACTGAATTTCCACCTAGGGCACACGAGACCTTGTGGAAAATTTTGGCACCACCCCACGGCTCTGTTAGTGGGTAACCCCAGTTCAACCTGTAATTACTGGGGTCGCCGCGTGGAAATTCAAATTAATTGAGAAAAAAATACCAAACCTTATCCAAAAAATCTCAAACTTCGTAGTTCCTTCACACATGGCATGTGCATCGTCTAGGAAAAAGTTTGAGGCCGAAAAATCTCAAACTTTGTGGTTCCTAAATACTAGGTGATAAACGCGATAGAAGGCTCATCACTATCGGTTTCTTATTTGCAAACCGGTAGTGTTGTCTCTTTACTGCCGGTGCGCTATTAAAACCCGACAAAGGATATATTTCAAACCGGCACAGTTTAGTAATATCTTTTCACTGCCGTGAGATTACTTGGACCTTTCTTTTTCACTGAAGTTGTGTGTTTCAATGATGTTTACCAACTTTTAGGTTAGTACATAGAGCATTTATATATTTATGTTCGCCCATGAAAGATAAGAAGGGCGTCGAGAAAATAAGAACTGCGCCGTATTATGATATATAAATGCAAACATCCATTGGAAAGGAACACACGATTATATATATATATATATATATATATATATATATATATATATATATATATATATATATATATATATATATATATATATATATATATATATATATATATATATATATATATATATATTACCCTCGGTAGTGATTAATAATCGCTACCCGAGCCCGAATCACCGAGCCAACCACGCGGGCGTTCGCGCGCCCGGTTCCCCGCCGACCTCGGACCCGCGGTCAACCACGCGGCGCTGCCCTCCCGTATCCACGACCCACCCACCTCATGTATATTTTTTCTTCGAAAAATAATATTCCTTCAAAAAGAAAAAGATCGTGGCCCCGGAGTTTGGGAGACGCCGGTTTATTCTCCTCGCCTCGCCGCCGAGCCCGGATCGCCGCCGCCCCGCTGCTCCAGGCTAGCTCGCCGCCGCCCATCCCCGCCACGGCCTCGGCTTCGCCGCCGTGCCCACCCCCGTTACACGGCCGCGGCTAAGCGCCCCGTGCCCACCCGCCCCGAAGGCTCCCCCGCCCGTGGCCAGCGGCGGCGCCCCCGCGAAGCTCGTAGAAACGGCGTTCTCCATCGTCGGAGATCGGTCGGCGTTAAGGAGTGCCGGCGGCACCTCATCCACAACGCCGTTGTTGTGGCCTGGAGCAGCGAACTAAGTAGGCGGCGCGGGGCCCGGTCGACAGGCGGGTAGGAGGCGAGCCCCCTCGGATCCCGTCGGCACCAGGCAGGAGGCCGAGCCTCCACGCCCCTTGCGAGCTTGGAGCGGGATGAGGAGCGAGCAGATCGACATGGTGCGCTCTTTCCTCTCCGTCCAATCTCGATCCCTAACTACATCCGTCCAGATCCATCAGAGTTTAATATTTGGGTTATTTGGATTGGTGCCATTGCAATTTTCAGTGTTTGGAGAAGTGTCATTACTATTCATCTATTCTGATAAGCACCATTACAATTTTTTTGTTCTTTGAAAGATGCCATTGTATACGTCTTTATAAGACTCGGGCCCAGGTGCAGCGTATAGGGAACTCTAGTATTTTAGTACGGACTGTATTGCCCTCGACTACTTTTCTCGCCCTAGTCACTGACTTGCGGACCTGACTCGTCATGCTCTTCCTTTGGTCTTAATTAACCATGGTGGTTCTCCCCGTCGGCGCCGCCCACCTCCGTGGCCTCACCTCCTTGCTCGCTGACGACTATAGAACAGCAGGCTCCCAGCAGCTGAGGCACCTGCCCGCTTGGCTGCAGCAGCCGCACGCGGCCATCGGGATCGGAGGTGTCCTCGCCGGAGCATCGGAGGTGTCTTCGCCGGAGCTCCCGCGCTGCCATGGCGGCACAAAGCTCGCACGCGACCATGGTGGGGCGAGGCGCACGCACGCCAACACCTAATCGCGAGCAGCCACCGCCGCTCCGGCCGCGAGCGCGCGAGCGAGCAGGGAAGCGCGAACAGCCACCGTAGGCGCGTGCGTGAGCAGCCGCCGACGGAACTGCTGCTTACCCATGGCTCAAGGCGGAGACGCATGGAGCTGCTGCTTGCCCATGGCTGCGCTGCCCATGCGTACGGAACTGCTGCTGCTTGCCCATGGCCACGCAAGGAGCTGCTACTTGCATATGGCTGCACGTAGCTGCTGATCCTGCTTGCAAATGGCATACAAAGCTGCTGCTGCTTGTACATGGCCGCGAGTGATCTCGACACTGCCATGGGGCCCATGGCCGAGGGGCACGACGGCGGCCGGCATACATGGCCCACTTGGTTGCCATGGAGTTGCAAGCTGTCACGGACAATACAAGGAAGGAGGAAGAAGATGGAAGGGGTAATTTTGTCCCTACGAAAATATGATGACGTCGTGGTACGCTGCAGGCGGGCCCAAAGCCTATTCATACGTATATAATGGCATATGTCAAATATAACAAGAATTGTAATGGTGAGTTTCAGAATAGGTGAATAGTAATGGTACTTCTCCAAACGTTGAAAATTGTAATGGCACCGATCCAAATAACCCTAAGTAACCTCTATCCTCGCCTCGGGCTGGGCCACGGATGTCGCCGGCCACCGCGGCACTGGGCGTGGTCGCCATGTCGCCGGGTGGCAGCTTTGCCTCGACATGGGCACCGCTTTTCTGCAACACGCTTGGCTCCCGGCAAGGTACGGCGAGCCTCTGGTGTCTGAATTCTTCCCTGACTCGGTCACTGCGAGCAGTATCCCCTGTGCATGCTTGCTTGTTTCCAGTACGTGTGTTCTTTTAAACTCCCGAATTCAAATCCTTTTCCATTCCTTTTTTATTCAAATCAATGCATGACCGGCACACCACACCCAGCATCAGGTGAAACGTCGATTAATCTGCATAAAAAAATTTGTCCCCATGTTCATTTTTTTATGACCTTCAGTACGTGTGATTTCTCTGTCCATATGCTAATCTGGTTTGGTTTTGGAGCTCAACATATCTATGCAGTTGTATCTGACAAAGGATCATCGGCCAACAGAAGCACTTGATTGCTCGGCTAGAAGGTTCTTTATTTATTCCAGTATTTGATTTACCTATGCACTCGGCTAGAAGGTTCTTTATTTATTCCAGTATTTGATTTAGCTATGCACAACATATGATTTCACTAAATAGCTCTGATGCTGACTTATGCAAAATATACGGATAAAGAAAAACATCATCCGTGCACAGAATTATGTCAGCCAGTGTGTAAAAAAATTTTTTAGACCCATTATTATTTCTGTTTTAATGACAAAATGGATGGCTGGACCACCAAGTTCTATTTATAATGACCTTTTTTCTGAGTTTTTATCAGGCAGTTTTTTTGTTGAAATTGAATCTGTGCTTCGCTAAAACTGCACCTCCGCAAATCTACCAACAAATAGTATTGTAGTGAAAATTCAACTTATGAAGTTTCATTTGTTTTGCTGATTTTCCAGGAGCTTCCAATAATGCTCACCTCCATCCTTGCATCTTGTGGCTAAACTTTTTTCTTAAAGAAATCTCTTATGCCTTGTTTGGATGTATTTAGTTTGACATCAATCCACATGTGTTGAGGTGGATTAAAGTTCCACTCCACATGAGGATTGATGCCAAACTGAATACATCAAAACAAGGCCTTATGGTTGCTATCTAATTTGGGATTTCTTCTCTGTTCTTTTTCAGTTTGGCGACAACTGAAGCAATAGAATCTTGTGTTTTTCAAGGTACTATGTGAGGCTCACGCTTAAGAATCAAATAATGGTCTTCAACAAGCTTCTTCAGGATCAATCCAAGATTTTGAATAAAGAGTTTTCTTCAGGTATCCTTTCTATGTCTCTTCCTAATGCTTCTAATTCCAACCTATGTAATATCTTTGTTTCCAACCTTCTTATGAGCGATTTCTCATGAGAGATAAGTAGGAGGAACATGTGAGCAATATAAATGTTGTCTCTGGTCAATGGCGAATTATTAGAGTAATAATAATGCCCAACATCCCTTCAGCTATATAGGACAAGCCGCATCACAATTTTCTGACAGCCCATTATCCATTTTAACCTTTGAATAATAGTGAAATGTAGTATGATTCATGAATGAACATATGAACAATTTGTGACAATAGTAATCTGAGTTCTGTTTAGGCTGGATTTTTTTTGTGCATGTACGAATGTCAGGCACTAGATGGGATAAAACGTAAAAACCAACATGTCAGGTTCTTAATAGTTAATATGTAGGTGGAAATAGAAGCCTGGAGGCCAGGAGAAGTTGTTTCATGCGATGATTGTTTTGTTTTTAAAAAAAATCATGTCCGGGTATGGAGGCCACGCCACACTCGCCAAAAGCTTGGCACCAAAAGCCTGCGCCACACGTTTTATTTAATGCATGCATAAGATCATTTTATTCAACGCATGCATACCTTGTTAGTTAACCAACCATAACTATTCATTTGTGAAACCCGAAATATTAGGAACATTCCACCAACAAATTAAACAGCATCTATAATGATAACAGTAGATCTTCTTTAGTAACACAATTGTACTTTTTTTACCTTTTCAGAGGTTGAAAGATGCCAGATGGACTGGACTATGTTTGTATCTCTGTTAATCCATCCCATAGTAAAGTGATCAATTGCATGCAACTTTCAATAATGGATATATAGCAGATTATATGCAGATTAATCCACAGCTGAGAATACAGTGCATATATGAATGCTTACACCTTACATTTTTCAGTAAACCTGTACAGGTCACAAGGGCGCAACACTCAGAGCAAGCTGACCACCATCCACTGGTTATGTGGGGGATCCTAAATTCACTGCCTCACTAGAGCGAGACATTGCATTACATGGTGTCTACTATATCAAAAAAAGTTATACAGAGGTGATTTTTTTCACATCGTTCTGATAATTATATAGTTAAGCCTACAAAAGTTTTATATGCACACAAATGCCGTTTTATATGCACACAAATGCCACTGGTTTTTCTAGAGCTCCATGTACACGACTGTGTATTTCCAGTTCGTTTTCAGCTAATGTTTCTAGGTACTAATCCACCCTATGCTTTCTTATTGTCCAATTCCTTTTGATTTCATATTTTTTCATTGCCAGCATAATTATTTTCTTTGTCTGAATTTATGTTTGTTCCATGTGATTTATCCAATTTCTTACAAATTGTGCACACTAAAGAAGTATATGTATCTTCTGAATTTTTCTGCTACATTATCTACATTGTAACTGATGGGAGTTTAAGAAATTGAGGTGGTTTTATTTATGTCAAGGGGAAGTTATCTTTTTTTGCAGCTATATAAATCCTTTCTGCATTTTGGCATTGTTTGATTGCTTCCTGTAATGATATACCGACAGACATTGCATTATGTGCCCTCATATTGTTATTTTTAATAAATCATAGGACCTAAAAATAACACCACATCAGCCAATGTTGTGGATGAGCAATAATCATAATTCTCCTGTTGAAACGAAGTAAATCTATCCAAGTTTGTATACTTGAGAGAACATTGAGCCAATATTTAGCCAAGACATTTGGATTTTGGATCTTTTATTTGCTCAACAGCAGTGCATTATTTAGTTCAAATTCTGATGTTTTTATTAGTATGTAGGCAACCTTTTGAAACCACTGCAATTACCTTCCATGGTGATCAACGTTTACAACCTTTGATGTCCTTCAGTTTTAGAGCCGTGGCCCCATCTATCAGCAATTTGAAACATATGTAGTTCTCACTAGGTCATCTCAATTCATGTACATACTGACTGCTGCATCAACTTAATGCTCATTAGAAAAGATTATTTTTGACAAATTATTGTACCATGAGTTAGTAATCGTCACTTCAGCATTAGGTATAAATAATTTTCTTTTGTACATGTGACTCTTAATCGTCAGTAAGTGATAGCATATGTATATGTAAGTATATAATTTTGTTCTTTAACTGTAACTTCTGGATCTCAGTAGGAGCTAGAACAATTCTATACAAGTGAGTATCAGTATTCTAGTCTGCAGATCAGAGGCTGTAGAGCAGAACTGATTGCCGTTAGTATCACTGTTCTAATCTGCAGTCGTGTTACATTTTCGTTCCAGACCAGATATCACATTGTTGTTCATGTACACATCCTAGGTGGGTGGGTTACATGCAGTTATTTTTAAGTCTTCTAAAATAAAGAATGTTGCATTTTCATCTGCACAAACCACCAGCGAATTTTGAGAGCCCTTTCCAGCACATTCTGTCAGATTTAGCTACATTTAAGTGATTTAGATTTAATGCCTTTTTTATAGTTTGGAGTGACGACGACACTTGTTTGAGCTGGAAGAATATATGTTGCGCTGTTTGAATAAATATCAAGCGAGATTCTTTTTCTTTCCCATTCATCGGGTTTGGTTGTTATTTTGACCTTTTTGTACATAGATTGAGTATCAACTTGGCTATCTCATGGTTTCAGTTCAGCTGAATTTACTTATCTAAGCCAGCATGTGCAGTAGAGAAGTATTTGTGTTGACACATAGGTAGCCTTTTTGAATAATGACTATTTTGTTCGAGTATAAACATGTGGATTTTTATTTAATTCATTTTTATTTTCTTTCAAATCCAGGTTGTGCTCTTAGGTAGGTTGCTCATGAAGATACACATTCTGTAATAACTGGATGGCACGGCAGCCTGCTACATTACATGCTCTGAGCTATAAGATGACCAGGTTAAAGATGCCCTCATTACTCATTAGGCATGCTGATGCCGCATGTACTGTGACTGAAAGTGATGGAGTGGACTATGTTTCTATCTCTGTTAACCCAACCCCTAGTAAAGTGATCAATTGCACGCAACTTTCAATATTGGATTGCTTTTAGTCAGTAGCAGTTTTCTCTATGCAAATGCATCGATGCTGCTGCAGGTTAGTTTCACCTTATCTGCTAGCTCCTTTTTGGGTGTCATTTATTTGTGCACAACTTATGTCATTGGTTATTTAGTGAACATACGCTGATGTGGTGCTTCCTAGAGTTTCCTATTTTTGGAAAAGGATGCAGTGTATTTCTTTTTACATATATGCCAATCTACCTTCTTTGATGGTGTTGAGTAACGAGTCAGTACCATGTTCTAATTTCCCTGGTTAGTGCTAACCTTTTTCCTGTAATGTTTAGTTGCTACCCGTCAATGTGGTTGTTCAAAGTTATCTGAATATATGCCCATCTTTCAGTTGAGGCCCGGTTACTTTCACTATCCAGATTGCTTCCCTTTGCATGTCTTGCGCAAACTAATTAATGCAATAAGGAAATGCTATTTACAAGAAAGAAACAAAATAAAGAAAAATCAGGAGCACAAACTAATTAATGTAAAGACCTTAACCGTTACTAGTGCTGGGAAGTCTCTCTTCTTTGCTCGATGGTCGTTGCATAACCATTGCAAATTAAGACCTGAACTTGATCACCACTGCATCTAGAGTTGGGTCAAGTTGATTGAAATCTAGCTATCCAAGGCTTTTATGTATTAGAGCCTTCATTTATTGAGCTTATGTTTTCTTAATCTGTCAACTAAACTGACCTGTGATTGTTTGGCCGTTTTTTTGTAGTGACAGACCTGATGGCCATGAACATTCAAATTCAGAATGAGAAGGGGTGATGGCCAGTTGAGACATCACTTATCCTTTTGTGTATGCTGGTAATTTTGTTTTCTTGTTTCCCCATCACCGAAGCTGCTCTGCTTCGCGTCCTTCACCTCCTCGATGAGATGCCGCTAGTCGTGCCTTTAGACATGATTTGCGGCAGCTGCTTGCTGTTGCACTGTCAATGCAGTGCGTGGGCTATTGCAACTTCCAAGATAAACTCAAATCTGATCTCATCCTACTTTACATTTGTTTAATTAGTTGTAGGCCGGCTACCAATTAGATTGGCATTGTCATTGATTGATCCTTTATCTTCTATTTATCATTACATATTTTGATCATATTTTATTCTATAAATGGTTTGATTATCATGCATTGATGCTTGTGTGAGCAACCAGCAGAAGTTTTTATGCTCCAACAATGGGACTAAAAAATCTTAATTTGCTATTGTTGCGGCACAAAGAAGGAAAAAGAATGGCGCAAGGGTTGTAGGAGAGTTTGCTGATGTTTTGCTGGTGTTTTCTTCCAATTTCTCGCTAGTTTGAAATTTTAATGCGTTTAGTTTTGTTTAAGGGATGGATGCTGCTCAGATGCCATTTAGAACTTTGGATCCAGGTCTTATGGTTCTCCACATGAGAAGCTTCTTTTTGTGCAGCTCATACTCGAGTAATTATGTAGCTGTGATTGAAAAGTTGGCCTAGTGTGAGTTGCACACTGAGGCAGGGAGCTTACCATGGATTCTGAGCTTTTTTATGTTCACACACATCATTGTTCGTAGTTCATAAATTAACTTGGAGGCAAAAATTTTATAATTAAAGCTTCTGTCAACACACAATACTATTTATGGTTAGATAACATCAGTGTAAACAATAGAGCTTTTGTATGGTTCATATGATACTATTGACATGAAGTTAAATATTTTGATTCAGGGCTTTTTTGTTATCATGCATCATTATCTGTTGTCAGGAAATTAACTTGATGCTACAAGTTGAGACGATCGATAAAGATTTAGGCTTCCTCCAGTGGCCGGCGGAGATATAGGAAAAAAAATAGATTTTACTATTATACATTATTCTTTACATAAGAATTTATATATTTGTTCTGACAATAAAATTTCATTAAGGTTAAATTGGTCATAATGATTCGTGCCAACACATGCAACCTAATTTGTTATTGGGCACCATCTTATTCCATCATGGTTCTAGTTCGTAATGTTTTTCTTGTGCCATAAATGAAACACTCATTTCAATAAAATAAAATAAAATAAAATAAGACGTGCTTACGATCCAGTGGCAGAGTTTGTGCTACTTCGTTGCTTTGAAAAAGTCTTATCACTTTTTTTTTATAATTTATGCCCAAAAAGCAGAGAACTGGCAAAAGAAGACACTAAACTGAGGGAAAAATACGGAAAGAAAAAAACGAAATACCCAAAACCGACTAACCCAGGGAAAACAGAAAGGAAAAACAAAAATCAGCTGCGACCGCATCACCACGTTCCATATAAGCTGATCAGGAAAATAAATGGCATTTCCATAAAAAAAAGGAAAAAAAAAAGCCAGGAACACAAAGGTGTGGATCGGACCTGCAGTGCTTAAATCAGTCTGGCACTCTGCCGCGGGGGGCTCGGCCTGCGCGTCGGGGGCCGTGGTGTTCGCTTGGCGCGGGGCTGCGTCGGGTGGGCCAGGTGGTGTTCGCTCGCGGCTGCTGCGGAGCGGCCTGCCGCGCGGGGGTCGGGGACTGATTAATAGTTAGTCCCCAGGGGACTAATTAGTGCAGCTATATATATATATATATATATATAAAAAACAGAACTACTACTGTTCTACAAACTATTCTGCCTAGCGTGTGTACTTATGCTTGTGTTGATCCTACTTCGGTACTCACCGTATGCATCACTAGCTCTCTTCAACAAAAAAAAGCAGCCTAATCCTATCCCTCTAACGCCGACGATAGCCGTTTTCCGTCCGTGGCGGACGAGAACGCTAAGACGCCTATCGCCTCCCCGTGCAGTTCCACCCGAAGGGAACACTTCTCCGTGACTCGAGTTCTTTCGAGTTCTCTAAAACGCCGCTACCTGGGCTAACACGAGAACAATACAAGAACAATACGCACAGAGGCTTCTCCTATAGGGTCCCTAGCATAGACTCAAACTTACATGGACGGCTACGAAAAGCGGGGATTCTCAAAGCTAAAACCGCTCCCATTAAAGCAAACAAGCTTACATACGGCTTTCCCTTTCGGGAAACCCCAAGCACTTAGCACAAACCTTATTACCTTACAAGCAGGAGAGGATTGCGAGGACCTCCGTCACAAGCTAATTTACAAAGGTGGTATTGTACAGTGGTGGTAGTGGAGTACTACTACTATTATTATGGTGGATGATCTTCGGGAGGGACTCGAGATCGGGGTCTTCATGAGAGTGATGGTGGGTGTTGGCGATCTTCGTGGTGATGTCGAATGCGGGAGGCGGATGAGCGGGTGTCGCGATGTCGAATGCGGAGACGGCTTCTCTTTTATAGGAAGTGAGGAGTCTTCGAGCACCGCCGGATAAGCTTTGGGACGCCCTTCATGTTTATCCGAAGCGAGCCTTCCGGAAAGACACCGTGGCTTCGTCTTCAATTATGCATGACACGCCTTCGCCCTTTTCCTCTTCGGCGCATGAGGAAGAGGCGTTCAATTATCTGTCTTGAATCTGCCGCACGATGACGACTTCGTCTTCGATTATTGATGCATGCATGACTCCCTTCGAAGGACGAGGAGCATAGTGCACATCCGTATTATATGAACTGTGCCTTGACAACGACCGCGACATTTCGTCGACGGCTTCCGCTTGCTTCATAATTGGCATGCACCGCCGCTTGATGATGATTATCTTATTCCATGATATTATCTTTAATCATATTTTTGAAAAAATTCACTGGAGTATGGATATGGCCTTCCACGCCCAATTGATTGATGTCGCAAAACATCAAATCAAAACTCGCATGTGTAGGATATGATTCCCCTCAACAAATTGTTGATAACACCTTATCAACATATGCAAATATATATTTGTAGAACTTGCAATATATTGATCTTGCTTATTTAATCAATATCTTCAAAATCCGTATCCTCAGTTGGCATATTAGATGGATATTCAACAATTCTTTGTATTCCTTTCTTAGTTGACTATCTTCACCATATTCGTGTTTAATCAATCTTCCAACGCCTCTTTGTATTAGCATGTATTCATTATAATATGCTTGGAAGAATATTTTTGTTATCTTATTTTGATACATCATATGATAGTTGCGAAATGAATATGACATTACCTCCTAATTCTTTTGCTTCGCTAAATATTCTCCGCTTATCATGATTCGTTTTCTTGGCAAATAATTCTTTATAATCTTCCTCCATTGTCCATATATTAGGAAATCTGTATGGACCCTTTTTATATATATGTCATGGGTTGCTGGTCTTATTGGTTATGTGAATTTTGGAGGATTGGAAATGTAAATTGATCTTATATTTTCCAGGATACGTATTAACTTCTTACATGCTTCTTTAATAGCTTTTCCAAGATCGATTTATTTATTTCTTCCAATGTACCATAAATATCATGGATTAGTCCATGATCTATAAGAGTTTGAAGTGATATATCATCATTATTACTTCGTTGTATATTTCTAAAGTATTTCAAGTCTATATCACCATAAATATTAGAAATCTTTGATGAGGCTTGATAATGACTATATCATCAATATGGATTATAGGAAAGATATTTGCTTTAATATAAATTCCTGGATGTCTTTCTTTTCCTTCATATAGTTTTAAGAAGTATTCTTGTATATCTTGAAAGGTCTTGTATTGCCTTTTCAAAGATATTTTGCCCATATTAAGTCTATAATATCTTGTGTAAAGTATGACAGATATGTTCAGTTTGAAAACTTAATGCGGAATGAGAAATTCTTGTGGAATATTATTCTCATATTTGCATCTTTCTTTTTCTAAGCCTATATCTTCGATTTATTTTTCTCAACTTTTAAATTTGCTGTTATGTTATTCTTTCTATCTTTCTCGCTTTGTTGAGCATAGCATACATGCTTGTCTTAAACAAAAGACTCGCATGTAGCTCTTTCTTCTCGGATCTTGATAATATATGCAATACACACATTTTATATTCATTCCCGCAAAAGGAGATAAACATGTATTAGATAAAATATGGTATTCTTCTTTCTTATGCTTGGAAACTATTTGTTCCATCATTTCAATTTTTTAATCCAGATAATTCATCAATTAAATCTAATTCTTCTTCACTTGAATCCTTGTCTTCATCATATTCTATCTCATCTGTTTCTATGATTGAATATATTGATTCATCATCCATTATTTCATCATCACATACTAAGATATTTTTATTTACACTATCTATTATTAGAACCTTTTCTTGTTCTTCTTGCTTATTAGAATATCTTTTCTTATCTTTATTAGGACAAGTTACGCTTAAGTGATCGGAGAATTACAGATAAAACATCTGCAAGTACTATCATAATTCTTTCTAGGATTATATCTTCTTACATTTCTCTTATGTAAGAAAGGAGCTCTATTATCGATCTTCGTAGAAAATATCTCTTCTTCATTCTTATATTATCATTTCTATACTTCTTAGGATATTTTTTATACTTAGATCTTTCTTCTCCATATGTCAATGGTATTTGAACTATATTATTACAAAAATTATAATCAGATTGCTTCATTGATCTTTGGGCTTGTATATTAGTACATATCTTTCTTAATTGTTTAAAAACAAAAGTTATAGCCTGAGAGATATTATATGCATTAGAACCTGTTTCTTTTTTATATTCTTCAAATATCATAGATCCTAAAGGATCTGGCAACTTATGAAAATATTTTTCAACTACTCCTGTATTATAACCTTGTTTAGCGCTTGTAGCATTATATAGATAATGTTGAGAAAATCGCTTTATTTTCCTCCAATTAGTAAATGATAACTTTTCTAATTCTCTTAATCTTTCATTTTGTAGGACTGTAAATTCCAATTCAGGATCTTCTCCTATTACTATACTTGATATAATATTTGTAAAGTTATGTGGATTACTACCGGCTCTTTTTAATTCTCTATAATATATAGGAAAAGATTCTACCCATTGTTCCCATAAAACTTTAATCGATTCTCCTAAAAAAGTTTCTAAATATGTAATCATATCTTCTACTTTATTTCCTATATTATGCTTTGATTCTGTATATATTTTTTGCACTATTAGATTTTTCCATATGCTGAGTATATTTGGCCAATCTATAGGATCATGTGTCGCTAGATTTAATATGGCACCATCATTTTTATGATTCTCAAATTGAACTTTTTCTCAAAATCTCTTCTTTTTGAACCCATATGAGTATATTGGCTGGTATATAATTATATGTAGAATCTTCTTTTTTCTTTGGCCATTTTCCGGATTTCTAGTTGGTCTTTCTCTTTACATTTTACGTTTCAACTTTTATTTCTCGACCTCTTTGTCTTTTCGATGGAGATGGATCTATATCCATTGCTTCTATAGAATTATCTATTCTATGTAATTCTTCATATTCTAAAAGGTTTGTAACCTCTACCAATTTTTTATTGCTTAGCTCAATTATATCTTCATCATCTTCTTCTTCATAGCTTTCTAACAAAGAAGCTTATTATTTATTTCCCATTGCTCATCTTAAGCTTATCTCTTTTTCTTCAAAATTTTCTATTATATTTTCTAGTTCCTTTTGGGCCTTAATTTCAGTTTGCTTAGACACAACTTCAGATTTCTTTATTGGAACATTAAACTTTTTATTATTTAATTCTTTTTGCTTAAGTTGATTTAGTCTATAAATTTCTCTTTTAAAATAAACTTCTTTTTTCTCTTATAGCGGCCATTTACTTATTCCATTAGTAAAGTATTCATTAGGAATATTTTTTATCTTTTGCTCATAATGCTTTATTTCATTATCTATATCTAAAATTTCTATGAATTCACATATACTATTTCTTCTATTATCTAATTGATTTTATACTTGAACTAGATGTCTCTAAGTCATCTAGACTTTTATCTTCATAACCTACAAACCTAATACTAGTTGAACCTTCTTTACTTTCATAGCTTATAAAATCTTTAGGTTGCTTTAAAATCTTTGGTTCTATAAGAGAACTTATATTCCACTCTTCACCCCGCCCTTTCTTGAGAACCTATTTTTAGTGGGCTCATAAATTTTATTCCTTTAGACTCGCATATTTTCAATCACATTATTCACATTTATTTTATATTTTGTACCACTTCTATTGGTTAATCTTCCTAAGAATTCAATGCTTACTAATAAATTTGTTCCTTTTAAAATCTTCATAGCCTTTAGTCCGAAACCAAAAGCCATCTTATCTATAAATTCTTTTTACTGGCATTAATAAATCTGAGCTATATATGTTATTAGCATATTTTCATTCATGTCACCTTCTAAAAATCCTAATGTCGCTTTATTCACCTGAATCCCATCTTTTATCTAACAAAGTTATTAGGACTTTTGCTCCTAATTTCTTCCTTGTCATGCCTTTAATTCCTATAATATACATTCCTTGGTGAATATATCTATATCCGAATATTTTAAACCATTCTCAATTTGTTTATTAACTATATTTAATTACACAGGATTATTTAACACACTTAATTCTACTTCTCTAGATATTCTCGTATAGCCCATTTTTATTTTCAAACCAACCCATTTGATATATTTGTTGAGGTTTTATTTTTCTTAATGTATTTTTCGATATCTTTCAAGATCTCTTTCTACATCTATCATTTCTTCTAATGTTTCAACACTTTCACATCCTCCTCGTTATTTTATCCATAAGCCCTAAAGGTCTTATGTCTCTATTTACTACTTGGAGTGATTTGTCTCTTCTAGATAAGTCAGTCGTATTTCCATTTATCCAATTTAATGATCTATTAACTACTTCTGTAGATGATAGCACAATTTCTTTGTTATGCTCAACGATATTAGTATTCTCAAGTTTGTTATATAGATATGTTATATCCTTTTTAATATAATCAAGATTCGACTACTTCTTCCTAGATAAGTTTTGCTTTCTTCCAAAGCTTGTAAAGCTAACTCTAACTTATTATTGATAGCTGAATATTGTTCTTTTAATCGCTTATGCTCTTTTGAAGACTTTCAAATTTTAATTCTAAATCGTCTTGTCTTTTTACCCCAAGTTATATAGAAATTATGTATTAGGTCTACTAATAAATTTATTTGACCGTGTGAAGTATGCCAAGTATGTTCTTCAGAACTATTCAGTCTGCACTTGATATTTATATTTTCTTTAGTTTTTTCTGACTTTCCAAAGATTAATTTCTAAATTCAAATAGTGTAGTTTTTCAATTTTTACTAAATTTTTTTGGTAACCACTTAAATATTATTAATATTGGGGAAAAATTCGATTCAAAAATTAAATTTTAAAATTCACGAGTTACTATTCACAAAGACTATTCAAATTCAAGTATTACTATTCAAATTCGTGTCACTATTCAAAATATTTGTCACTATTCAAATTGAATATAAATAGTGCAAGAGCACTTCTTGAGTGGCTCGGGCACTTCAAATATTTCTACTATGCTTCACTATGCAAGGCACTTCGTGAGTGAGTGCAAAATGAGTGCTTGATTATTATGTTCTTAATTAGCAAATTCTTGCTACTATTCGAACACTTCGATGGATAAATGTATAAAGTATGCGTGAGGGATATTCAAGTGATAGCGATGTGTGCGTGAATATGAGTGAGTGCGTGATTATTAGTGAACTCAATTAGCTAATATTCTCTAGTGCGATCTTGGGATGATATGCGAATTAATATTCACAGATCTTTTACAAGGTCGATACCGTAAAAACGTAACTACAACTCTAACCCAGCAAGTGATTACGCCTAGCGTGTGTACTTATGCTTGTGTTGATCCTACCTCGGTACTCACCGTATGCATCACTAGCTCTCTTCATAAAGCGGCAGCCTAATTCTATCCCTCTAACGCTGATCGATAGCCGTTTTTCCGTCGTGGCGTAGAACGCTAAGACGCCTATCGTCTCCCCGTGCGGTTCCACCCGAAGAACACTTCTCGTGACTCGAGTTCTTTCGAGTTCTCTAAAACGCCGCTACCGGGGCTAACACGAGAACAATACAAGAACAATACGCCTGAGGCTTCTCCTATAGGGTCCCTAGCATAGACTCAAACTTACATGGACGGCTCTGAAAAGCGGGGATTCTCAAAGCTAAAACTGCTCCATTAAAGCAAACAAGCACATACGGCTTTCCCTTTCGAAACCCCAAGCACTTAGCACAAACCTTATTACCTTTACAAGCGGGGAGAGGATCGCGAGGACCTCCGTCCACAAGCTAATTTACAAAGGTGGTATTGTACGGTGGTGGTAGTGGAGTACTACTACTATTATTATGGTGGATGATCTTCACCTGAGATCGGGGTCTTCATGAGAGTGATGGTGGGTGTTGGCGATCTTCGTGGTGATGTCGAATGCGGGGAGGCGGATGAGCGGGTGTCGCGATGTCGAATGCGTGAGACCGCTTCTCTTTATAGGAAGTGAGGAGTCTTACGGAGCACCGCCCGGATAAGCTTTGGGGACGCCCTTCATGTTTATCTCGAGCGAGCCTTCGGAAAGACACCGTGGGTAACGTCTTCAATTATGCATGACACGTCTTCGCCCTTTTCCTCTCGGCGAGATGAGGAAGAGGCGTTCAATTATCTCGTCTTGAATCTGCCGCACGATGACGACTTCGTCTTCGATTATTGATGCATGCATGACTCTTCTTCGAAGGACGAGGAGCATAGTGCACATCTGGTATTATATGAACTGTGCCTTGACAACGACACTACATTTCGTCGACCGGCCCCGTTGCTTCATAATTGGCATGCACCGCTTTGCTTGATGATGATTATCTTATTCCATGATATTATCTTTAATCATATTTTTTGAAAAAAAATCACCGGAGTATGGATATGGCCTTCCACGCCCAATTGATTGATGTCGCAAAACATCAAATCAAATCTCTGGCATGTGTAGGATATGATTCCTAGAGGGATAGGATTAGCTGCTGTTTTTGTTGAAGAGAGCTAGTGATGCATACGGTGAGTACCGATTAGGATCAACACAAGCATAAGTACACACGCTAGGCGTAATAGTTTGTAGAACAAGAGTAGTTCTGCTTTTACGGCATCGGAGCCTTGTAAAAGATCCTGTGAATATTAATTCCGCATATCATCCCGCATCGCACTAGAGAATATTAGCTAATTGAGTTCACTAATAATCACGCACTCACTCATATTCACGCACACATCGCTATCACCGAATATCCCTCACGCATACTTCATCTCATTATCCATCGAAGTGCTCGAATAGTAGCAAGAATTTGCTAATTAAGAACATAATAATCAAGCACTCATTTTGCACTCACTCACGAAGTGCCTTGCATAGTGAAGCATAGTAGAAATATTTGAAGTGCCCGAGCCACTCAAGAAGTGCTCTTGCACTATTTATATTCAATTTGAATAGTGACAAATATTTTGAATAGTGACACGAATTTGAATAGTAATACTTGAATTTGAATAGTCTTTGTGAATAGTAACTTGTGAATTTTAAAATTTGATTCCTGATAATTCCCAAGTGGTATTCCAATATATATATATTTATTCTGTTTCGGGTTAATAATATTGGAAATATATTACGCTTAAATACCTTGTTCATAATGGAAGAAATAGATAGCCAAATCAGAGCTATGAACAAAAAGATAAAGAATATCCCTAATGAATATTTTACTAATGGAATAAGCAAATGGCCCGCTATAAGAGAAAAAGAAGTTTATTTTTAAAGAGAAATTTATAGACTTAATCAACTTAAGCAAAAAGTTGAGTTGAATATAAATAACAAGAAAAACCTTGAGGATCATATAGATATAAATATTATGTAAAATAATATTAAAGATAACGATATAAGTGAAGATGAGCAATGGGAAATAAATAATAAGTTGTTATTGGAAAGTTATGAAGAAGAAGTAGATAATGCTGAAAATTATAATGATTTTATAGACTCTTTAGGCAATGATGAACTAAGTAATTTAGACAATGCTATGGAAGGTTTAGATATAATATCTAATAATACTTGACAGTTCTAAAGAACCAAAAACTCAATTAATGGACCAAGATAATTGTGCACATGATTGGGTAAAAGGTAGAGGTGACTATAATATAAAGTGTACCTTCCGCATATTCTATCCTAGTCAAGAAAAATAGAGCTACATGCAGTACATGCTTAAAGCAAGCATGTGTTTCATGTTTAAAAACAAATAATCGAGAAATGGAGACATGAAGTAGAAATTGAACTAGAAGATAGAATATTAACAAGCAGAGTTAGAATTCTAGAAAATAGAATAAATAATTTAGAAGCGTAATTAGAGGAACTAAGAACTAAGATAGAATTCAATGACATAAGTAAAAATGAAGAAAAAACTTTTGGTAATACTTGAATTAAAAGATCAAGCAAGATTAAATAAAAATAAAGATGTGTTAAGTAAAAATAATGATAAAACTATGCAATTAAAAAATGCCATACTAAACTTTGGTAGTAGATTTATAGTTAAGTTACCATTCAAAGAAATAGTAGGTATAAGAATACCAGTAAAATTAAACTTAACCCCTACAATTACATATAAAACATTAGCATTATTAGATACCGGTTGCACAAAGAACTTAATACATGATAAATATTTTGTAAAATGCCCGAAATAGTCCATACAATAGATCAAAATAAAGCGTAAATGTCTCTTGATATGTCGGAATAACAAGATTTCATAATCAAATAGCCTATAATGTTGAAATACAAATAAATAATACAAAGTATATAATAGATGAAATTACAATAAGAGATTTATCCAAGATAAATGTTGATATGTTGTTAGGTCTAAGATTTTTACAATTTTACAGTACAAACAACAATCATACATGAGCAAGGAATTACATTTGTACCTTATCAAGATAATATTCCATACATAATGAAGTGGTAAGAAATGTAAATTCTAATTTAGAAATTGAAGAAACTAAAAAGAATACAAATAAAGAGTTAGGTGAAAATATAGAAGATTTTTATATAACAAAAACATGTATAGAATGCTTTGGTTTACAATCCTTAGCGCCAAATTGGTATAGAGATATAAAATCTAAAAAGGATATAGATAAAATAGTGCAAAGATTGGAAGATATTCAAATAATTGGAGAAATACCAATGAAGCATTGGGATAAGAATGGTATAATATGCAAAATTAACATAATAAACTCAAATTATATTATTAAAACTAGTCCTATAGAAGCAACCCCTAAAGATATAGCTGAATTTAAAATGCATATAGAAGAACTGCTAAAGCTGAGAGCAATAAGAGAAAGTAGAAGTCCTCATAGATCGGCAGACTTTTATAGTTAGAAATCATCTTTGAAATAGCTAGAGGAAAATCAAGAATGGTTATTAATTATAAAAGACTAAATGATAACACTATAGATGATGGTTATAATATCCCAAATAAACAAGAATGGATAAATAGAATACAAGGTTGTAAATATTTTTCAAAATTTGATTTAAAAAGTCGGGATTTTGGCAAGTAAAAATGGTCAAGAATCAATAGAGTGGACTGCCTTCACATGTCCACAAGGTCATTTTGAATGGATAGTAATGCCTTTAGGATTAAAGAATGCTCCCTGCATTATTTCAAAGGAAAATGCAAAATATATTTAATGAAAATCTAGAATTTATAATAGTTTATATTGATGATATTTTAATCTTCTCAAAATCTTACAAAGAACATATAGCTCATTTAGAAACATTCTTTAGAAAGGTAGAACAACATGGTTTAATACTATCTAAAAGAAAATGAAAATATGCAAAGAAAAGATAAACTTTCTAGGTCATGAAATTGGAGAAGAAAAAATTTATTTGCAAGATCATATTGCTAAGAAAATTTTACAGTTTCCAGATGTCATGAATGATAAGAAAAACTTTGCAATAATTTTTTAGGTATAGTAAATTATGCTAGAAATCATATTGAGAATTTAGCAAAGTTAGCTTTGGACCTTTGTATGCTAAGCTAAGGAAAAATGGACAAAAATATTTTAACTCAAGATATAAAGCTAGTAAGAATTATAAAAGAAAAAGTTAAAGATCTAAAACCCTTAGAGTTACCCTTAGAGGATAATTATTTTATTATAGAGACAGGATGCATCGAGAATTAGGATGGGGTGCTATACTTAAGCAAAAGCCTAATAAATATTCATCAAAGTTAGAAGAAAAAATATGTAGATATATGCTTGGTAAATATAAGTTAAAAGCAATAAATAATACTGATAGAGAAATTCTAGCAGTTATAAATGCTATAAATGCTTTTAGATTATATTTAGGTTTTAAGGAATTTACTGATAAGAACTGACTGTGAAGCTATATGTAAATACTATAATAAAGTTAATAGCAAGAAAAGTTCAACTAGACGATGGGTTTTATTTGAAGACATTATTACTTGGAAATGGTTATAAAGTTATATTTGAGCATATAAAAGGGAAGGATAATATCCTATCCGACATATTTTCACGATCATCTGTTTTGCAGGGAATGAAGAAGAGATCAAGCCCTAGTCCATATGAAACCGAATTTTTCCATTTTGGAAATGATAATAAGCTAAGAATCTTCCCACCAAAAACTTTTAATTTCAAACCCAAAAATAATAATGTTATCTTAGATAATGTTCAAGAATGCATATTAGATAATTTCTGGTATCAATATAATACTAAAAGAGAAGATAAAGGTTATATGTTAGCAATATTAAATAGCCTTGCAGAATATTTTCATATAATCAATGGGAAAATGCAACCAAGAATAACACCTAAAAATAAAGAAGAGAATCCTTTGTATGTTATATATGAAGGAGCAAGGCCGTGAATTTACACAAAATATGAAGAAGTTATAGCCCAAAAAATGGAAAAAAAGAATAAAGGGGAATACAATGGAAGAAATATACGAAGTTGATGAAGCTTTATCATGGGCAAGAAGTTTGATAGGAATAAATTACTTCATAGAGCCGAAGCAAAAAGAATATATTCAAAAGCATAAAAAAATAAATGAGAATAATATCAATATGACCAGTACAAATACCTCGGAAAATTTGGTTCATCAAGAGTTCCCTCATATAAAGATATTGCAAAAAAAGATATATTAAATGAAGATATTATTGAGAGAAAAATAAAAGAAAGGCTAGAAGCTATAATCCCTCAATTAAAGAATAATATAAAAAGAAGAACTACTGCAGGAAGCAAGATCTGAAATAAATGAAAAATTTCATTTTTATACCAAGAATATGAAGAGAATATAAAGAAAGATTATGAGGAAAACATAAAGAAAGACTATGATTCAAAAATGAATTTAAATATATCTGATTATGATAATAATGAGGAAGAAAATAATGAAATGATAGATGAGAACATGTTAGATATTCGTGGTCATGGGCAACCACCGGAATATTAATAAATCTGAAAACGGATTTTGAAGATATTGATTAAATAAGCAAGCTCAATATATTGCAAGTTCTACAAATATATATATTTTTGCATATGTTGATAAGGTGTTATCAACAATTTGTTCGGGGAATAACATCATACACATGCGAGTTTTGAATTGATGTTATACAACATCAATCAATTGGGCGTGGAAGACCATATCCATACTATGGTGAATTTTTTCAAAAATATTGATAATATCATGGAATAAGATAATCATCATCAAGCGGCGGTGCATGCCAATTATGAAGCAATCGAAGCGGTCGACGAAATGTCGTGTCGTTGTCAAGGCACAGTTCATATAATATAATACCAGATGTGCACTATGCTCCTCGTCCTTCAGAAGGGAGTCATGCATGCATCAATAATCGAAGACGAAGTCGTCATCGTGCAGCAGTTCAAGACAGATAATTGAACGCCTCTTCCTCATCTGCCAGAGGAAAAGGACGAAGACGTGTCATGCATAATTGAAGACGAAGCCACGGTGTCTTTCCAGAAGGCTCGCTCAGATAAACATGAAGGGCGTCCCAAAGCTTATCTGGCGGTGCTCCAGAAGACTCCTCACTTCCTATAAAGAGAGAAGCCAGTCTCCTGCATTCGACATCGCCTGACACCCGCTCATCCGCCTCCTGCATTCGACATCACCACGAAGATCGCCAACACCCACCATCACTCTCATGAAGACCCCGATCTCAGAGTCCCTCTGAAGATCATCCACCATAATAATAGTAGTAGTACTCCACTACCACCACTGTACAATACCACCTTTGTAAATTAGCTTGTGACGGGAGGTCCTCGCGATCCTCTCCTCGCTTGTAAGGTAATAAGGTTTGTGCTAAGTGCTTGGGGTTTCCCGAAAGGGAAAGCCGTATGTAAGCTTGTTTGCTTTAATGGAGCGCTTTTAGCTTTGAGAATCCCTCGCTTTTAGAGTCGCCGTCCATGTAAGTTTGAGTCTATGCTAGGGACCCTATAGGAGAAGCCTACGTGCGTATTGTTCTTGTATTGTTCTCGTGTTAGCCCGGGTAGCGGCGTTTTAGAGAACTCGAAAGAACTCGAGTCACAGAGAAGTGTTCCCTTCGGGTGGAATCGCACTGGGGAGACGATAGGCGTCTTAGCGTTCTACGTCCACGACGGAAAACGGCTATCGTGTCGGCGTTAGAGGGATAGGATTAGGCTGCCGTTTTTGTTGAAGAGAGCTAGTGATGCATACGGTGAGTACCGAGTAGGATCAACACAAGCATAAGTACACACGCTAGGCGAGAATAGTTTGTAGAACAAGTAGTAGTTACATTTTCTATATATATATATATATATATATATATATATATATATATATATATATATATATATATATATATATATATATATATATATAAAAAGTATGACAATAAGCAAAAAAGTTAAAAGAGCGGGATAATGAGGCAAGCGGCCAAAGCAAAATCACTTGTAGAAGACGACATAATGGAAGACATAAGCTAAAGCAAACCGATTACAATATCCGATTATATATATGATAACAAAGACCTTGAAAAAAGTTACATATATGATAACAAAGATCTTTCCACGAATAGATTAATGTTCTCATCAAAGTGTACAAACACATTTAAAATAAAAAACGCCGAAAGTAATGTGATTCTTTTGCCGATGAAATTCCGATGGGATTTTGAAAGCCCATCGGCGCTGTTGGCGTTCCATCGATTGCTCTGTGAGGTTTCTTGTGCTCGATCTTACAAGGAGGGCATAACTCGGATTTACATTGAATCCACGGCAAGGATGCCTTACAAATTTTCTTTGCTTTCGACCAAGGCGTGGTTTCATCTAATGACAACATGCATAGGCATTCGCGGAGAAGATCATGTTAATCTATGAAAATCTGCTTTGGTCATCAAAGGAGATTTTCATTGAAGCAATTTTCATAAATCGATATGATCTTATCCGGAGAATGCCATGTCTCTCATATGGACATGTAAATCCGGTATCCGGCCTCTCAAGCACCTGAGAACCGGATGGCTCCGTGAATCTCACGATTGTTCTAACCTTCATTTGCTCAATCTTGATAAGATTCTTGTAGCACCTCTTGTGTGTAAACCATTTTGGTGGCCTAAGATGCATAAGAACGATATCACATGCGTGGAGGGCTTTCTCCCATAGAGAGGTCATAGATATGTATGTGGAGAGTAGCGAGAGAAGATCGAGGAAGAAGAAATCAGGCAAATGAATCAAGAGTATCATAAAAGAGGACCAAGAGAACTGAATTGCAAACCTAAGGGCCGCATAGCCATTTTTATAGGCCACATGCCGTGGTAATGACCGATCACCGCCGGTTTCAATAGGCACCCCTAAGTGATATGGGCGTTCACACGCCCGGATAATTGGCACCAAAGATAAACCAAGCACCGTGGCCGTGGTACGGAGAACGTGGCAACAGCTTCGCTCGCCTGCAATGTTGTAGGGGTCGGGCCGTCGGGCATCTTGTTCGCCGTTGACAATGCAAAAACACCGCCGTTCTTAGTTTTAACCCGGCGGTGATACTCCAAAACACCGCCGGCGTAGTGACCACCGGCGTGATATTTGTGATCACCGCCGGTGCCGAAAGTGCACCCGACGGTGTTATTACGACATTGATATTACCCGTCGGCGCAGCGGCGCGGCGGTGCTCGACCTTTTCTCATGGGAAGCGAGACATTGTCGGTTTAATTAATCGAACCGGTAGTGAATACTAGAGCAACACGATTCTCAAGGCTGCAGGCCGTGACGTATCCGCAGAGCCATGACCTACACGGCAGCCTATATACGTATACTAAAATGAAAATTTATAATACGGAGTGTACGTGGCGGTGACGGGGTTAGTTGAACTCTCAATGCATTAACGCCGAGATAAAATTAATGATTTCAATAAATCGATTTTTTTACGGATATAAGTATTTGTTTCACCGTTTTGTTAATCACTTCTTTGGTTCATGTGTGGGCCCGACGGTGATCAATGAAGGTGGAGATCGTTGTCGTCCGCGCGCCATTGGAAACGCAGCCGAGATTTGAAGCGCAACACCGCATGCGGCGCGGAACGCCGGCCCGATAGAAAGATCGTGCGAATTCCAACCGGCGATCGTGTGAATTCCATGCGGTTGCTTTGACGCCACGTTCGATCGTGGGGAAGTGGAGCAACCGCCTAACTCACAATTTAAGCACACACTCGATCATGGCGTTCATCCATTCCGGTTCTCTAATCCGGCCACATTCTCTATGCATTCTTCACGCCATGGCTGCCTCGGGCTCGAGGATCCAACAACAAGCGCACCGGGGAGGACATGGAGGTGGCGGATGACAAGAACAAGGAACCGGTGGTGAAGGCGCCCGGCGGCCGACCCCCGGCTCCGACTCCGACTCCGACTCCGACTACGTCCCCCCTCTCTCCTAAGCGGAACCGCCGCATGGACCTTTCGGCGCCGCGGCTAGAGGCGGCAGCCGATGACCTTCTTTGACGGCGCCGCTTGCAAGACATGATCGAGAGGATTTCACCCTCGATCGTCTCCGCCCTACCTTCGGAAGGCGAAGGAGCCGGGCGGACATGGTCTTCTTCCAAGGGTGGATCCACCCCGGAAGAAAAAAGATGAACCGCTACGCCCCCAAGGTGGAAGCGGCTGGCCGCCGGATCGTCCTCAAGGCCTTGGCCAAGAAGGATGACGCCTTGGCGCGGAGGAGGAGGAGGAGGACGAGGACTAGGGCCGGGCGGCCTTCCTCTTTTGTTTTTTTATCATTTTTATTATATGTTTTGATTTTTTTTTTTTTATATATTAATAAAATAAAAATTATATATATTATTGTTGTGTCTTTGTTCCCTCTGTCCCCTGAATCTGTTTCGTTTCCGAGTTCAAAGAAGCGATTAAAATTAAATAGCGCTTAAATTTGATTTGAATCTTAACTTGTTCAATGTAAAATTTGTCAAAAACAAACAATTAACTGTCGGTTGTGCTTTGGAAACTACGATCGTCGTTGAGTGCCGAGGAGGCGGCCATTGGGCGCGCCGATCGCCGGTTCACGTTTTTCCGAGGAACCGTCTTTTGGAAACGCCACATTTATACCCCGTCCCCCGCCCCCTCCGTTATCCAACACTAACTTCTCTTTCGTGCCACTCTCACGGGAAAGCGGACTCTCCGCCCCACGATCGTCGACATGGCCACCACCCGGAGGAGATGAAGTTCGGCCGTGGAGCACCTCCGCGCCGCCCTCACCAAGGCGAACGGCCGGCCAACGGCGTTGGCGCCAAAGGTGAATCTGCCCCCTCGAGGAGAGGGCCAACTTCTACGCCCTCCCGGATCGACTCTCTGGCCGATACCTCGCCGAGGGATACCGGCCAAACCGGAGGAGGAGGCCAGGGAAGTCGGCCGCCAGGGAAGCCGACCAAGCGGGCGGCCAAGAAGGCCAAGAAGGCGGCCTAGGTTCTCTTCTTTTTTATGTTAATTTATGTGTTGTCGATTTGTGTGGATGTGTAAGATACAATGATCTCGTGTGGTTAATTTGCGAAAAGAATCGGTTGTTGGTTAATCTGTTGCATGTCAATCTCTTTATCTTTTGTTAATTTGGGTCCCACTTGTTTCCTTGTATCGGTTTAATATGATGCGTGTCAATCTTAATTTTCTATCATTTGCGTTCAACTGTTCCATCGTCTTAGAAATTAACCGCGGCTGAGTCCTATTTATACATACATAACCCCCGTCTCCGGTCCACTCTCCTACACCCCGCTCTCAAACACACTCCCCTCTCTACCCGTTTTCCGCGCTTAGCCGGCCGGGTCGGTGGCGCCGCCCGATGATCGACATGGCTGCCGGCCGGGCGGAGAAGTTCATCTGCATCGCCTCGGTGCCGCCCGCAACAAGCTCAACGGCCGGCCGACCAAGTTGGCACGCCAGCGGTGAATCACCACTTGGAGGAGAAGTCCATCATCGGCCTCGGATCGAGTACTTGGCCGATAACCTCGGCGAGGGGATCACCGCCAAACCGGAGGAGATGGAGTCGACCGCCCGGGGAAGAAGGCCGGGCCGGCGGCCAAGAAGGCCAAGAAGGCGGCTTAATTAGGCCAGCCGCTTTCTTTTTTATGTTAATTTATTATATCGGTTGATTTCTATGATAGTTTAATTTGGTTTGTGTCGTTTGTTAATGGATCGATCCTTTGTTAATCCGATGCATGTCAATCGATCTGTTTACATTGTTTGTTTTTCTTGTTCCTTGTCATTGTATTTTGCTTCCCCTCCCAAGTTAATCGCTATCGGTTCTAATTCAGCCGGTTGTGTCAATCTTCAAATCGCTATCGGTTCTAATTCAAACCCGCGAGTGATCCGTGGTCCATCAAGACCACCGCCGGGGACGATTCAACCCGGTGGTGATCTAAATCTTCACTTTGCGGATTTAGTCGAGCCCATGGAGTTTACGGTTGTCCCGCGCTGAACGGCTCATCACTGCCGGGTATGGTTCATCATTTGTCGGTGGACTAAATTTCGGCAAAGGATACCTCGGTAGTGATGAACGAATCAGTAGTAGTGTACTATATATAGTTGCAAATGTATCATGGTAAAAGAAAGTTGGTGGGCAACAACTTTGAAATTTCTAGTGGATAGTGGGCAACAAGCACAATGGGGGGTCATCTTATCTCCAAAGGCAATGTTGTGTTATATATAAGGGGTGCAAATGCAAACCCCTCCACCCCCCACCCTATGTGTTTAGGGTCAGTTTGATTAAAATTCCAACAATATGCGCATCCTTTGTGAAAAATGTGTATGCACCCACAAGACAAATGCAACCCCAATAATTTGCTCTGGTTTTACGATTGCTTATCTCTACCCGAAGGATACCTGAAGGACTCACTCTCACCTTCTTGTTTCATTGTCTTCAACTCCCTTCCCCTCCCTCTTTTCTCAACCTTATCTCCTCCATGTAGGCCTAGGCATTCGTTAGTAACTATCGAACAAATCGGTTTTGGTACTTCAATTCCTATAGAAATCCGGTTTCTTAAAAATAGCTATTGATCGGTTCCTTCAAAAAATTCGGTAATGAGGAAGATCACAAAGACATGTAATATAGTATAGGTTCAAAAGCTAATTTTGGCATGATTTTCACATAGAATAATAGTTCAAAATACATCTACATATAAAAGTCCACAAGATTAAGAGTGAGTATCACAAGTACATATACTATCAATAATATAGCACAACACTCAAACGCAATAAATTTCAGGTAAATTCAGCTCCTCAAGGTAAGTAACCAAATTTACCTCGGTAAATTCGTTTCTGCGAAATAGGAAGTGAATAGGATACCGGAAAATTAGATTTTGTCATTTTTGGTTCGATTCTTAATATTGTTGATTAGGTTCTTGATTCTCGTTTTTTTTTTTTCTTTGACTAAGGCTACCTCCACGAAAGCACCACTACCTTCTCTTTCCCTTCTACTCTTTTCTCTACTACTAGTTAAATGCCCGTGCGTTGCTACTGGGGTAACTAAATTTTGTATAAAAAAACATGAATCGCATGATAAAATAGCAATACTATGAAGATTAAACAATGATATTAAAGTAACATTTAATCCAAACAAGTTTTATAAAAGTAAAACACAATCAAATCCAAACAAATTTTGTGAAAGTAACACAATCAATCATGGATTTCGCGAGCTTGTAAACTCTATTTTATGGACTTTTACGTAATTCGACTAAGGTAATGTTTTATAGTGGCCGGAAGATATCTTCGATATCTATTTTTTTCGTCTTGCCAATAAATCCACCAAGAAGTTCTCGACGCATCTTACGCACCATCCCGTACACATGAGAGCGTATGGAGACATTAGTGCTTATCATATGGGCAATAATGCATGTCTTTAAAAAAAAAATATGCTATTCTCACCGTATGAATACTTGCGGTTTTACGACTATTCAACACGGACATGTATTGAAGAATAAGTAATCCACTTGAGTGCCCGGGCAAGATTCACCATTAGTAACACATAGAAATAATTAAATAATAGTTATTATCATTGATTCTGAGTTAGTTACTTATCTATGTCGACCTCGATTGACTGACGTACAAACTGTGGCAGCTTTAGCCCCAAACACAATATTTACGCTGCGTATGTACATAAATAGCCATCGAAAGACGTACACGGTTGAACCGGAGCGGATCGAGCGGAGACGCATCGATGAACGATGATCGATCCTGTACCCAAACGATCGGAGTGTGCGTCTCTACAAACAGACCTGTCCACACAGCGCACGCTCTAGGAACCGATATCGACCGCTGTCTATACCTACTAATAAAGAGAGAAAATTTGTGTCGTCCACCCTCCTTTTTCGTCCAACCTTACGGTCTTGTACGGGTTTGTTACGAGAGGAATACGAGTCGTCTTTGTTTCACCGTGCCCCAAGGCCCAATCCTATCGAACCTCGAGTACGAGTCCTCGTCGTTTTACCGTGCCCCTAAGGCCCAATCCTAAGGGCAGAGGCGGGCGATGCAGCACGAGCCATGGCGTCCTGACGCTTGAGCCCGCCGGGATGGCCCTAATCGCCATAGAAGAGGCGTCCAAGGAGCGCAGCAAGAGCTTAGTCAAGCATACAGGTCTGGGGCGTCGTCATCGTACCCGCCCAAAACCGACCTGATCCCCGTTTCCACTAATTCGTTTGTTTTGCTTATCTCTTTGTACGATCGAATTGATGTGCGAAGATCCGGGTGTCTCGGGAGCTTGGACTAACCTGGATTCTTGCTTTGTTCAACACTTTAGTTTTCGATCGCCGGGCGTGATTGCAGGAGCTAAGAACCAGCGTACTCAAGAACCTGCGTACGCAGCTCTACTCGGCCTCGGAGTACTACGAGAAGTCCTACCTCCACAGCGAAAAGAAGCAAATGTGAGATGAGATTCCCCTTCACTCTGCGCCTTTTCTCCTGAAATTCTTACGTTCATGCGATTTTCAAAAAAAAAAAAAAGTTTCTTTCCGTCACTAACAATTCAACCTCGTGGCGGCATAAAAGTAAGTATTGGAAAAACATTTGTTTTTCTGAATAAAAAATGCTTTTTACTAAGTGGGGCAGCATCAAACTTATACTTCGTATATCCTATCTCTATCTCACGCGAGGCAGGGGGATCCTAGAATGGATAGGGCGGAGGATTCTGGAACGCCATGAGGAACAGGTCAGGTTGGTGTTTGGATGTACGTGTTTTAATTATTTTCATTTAGTAAATGGTAGTGGTTATAAGATTCGTCCAATATTGTTTCTAAAAACTACAGTATCACACAAAAATCTTTACCTCATATAGAATTAATCCTCACGTCACCTATATATATATATATATATATATATATATATATATATATATATATATATATATATATATATATATATATATATATATATATATATATATATATATATATATATATATATATATATATATATATATCTATCTAATATAATTATTTATTTAATGAAGAAAGGTTTCATGGTCCAAAATATCTCATAGTTGTTCGGTAAGATCCAATCTTTCAATATCTAATATAATTATTTATTTAATACATAACGAGTTAGATTGAAAATAATAAATTAAAATATAGAGTGTCTCCATTGTATATCCTAGGCCCATCCGAAAGTTAAAATAGACGGATTGTTCATCCGAGTTATAATAGACGGATTTGTTCAGCTAATGATTTATGTGGCTAATAAACCAACTAATACTATACCAAACGAACATGGCAAGAGTAAGCACGTGTGAAATATAATCTTAGAACGAATTCAAATATATAAACTCTAAGTCTCTTGTACTCACTACTATACCAAGCAAACAAAGCGAGAGTATTAAGCACGTGTGAAGTATGATCTTAGAACGCTCATACTCACTCGGGTAAGAGCAACGGGTAAGAGCAACATTTAGACAGGATAAAAGTTAAAGGTGATAATACATAATAAATTATATTTTTTTTGCGAACGCACGCGGACGTATTCTTAAGATATATTATTAAGAAGATAAAGATGCAGCGGCCCACCTCTCCAACGTTATTCCCCAACCTTATCTTCCCCACCTGCCGGACCTCGCCTCCTTCCTCCGGTTCCCCGCCCGAGCTCACCGAGCTGCTGCCGCAGCGCCTCCGCCGCCTAGCTCCCCGACGGACGTGCCGGACCTCGCTCCCTTCTCCAGCCCCGACAAGCTGGACCGCATCGCCGATTAGACCCGCAACCCGCCGGGCCCCGCGGCGTTTGCTGCTGCTAGGGACGCCGTCTTCAACCTCGCGGGGCTCGAGATGCCGCTAGGGACGCGTCTTTCCGCCTCGTCGACGGCAAGCCGCCGCCGCGGCCCCCGCGGTTCGGGCCCCGCTGGCGATTCCAGCAGCGGCCCCAGCTCCCCGCAGCGCCGCGACGGGGAGGTCGAGCGCTTCAATTCGTGCAACTTCTTCAAGGTCACCACCACCGACGGTCCCGCGGCCATTGCGAGTAGCAGGAGGAAGAGGATGGAGGCGGGCAGTGACGCAAGGGAGACGGAGGGCAACGGTGATGTGCGGCTGGGCGGCTCCTCGCGCGGGCGCCCCTCCCCTGCCAGGCGGCTCCTCTTCGCGTGGCCGCCCCTGTTCCCCATCCCCGGCGCGGCCCCAGCCCGATGCTGAGGCTCCCGGCGTGGCCTGATTCCCTGGAGACCGAGCATCACCAGGTGTGGCAACCCCTTCTCTTCTTCCCTTTTATGTTGTTGAGCTAGTATACATCCTTTGCCCATCTAGAGGATGGATGGCGGTTTTGTGGCAACGTGTAGGATTCATGTACTTTTGGGTGATGCTATTTTCTTTTTCATGTAATGTGGTATTGTGCTTGCCGTTGTTGGATTTGGTTTCCTTCGTCCACAAGAGGAATTGCTATGGCTCACTTCCTTTAGTGCCCGTGCTGCAGCCAGGCAATAGAGAAGGCCACCTAGAACCAGCAGATAGTCAATGCCATTGGTAAGCCGATTGTGCGGGGGCCCTGGTACAGCACTTCCATTGCTGTGAATCACGCGAAGCATTCTGTCTCCTGCACTTTCCCGGTGTCAGGGCCCCAAGGAAACGGTCTTCTCAAGCTCAAGGCTATGCGCTTAGGAGGTGTGTGCTGCTAACTTCACAAATCTATTCCTTATGAGTGAGTTGATTGGACTTGCTACTATGCTAATATTTTTCTTGTGGCATGCTTATACTTGTAAGGTATTCTTTCAAAAATGTCTTTGTGCTACATCATCTCAATGCCTCTGAAAAACTGAACCAATAATAGATGCTTTTAACATTTGGATGCTGAACATTAAATATGACTTTTGCATTCTATATAAAGTGTTGCATGCAGTAGATGTGTTTGCATTAATGGAAAGGAAACTATGATACTAATAAACATCATTTTCTTACTTAGCTGATTGGCTGCAATTTTGAATACAGTTTCGTTATTCCTTGGGCATAGCAGGTATGTTAGTCCATATGCATGACAAATGCCCCAAAATATTAGTGTAAAATCATTTGTCAAGCCACATTAATCCAATAAAATAGGTAGTACAACTGGTGCTATCTGGGTGACTGAACAAGTCATGTCACAGTTTTATCTTGATTTTTTTAAAAAAAATTATCTTGACCTTGAAACATACAAGGATGTATACTTATACTCTATCTGGGATATCCATTCTGTGTATACCCACCTAAGCCTATATTCTATCCCTCAGGTTTATTGCTAGGACTTGTATAGTACATGCTTTGTAAAGAGTTGCCATTTCATTATCTTTCTACAATCTCATTTTTTGTTCCCTATGTTATTTTTTTTTTTTTATTCCATAGTATCGATATATTAACTCAGGGTACCTTTGCGCTCTTACAAAGGCTGGAGGTTCTGTTGGTTCTAATGGAAGATTACAAGGTCGTATTGAAGTATGAAGAGCTTTTGGTGATCACCAATTTAAGAAGGTTTGCTGATAAAAGCTTATTTGGTCACAACTTGAGTCTGCTCTTTGATCTGTTTATTTGGAAAATATATGGTGTTTGGTCACTTAGTTGAATGTTACCGCATTAATAATAAAAATGGAGGCATTAGTTTATGCTGAAAACAAAGTAGTTTTGGAGTGCAATGTATAGCAGTGACGCACTGCACCTTTGCTGTGTGCTAGAAATGTAGCTTCGCTGATTATTTTATTATTTTATTGTATACTATTAAGAAATAAGAATACTGCTTCTTATAACTTCTGTAGTCAAAATAATGAGGAATCGGGTTACCTTAGTTGGTGGGAGGTGAGGATGTGTAATGTAAACCAGCACACCCTTTGGTTCCAGTCCTCTTTGGCTTGAATTTGGGTGAGGTACATGCAAAATAATGAGGGATTTTGCTTGGTTAGAAACTCACACTGCAACTACAGTGAAATATGGATTTATTTCAGTTTGCAGTAGAGACATTTTTACATGTAATAATTGTATAAATAAGCTTATTTCAGTTACACATATCAGAGTTGTGCATATAAATAAGCTTTTGCTGTTGCACAGATCAGACCACACTATAGCAAATTGTGTCGGTTTTCCAGCATATTTAGCTCTGAAATTTAGGTGATTGCTGAAGGAATCTGTGAATTTACTTGAATGTAGGTTTCAACCATGTTGGCTCACTTTCAGTTGTTGTTGCTTCATCCCAACCGTTTGCAGTGGAGTAAGCGTCTCCATTGCCATTTGTTAGAATTTTACAATCTTTCTGGCATGTCCTTAGTCAGGCACAGTCCATTAGAATTTCAGGTTGAGAGGTGCTTATAACTATAGACATCAATTAGACATGGTATTTTAAGATGGCTCAATCAAATAGAAGAAAATAGATAGAATATTTAAAAAAAAATTAAACCATGTCCATGTCTACATAGTTCAAGATGAAGATAGTAGTACCCAACTGATATCCTGAATTGTCCAAAATTTTCCCTAACACCAAAGCATGAACTAAAGCCCAAGTTGGTTGCATATACATCCAACAGCAACTACGGCACATATGGAGGAAAACAAAAAAATCTTTTTCAGATGATAACTAAACGACACATATTTTTTTACTCGAATAGCAAAAAAAAAAAATACCAGATGGACTCTTCGATGCTGCATGGAATTGGGAATGACACTGGATAGGCTTGCGGCTTGACGGGCGCATACCAGCGTGCCAGATCACGAACAACGGCGGCGGGGGAAAGCCAAACCTAGCGTCTGCGACGGCTGGCACTACTCCATGGCGGCGGTCGCACAACAATCCAACGCCAAGAGATCGGAGCACGCACCCGTTGAGTGATGGAGCAGCGACGTTGGCACAACAATCCTACGGCGTGCTCGCAGCGCGGCGTAGCACGACGTCGAGGATAGCAGCCCAGGTCGATGGTGCGGCGTCACACGAGGGCAAGGGCGGGCGGTGTGGCGTCGCACTGCAGAAACTAACATAGACGTATTTATGTCTCCTCATGAGGTTAATTTACAAAGCAGTCTCAACTATCGTTAAACAAGAACATGAAAAAAAATTAAAATGCAATTGAATCATGCATAGGCATACATGGCGTCCCCCAATAAGATTTTTTAGACGTTTACTGATTAACTACATAACAAGCATGGCTAGCTGCAACATTATTGTGTAACCCTCTTCTATTTGCTTTCAGATTCTATACATCTCCTAATGGAAGGAAACTTAATTCTCTGGTGTTGAAATCGATAGGGAGGGAGAGGAAACTTGGACAAGCAGATCATGTACATGAACAAGCAGATCATGAACGACTGACCTTTGAGGATTACAACAGCAGGGAGGGAGGGGAAACCTGGGCAGCGCTGGCGTGCGACGTCGTTGGTGATGATGGTGGGCAGCGTCGATGATGGGATGGCGCGCGACGTCAGTGGCGGCGGCGGTTGCAGCGCCAATGATGGTGGGCGAGGACGCGGCTTGGTGGAGGGGAGGGTGGCGACGCAGGCCGCATGAAAGTTTCCTTTTGCATGAAATTGGGTTTCCCTGTGTGTGGTTTCCTTTTGCATGAGACTTTCTTTTTTTAGATCGCATGAAGGGACGGAGAGGGGAGAGGCGCGCGGGCGGTACCGCATGCCCGGGCGACGGGCGGACAGAATTTTTACCGCACGAAATTTTGTCCCTTCTTGAGTCCTTTTATGTTTGGTCATCATTTAAAAACTTAATTGACGTGTTAATGAAAAGGAGAGGAGAGGGGAGCCTTAGATCGCGTGCATGCATTGATGGACTTGGTTTGTTGCCTAATAAAAGGCAACCGCATGGGGAAGGAGAGGTTTCTTTTGCATGAAATTTTCTATTTTGCATGAAATTTTCTATTTTTAGATGGCAGAGGAAGGGAGGTTTTTTTTTTTAGACCGCAGGAAGGGACAGAGAGGGGGGGGGGGTGGGGGTGCGCGGCCGGTCGCATGGACGGGTTGACGAGCGGACACAAAAATTACCGCACCAAAAATGTCCCCTTTATAGGTAGTAAATAAAGACATAAAAAGAAAAGGAAGATTTTCGTTTGGTGCGGTAAAAATTTCGCCTCACCTTTCACTCCCACCATGCGATCCCACACTCCCTTCCCACGCGGTCTCCTCACACATGCAATCTATATTTAGCAACACTTAATCAGCGCTCATATGGAAAGCATGCCAAAAATATTAGGCAACCACCCAATCTCTTCACACATGCAATTTATTCCATACTAATAATATTAGGCAACCACCCAATCTCCTCACACATGCGATTTATATTAGGCAACCACCCAATCTTGTGATCTCGTGTCCCCTTCCCCGCATGCGGTTTCCTTCCGTGCTCGATCCTCCCTTCCCTGCATGTGGTTTCCTTCCATTCTCCATCCCCCCTTCCCTGCATGCGGTTTCCTTCCGTGCTCGATCTCTTGCCCTTGCGACAACGACACTCACACCTCCCCGCCCGACCAAAACGCCGGTGGAGACCTCGCCTCGGCGCGACAATGCCCTACACCGCATCTACCACTCCCATCCCGTAACTTCGCCGCATTGCCGCCGCACCGCGGCGACACGCCAATGCTCACGCCCACCCGAGTTGGCCGCGGCGAAGCCGCATCGAGACCTAGCTAAGTCGGCGGCCATTGTCACTGCCGCAGCGTATGACCACCACAACGACACCAAGGAGGTCGTTGTGATCACCTCGTGACATCGTCCCTGTTGTTTGCGGTCGGTGACCTCCGCTACTCCTCCAATCCATTCCTTTAGTTGCACGGTAAGCACCGCCGCCTCCCGGAGTCTCCCGATCTATCAATGGAAGCCAAACAATATCCGTTTAGGACTTTCCCAAGCCATGGCGGACTACGCCACATATAGCCTCATCGCCGCTACTACGGCAAGCCTCCGGCGCCGAGCCCAAAGAAGCTGTAGTGGCCTCCCCCACATACCTCACCCTCCCGACGCGCGACAAAGGCGTACCACGCGAAAGCACGGCGCCATGATCGAAAGCAAAGCGCCACCAAACGGATGGGATGCACGTTCTTCCCTTTGTTAGCATGGTGACGTCATATGACATCATGTACATGCAATATGACATTTTCCTGTAGAATAATAAATCTGAAAATACAATAGAAATACACATACTTGAAATAAATTTCTCAAATTTCTGTCGGTTCGTTACAACTTCACTTCAAATTATTTGCATCATGCAGTATAGTTTTCACATCAAGACACACTCTTATTGAATATATTTTAAACAAAAAGTTCAGTTTTTTTTTGTGACCTTTGTAGTTCGCGCTTATTTGTCGGATAAGAGTGATAGAATAATGATGATAGTGATAGAATAATGGTGAGGTTGATCGAATGTTAACAAATGCTTTCCGTTCTAAATGATCTCGTTGAAAACATGTTCAATCCCATGTAGTAGTTCATAATGTCACTTTAATATTATTGTAAGTTTATAGTATTGTTACCTTATCATGCGATCTATATTTTTTATATAAAATTTTATTATCCCGCAGCAACGCACGGGCGTTTAACTAGTTTTTTTAAAGATCGTACTGTCCACGGCATATGCGGAAGTAGGCCCATGAAGCGAAATATGAAGGGCTAGTAACCCAACGACGAAATGACTTGGTCCGGCCCATCCAGTAGAAGAGGGCGACTCCTGTGGGAAAGAGGAGCCGAGCCGGTCCAAGAAGCCGGGCACGCCACCAGACGCGCCCATGGACCCCACCGGCGGCGACGGCGACTCCGCGGCGAGAGGGAACGGAGGCGGCGTTGGGGGAACGGGGGCCGGCCGGTGGGCGGTGGGCGCGGTGTGCGGGGGGCTGGTCTACTACCACTGCGCGGTGCGGCGAGCCAGCGCGGTGTCCCTCGCCGCCGACGTACTCCTCGTCCTCCTCTGCTCGCTCTCCATCCTCGGCCTCCTCTTCCGCCACCTCCACATCTCGTGAGCCTTCCCTTCTTATCCTCCGCTTCCTTCTGCTAGTTCCGCGCTTCAATCGAAGCAGTTCTGACTTTTGTGTTGCTGGTTCAGCTTGCTGGTTGTTTGTTTATGAACTTACGACGATTGGTTAGGTGTGATGGTTTGTCCGGCAGGAATCTTTGATTCTTGGTTCACAGTTGCAGGCTGAGGCTAGTAGTAGATGATTCTGGTAGTTGTAGCTTATATCTAGTAGATGATGCTACAAAAGGGAAAAAGAAGGTAGGGAAATAAAGAGGTGCTATTCAACTATGTTTCCTCACTTTCAGGGATCATTTGGGAAATTGATTGTTGGTAATCGGTATGAAGTAGGCCATACATGTCATTAATACATGTACCCGATTTTCTTGGTGGAATAGTACTGTATCGAATTTCTATTTTGTTGGTAAGTTTAACAGTAACAACTGATTTTGTTTTGTGTTAGAAACCTACAACAAGTTGCTTGAGTAGAGAATACACAAACATAAAGCGCATGAGGATAACTAAAAGCATGGGCTTTAGAGACTTGCCTGCAGTTAGTTTGCTTCCATTTTCATTTCCATCCAAGATAATAACCCATTCGCCATTCCTTGGTGTGGCAGCACCACTTCTGAGGGATACTACTGTTGCTTCCGGTTACTTTGGGATTGCAGAACTGATTTGAATAGAATTCTTCAACTATCAATCACAACCATCGCCACTCATCTGATTCACTTTATCTAGGTGTTTTTTTACCAACTGAACACTTCAAATTGATATCTATTTACTCCTGTTATTAGTTCAGCATTACTGGCTGTTGGTTTCTCTTTCCCTGCCAGCGCCAGTTTTCCACTACAACTTGTGCTTTAACTGTATTCCCTAGCAAAAAATGGTCACTAACCAGTAAGCTCCTGGACATCTTCGAAGGTAGCTTATAGTTAGTGTGGAATAAACAAACTTACAATTTTAAGGTGCTCCCTGTATGCCTAGGCATTTCTATCTGCCATATGGCATCTAGCTTGGCTAGAATTCTTGGTTTCTTCGTCCATGTAGGAGTACATAAGCGAACATATGCTGCTGGTGACTAGTAGGCTGTTCAAAACTAGGGAAAGGCTGAAAAGGGATAGGTAAGTAAATGGAGAAAATCAACTGTGGATCCCCAATTATAATATTCTGGCAAAAGTCTATAGGTATGAATATGAAAAGGTCTATACGAGTATAAGTACTTGCAACCAGTTTGCTTGTTGTATAAATTTGATCAAATATACCATTTTGCTTGTTGTATGGTAAACTTGGTGCTAGCAACCGACTTTTGCTTTATATTAACTAACACCATGATACTTTTAATACAAAATGACCATCACATTAAAGTACCAAAAATGTTGAAGTGAAACGCGCAATTTTCAAAACAGAAAATAAAAGGTTCAAAACTTAATCAGCCACCGGATTTGATTGATTTGCCTTGAGTTTTGAAACAAGAAAATTCCATAATCTCTTCATTGTGGTGATAATACCAAAACAAATATCAGTTTATAAGGCAGCATTAGGTTGCTTACATTTTTTTCATACCCTGGCAAGAATTTTACCAAATTCTGAGTATTGGAATACTTCTGCAGCAGTTCTTAACTATTATAAATAAATCACTTCCAATATATTTTGTTTTTCTTACGAGATTGATTAGAAAATTTTAGTATGGCAACTACCCACCACTACTTGATCTTATTCACTTTCTTGCGGTGCTTCTACCTGTTATGGCAAGTGGAGCCAGCCCAGGGCCCACGCGGCTACTGTAGCCCATAACACTACCAACAAAACCTTTTCCTGCTTTTGAACTTTGAAGTGCTGGTGCTTTCTTCCTGCTGATACTAATTTCCTGCTTCTTAACATTTATCCTCAAGTATTACTAACTAGTGAATAAAACAGTAGGCTTTTTTTTTCAAAAATAGGGCTATGTTGTACCATATAATATTGGATGGTATGTTATTGTTCTCCTGAATAAAGTAGTTCTGATGTTGGCAACAATTGGCTACTAGCAAAGTCATTGGTCAATTAAACAATGACAACCACTACCATTTCAGTTAGACCTTTCTTACGAAATACCTGTAGTTTATGATTTATACAAATCGAAATTGGTATTTCAGTGCCTTATTTTGTCTTTAATGATTTTGCTTGCAGGGTGCCTGTGGATCCTCTTGAGTGGCAGATCTCCCAGGAGATGGCAAATAGCATAGTTGCATCCTTGGCCAACACAATAGGAGCTGCTGAATCTGTATTAAGAGTGGCTGCAACTGGACATGACAAGAAGCTGTTTTTCAAGGTAGGTTCTCAAAACTGACTTTATATGTTATCCCTGAGGATTGAGACAAAACAAATGTTGAGGCTCTATTATATTTTTGTATTACTAGCTCATGCTTGTTAAACCTACAACTTGTTGGCATTTGAAGGATGTTAGCTAGTGAGTTCGCATTTATCCTGAGTTGTTCGGTGGCATGCAAATGGAGTAGAGAAACGAAACAAAGCTCCTTATGTTGTTTTTAGTGTGGTTTTGAACTTTTCATTGATCTGCTAAAGTGCTAATTACCAATTTCATGTTCTCTGGCTTGCACTGATCCACAACCATTTTGTACAAAAGAAAATACTCACTCCGGGATGGTATTAGAAGTCGTTTTAGGACAGCGACACGGTCTCCAAAACACAACTTTGACCTCTTATTATTATAAAAAATATTTGTGGAGATGTGATATATGTATACTTTTATCAAAGTATTTTTAAGACAAATCTACTCATATAATTTTTACATTTACAAACTCAACAACTTAAAAGTTATTGATAATTTATATTTCGATGTTTGACCTAAACCTTGTCCAAAACGACTTCTAATACCATCCCGGAGGGAGTAAGTTTGGTCCTCCTTCGTGTCATGCTTACTTATTGTACCTTACACTGATCTACAACCTTGCAGGTGGTTTTTACACTGTATTTTCTAGCAGCTTTGGGGAGGGTGGTGTCAGGGGCTGCAGTTGCTTATGCTGGTAATTACACAGCAAACTAACCCTTCCCCTGCTGTCCTGCTCTCTGTTGTTGTGTATATGCTCTGTTTAAAACCTTTTCCTATATGAGAAATTAAGCTCTAACAAGAATGATGGCTAATGACTATGTTTTGTTGCTGTGCCCAGCCCTATGCATCTTCTGCCTCTACATGTTTGCACAAAGCACCGATCTGTTTGATCAGCTCCCTTCTTGGGTCCCTGTGGGAAGGGATTCTTTGGGCGGTACCCAGGATACCGCGTGATTTTCCACATGTACATGGATTGCGGAGTTTTTCTTTTCTTTCTCTTCTGTATATGCTCCTGCAGGCAAATAGCTTGAACTATAGCGTCTATGGCAGCTCTATGGTATCACAACTGTACTTGGTGTTTACCAATGGAGTAATGATCTTTGTATATAATATATAACACGTTTGCAACTTGCCAGATGCCAGTGATGCGCACCTTGTATGTTTTCGGAGCTCATTGCAGATCTCTCTGGCTTCACATGGTTGGTCGTGAGATGGTGTGTTTTGCTTTTAACGGTTACCACGCGTAGCTGAACCTGCTATTGCAGCATGGGCTATGAGATTGTGTTGTTCGCTGGTTCGTGTAATAATCTAATATAGTGAGAAGCGTTTTGGTTGATTAATGATGTTCACAAGTGGTGTGTGTGTGTGTATATAAGTTTTTTTTTTTTTTTTTTTTTGTATACATATATGGCGATTCACATTCCCATTTACTTAGTGGCATCGCAGCCTAGGTTTGTCAAAAAAAAAAATTAAAAAAACTGATTTAGCACACTAAAGTACTGGTATTAGTAAGATTAGAATAGTAGGTACTTCAAGCTTGGGTGTTGATGTATTAATACGAGATAGCTGCACTGATGATTGATATGTTTCTACCATGAATTGTTGTGTATTCTAAGGATGGTACCTCGTTACATTCACGTCCTGGCGAAGTTTTTCCTTGAGGAGATGCTGGGACTCAATCCAGCGAGCATCACTAGTAAGGTCGAGCAGAATGGGAGGTCTGTTGTGGAGGTTTGTTGTTGGTATAAGAGTTGCTCTTGGACAAGCAGATGAGGCTCCTAGCTCCTTGCATCATGAAGCAACTGGGGTTACTGTTACTAAGGCTGAGTAGGGGCAGCATTACTGATGGCTATCCATGCCTTAACTAATGTGCTACTCGTATGGCATAATCAGACTACCAAACTAGTGTTTAAAATTATTTTTCGCTTGAAGTATAAATTAAACCAATAAAAGGTTGTATTTGTAACACATGGCAAGTTCTAATGCTTAAAAAATCAATAAACTTAGAGGAGGTGTCATCCGGTGGAGTTGGGTTATTACAAGAAAACATGTCCTCTAAGTTTATTGTTTTTCCTAAATGCTACTTTATGGGCATGCATGCTCGCGTCACTGACACGCATGCTTGCGCCGCTGGCGCGCACACCCCGCTGGTCGTCCGATGCACGCGGGGGAAGCAGGATCCGCCTGATGCACGTGGGGAAGCGAAGAAGCACGCGGCAAGCTCGACGTCGCCGCGGGCGAAGAAATCGCCGCAAACCACCATGTGCTCGCGCTTGCGCCCCACTCGTTACGCCGCACCTGCCCATCACCGGTGAAGAAGGCAACGACGCTTAGGGTTCTGGTGAGCCACGCCACCACCTTCTTCCTCAACTCCAGCCGACTAGATTGCCCTACGGCCGGGGAGGTAGGCAGCCCCGCGGCGGAATGGTCGTCGGGTAGCTTAGGGCGTTGACAAATAGGGGGCGCCGAGCCAGTCGGGGCGGTGCGCCATGGCCGGACTTATGCGGAGCTCACCGGAGTTCGCCATGGCCGCATCGGCCAAGCAGACACAAAGGGGCAGGCGAGACAGGAGGATGGGGAAGGGGTAGCAGGTGGTCGCCGTCGATGGTAGGGTTTCGCCAGAGCTCCGGTGGGACCCTACTGCCAGCGGCGAGGCGGTGGCTGGAGGAGCGACGGGGGGTGCTGGAGGCAGGTGCCGATGGCGGAGAGGAGAAGACGAGGGGGAGAGAGGAGTTTGCATGTGCGGGAGAGGTGTGCAGGTGCTCGGCCTTCCACCTGCGCGGCAGGTGTGTTAATAAAGTCCTTGATTTTTATTAGACCTTTACAACCTTCCCTTGTTACAAAAAAATTTCGACGTCAAAATTTGGGGTTTTTATTTTTTGCCACAGATTTTACTCTTATGGCCACTCTTATACCACTCTTATTTATTTGCCACTCAAATCCCACATGTCGGTGGCCTGGGATGGTGGTCACCTATCATTGACACACATCGGGTTTGCATCCGTAAGAGTGGCAAATAAATAAAAAATCCTCAAAATTTACTTACATTGGTTATTTCACAGGCAGTATTTTGTAATTTTTCTTTAAATCAATAAATCATCCAGCTTCCGTTACAATTGGATCTGTTGTCGAAAGAGCCAAGGGGCGTCCAAAGCAAAGCAAACCAACCAACCAGCTGAAACGGAGTTCCCGAAGGCCAAAGCAATTGCAAAGCCCCCACAAAACCTCCCCTTGCCATCCTCGTTTCTATCGCCATCCATCCCCTCCCTCCTCTGCTTCTTCTTGCTTCCCCGCGCATCGTGCCGTCCACCACCGCGCCGCGCCAATGGAGGCCGCTACCGTGCCCAGATCCGCGGCGGCCTGCCGCGCGGCGCCCCTGCTCCCGACCCGCGCCGCCGCGCGCCACCTGGCCCTGCCCCGGCGCGCGCTCTCCGCGTCCGTCGCCGCGGCACCGGCGCCGGCGCCGCGCCGCCTCCTCCTCGCCGCTCGCCGCGCTGCGGATGGCGACAGCGTGGAGACGGCGCCGGAGGCGGTCCCCATCGAGAAAAGTCGGCCCCTTTTCCTCTCCATCCTCATGCCTCCCTCCCTCCCCCGTCTCGTTCTCCTCTGTGCATTCCTGCCGATTGGCTTCCTCTAAGCTTTCGCGCCGCTTCGTGTATGTTTGTGTGCTGCAGGGTTCCCTGCCTTCCCGAGCGTCATGGACATCAACCAGATCCGCGAGGTCCTCCCCCACAGGTGAGTGCCCGTCGCTTGCTTCCTTGCTCTTGGGATTGCTCAGACATGTTTTGCACTCCAATCGCACGACGCAACTATAGGCTGATGCAACCACCTTGAAATAATTGAAATCTTGACCATGCCTTGACCTACTAGAAGAGGTGGTCCATTCCTTTGCAAATATGAGCATACAGTGCTTTAACTCTTCTGTTTGACACCTCTAGATCTGTCTCTGCAATGTAGTCCTGTAGAGGACTAGATGCCCATGTGCATAGAGCTTAGTTGTACACTGTTGAGAGGCTATCCAAGGTTTGGAGTTGAAGCATTACATAATGGTGATGATAGCTTGGTGTTTTGGTCTGTTTGTGAGCTGATGCAGAGTCAGTTTGTTTCTAATCAATGTAAAGAAACAATCAGAAAATGTCATGACAGGCAAGGTGGACAGTTGATGTAAAACTGAAATGTAGTGCGATTTCAGCCGATTGCTTACTGAAAAGTTCAAGGTAGAATTTTGGCACAAGCCACCAAGGGCTGCTGCAAATTCACTACTGTCTTAGTTATAGAGGCTGCTGTAGTCACCACAATTCCATCTCCATATCAACCCCTGATACATAGTACTTTAGCTGCATTTCTTTACGGATTCCAGATATTTGATCTTTGTTGTCGTACTATATGCAACTGTACCCTGGATCTCATGCATATCTGCAACAAGTTTTACATGCTACCAAAAAGGGTGTTGAAATGTTGAATATCCAAAATGGAAATTGAGTACCATATCCCATTGATTTCATGACGTGTTGTGCTCTAGAGATCGATATGCATTATCATTTAAATAACTTCGCACTTGTTTGGTGTATATTGTGTTTAAACTATCTAATATCTATGCATGTGGGTATGCATGTTAGGTTCCCATTCCTTTTGGTTGATAGAGTGATTGAATACAAGGCTGGAGAATATGCAGTGGGGATCAAGAATGTTACGATAAATGATAACTTCTTCCCAGGTCATTTTCCTGACCGCCCCATAATGCCTGGTGTCCTCATGGTCGAGGTATGCACCAATTCACCTCTGTTGCTGATCATGTTTTGGCTCTGTATCTTACTGATAACTGATAATAATTAAATTATTTTTACAACATCACGAGAGCGGAGCAAAAGGGCCTCTACTAGTGGAGAGCACCTGAGTAGCATCCAACAGGCCTGGGTTTGACTCCCCGTGGGAACAAATAAAACAGGTCTGAAATAAAAAATACAAAAAAAAGGGTTGGGGTTTCCCCTACGGACTTCGGCCAAAAAATCACCAGAGCGAAAATCAGTCCACTGAAGGATGGTTGTATTATTTCATCCTGAGATTATGTTCACCTTGACTTCATTTTTGATATAGTTGGTGTCAAAGCATTTTGTTGGGATGTCCATGATCATAATTTTCCCATTTTATTTTTTTCTACAGTATATTAAAAGTTCCATAAATAAACAATAGTTTTAGGTTATGCATTTTTCATATGGGTGTGCTTTATGTCGAGTTCAATGGAAGTTTTTCTTTTTCTCAGATATTGTATGCACATTATACACTGCCATAAGTCCGTAAACAGCATGCCTTCTCTCTTTTTGAATCCGTTCTTCTTTGTCATTCTGCTGATAGCCTGATAGTAATTGATTTCCTCACAAGTTTTCTGAAACTGACTACTATGAACCATAGCTACCTAATATATGGACATTGAGCAGTTGATAGTTTCAGCAGTGTAAACTTTCATTCTGGCTACTCCATTTGATTATGGCTATTGTCTACTATGTAATGTAGTCTGAATCAGACTATTCTATTGTTTCAAAAATCAGACTATTCTATTAGATTATCCTAACAAGCTGATGTGCTTATAGTTGCCTGCATTAACACGTATTTTGTATCTTGTTGATTGCATGCCTGGATTCAGTAACTCTCATAAGAAACTATTTGTACCTTTATCCACAGGCTATGGCCCAGGTTGGGGGTCTGGTGATGCTGCAGCCTGAAGTTGGTGGATCTCGTGACAACTTCTTTTTTCGCGGGGGTTGACAAAGTTAGGTTCAGGAAGCCAGTGATTGCTGGTGATACATTGATCATGCGATGACACTGACAAAGTATCAGAAGAGGTTTGGACTCGCAAAGATGGACGGAAAAGCTTATGTTGGTGGTGATCTAGTTTGTGAAGGGGAATTCCTGCTGATCAGCGCAACTGAGTAGTGCAAAGATACTTAACGGTTTTCTGGGGAGAATCATTGGTTAGATTCAGATCTGGTTGGCTCTTTAAAAAAATCGAGATTTGAGCTAATTATACAACCGGCAGTTGAGGCAATCTGTTACCTGTTGTTGAGCATGTTGTTGAGTCAATGTGGTGATTTCTATCACCTACCAGGGGTGAGTAAAGCCCTGTTACTGCTGTAATAGAGAATTACAATATCTTGGGGGTAGTTGTTTGATGGAATAAACGATATGATTTTGTAGTTGCACTTTCTTCCCAGAACCTCTTATGATATACCAGTTGATTGAAATTGTTTTCGTGGTTCCTTGCATTTTCTTTGTTTGTTCATAGTACATCATTACTTACATCATTACTATTCAAGACATGACGAATTTGTATGACTTGGTGCAGCCGTGTAAAAAGGACATGACTGCATCTACATGTACTATGCAATCCTGGTCATGCGTTCATGGTTTTAGCCATCCTTTGTGCAGCTTTCAGTAAGAAATCACCGGTGAAGACTGACAAATGAAGTGTTTTTCTGGCTGAGTTGACGTGGAAGGCTATTTTTTCTGTTAATAAAAATGATGCCATGTGACCAAGACAATACGGTCAAGTGCAGAATCATCATCACCATAACTAGTGATTTTCTATGTTGTACTTAGCAGCCCTTCATCTAACTGAAAACATGCATATGACAACCAACAGCATAATTAAGTAGTCTCTTTCTGTTTTTTTCCCTTATCACAAACAGTGTCAGGGAACAAAGATAAAATAAAAGCAACCAAAGGTATGAGCAACCAAAGGCAAGTGATAACAGCAAGGCTAAGGCCCCCCAAAAAAAGTCAACTACGAACTAGTCAACATCAGAAAATTGTTCACTAAATTATCCCCAAGTTTGCAATTCACCAACACTAATCCAGATCCAAGTCGTCTGGGTTTGCTGGTCAACTCGTACCCGGTCGCTATTTAAGACGGGTCATTTAAGCGCCTCATTATATACCCAAATCAAGGTTACGAGAATGGCTTGAGCTTCTGTTGAAAAGTTGAAACCAAGGGGATTGATTGGATAGTGTTGTTTTTGAGTTGATAGTGTTTGGACTTCTTGGTGGCATGGCTAATCTTGTGGCCGTCAACATAAAGAGGAAGGATGCTGAGGTGGCCAGCCATGGATTCTCCATGCTCCTTGAGCTCGAGCCCAAGAGGATCAAGCTGCAGGTATGTCATATGGAACAGTTAAAATTTGGGGGTGTGATTTTTCTTCTCTTGTCCTTGGTCAATTGAACCTGTTTCTTGCGATTTGTTTTTGAGAAAAAAAAATCATATGAAACAGTCTAAACAAGCTCCTTATTTTCGCTTTGGATTCCAAGTTCCTGCATCTATGTACAACGCTTTAGCACGTTCGCATGTGGTTTGAGGATCCTTATGGAATGTTATCCACATGGCAAAGATACCGAAATTCAGTTGAGAATTCTCATTGTTCTGCTGTCAAACGACGGATCATGATGCCATCAACACTGTGCACCTCAAACACTCAGATCACTTGCTTAACGATTTCATGTTTGCCACTCATGCTGTCATCAGGATGAGGTAGAGATCCTGGAGATGATGGAAGAAGAGGAACTACTTGCAGATGCAGACGCCGGTGCAGCACCAGTTGTTGTGCAGGTGCAGCCAACCATGTTGATGCCACACTCACCGTCACCACTGCAGCCGGCTCAGGGCCAACAGGCTGATGTCCTCCTCCATGACTGCACCGTGAGCACTGAATCAGGGGTAGATCTTCGTCAGAACCTCCATTGGCCGCTGAACAGGCGGCGCCCATGGCCATGGACATCGAGGAGGATAGCTGGGAATGCCAGCCACCGCAGCCGCAGCCGCAACCAGGCCAGCATCCTCACTTCTTTTCAGGTTAGTAAATCTATCTTTTTGAGACATCCAAACATTTGACTGAAACACTAGAAATGGTTTAATTTGTTTGGTGAAAGATTAAGGTAAGTGACGCCTGTTATCCTATCTCAAACTGCAGGTTTCTTCTGATGATGACTAGAACTCCTGTTTATGCATCGAGTGCTGTCCCACTGTTCCATATATTCAGCCTTTGTCACCTGCTACTACTAGTTCTGTACTGTTCTGCTAAAAAAAAACTACTTCTGTACTGTACATGTTGGATTGAATGTGCCGTTGCTGTAATGTGTAGCTTCCTGCAATTAGTGCTGTTGCAGTAGTCTTCAGTTCTTCAGACATGTAGCTTCTCTGTCAAGGTATACTGATATAGTAAGCATATAATGGTACTGATATAGTAAGCATATAATGGTTTGGGTAGTTTTAGCTGAAACAGGACCTTCTAAAGTTATTCTGTAAACACATGATTTTGCATGGAAACATCAAAGTAGAATTTTGTTTAGCAAATTCTGCGTTCGCTTCCGGTTTCTTTCCCTCCACGATTGTGCTGCCTGTTGCCTTCCATCAGGATTCAGGTCGAGCATGGGGTTCTGTGTTGCCAAGCATCTGCATAATACGTACATTCCACTCCCATTCCACGACGTATGCAAAACAGGTAGGTATGTGCAGAATCGCCCATTTCACAAACCAGTGTTATAATCAGTTACACTATTTAGAAGCACAATCATCCAGTGTTGCTGATCTCAATCAACTTCTTTGCACTTTCGGTTATTTGGCGCCTTTTCCTTTCGATTGCAAGTTACATAATCTTTTTTTTTTCCCTTCAGGTCTTTATAATTATAATTGTTTTGTCACTGGCATGATACGTTTGGGCCACTATTACAGTAGACATATCAAGAGCCAGTGTAAAAGGAATCCAGTAATTGCCAAGTCGCCCTATCTTCACCACCATGTAAATGTAAAATATGTAATGGTTGTGTAATTCGGGAAAAAAAAAAAGTAGAGAGCTGATATGTGATGTACCTTAGTGTTGAACTTATCACCTTCTTATGTAGAAAGATGAGACTACCAGGCCACAACCCGCGCCCAGGGTGGCCACGGTAGCCCAAAAAATGTTGGCCCTTGGATCCTCGATCTGACGGTGCTGCTGCTTCCTCCACACCCAATATATAAACGCTCCAACCCTAGCTCACTCACTCTCGGGGCCGCATCCGCGCCTCCTCCCTCTCCCTCCTCTCTCGCGGTGGCGGCTAGGGCAGGCGCCTTGGCACTGTGGTACGACCGCCGGGGAGGCGGTACGGCGGCCCCCAGTCGCGGCGCCTTGCATGGTGGCGGCCACAGCCGCCGGCGCGCCCCGGCGGCAGTAGATGCGGGCGAGCTCGCCCCCTCCCTCCCTCCTCCTCTCGGTGCTCTGGACGCTGGTGCGAGGCGTGGCGTGGTGGCGAAGAAGCGAGGGTCGGCGTCAGCGGCGGCACCCGTCCGATGGGGCCCGGTCTTCCTTGCTGGCGGAGGTCCACGGGGGCGGATTTGGAAGATCCGGTGCCTCCATGGCCGGATCGATCCGTCCTCCCGTCGGATCAGCACGCGAGGCCTCGAGCGCGAGCATACTCCCTCTTACTCCTCTCTTGGCGGCGGCTGCCTCCCTCCCTCTCTCCGCGGCGGCGGCGCTGCAGTCCACCGGCAAGGAAGGCCCGAGGCCCCGGCGCGGTCGCCGCCAGGAGCGGCGGTGTGAGCACCCACCCACCCCGACACGGCGGCGCTGGGGCGAGCGCCCCTCCTTGGCGCAGCGACGCTGGCTGCTCCACCACCTCCACTGTGGGGCCGCCGAGGCAGGCGGTCATGGAGACAGGTCGAGGATGGCGACGAGGGAAGCCAGGAGTCGGTGCTGCTGGTGTTGGGGATGGGTGACTCCATGCTGCACGCGCGTCGCCGGTCTGACCCCATGTTGGGGAGGCGTTGCAGCCATGGCGGCTTCGAAGCCCATCCTGTACAGCGCGTGGATCAGTTCCTGCTCCTTCCGAGTCCGGATTGCTCTCAACCTCAAAGGTATCTGGATCAAATCGCTGGCTCTGGTTTCCTGCTCCACAGATGACAGCAAATCTTGCCCAAAACAGGCGTCTCGTTCCCAGGAGATGCGGAGTTGGGGACAGTGTGACCTTTTCTTGATCTGTTAATCAGTTTGACAGATTTTGGGGAAATTGGTGGCTAACTACTAGGCCAGTGGCCACCCTGGTTTTAGACAGGCAGTATCTTTGGGGTTTGTCTGAATCTCAGGGCTCCAGGGACCTGACCACGGTCCTGTTATACCCTTATTCTAGATGTTTTGTTACTTATTATATTATACATGAGATAAAAGCAAGTCGATTTTGATTAGCGCTAAACTTCAGCTTTCTTTTGACTGTAGCTCGTGAGAAATGCATTATTTATGGTCATGTTCTAATTAATCAGTGGACAGAAAACAACTATGTGTGCATCCAATTAGTAATAAAGTTCTGTAAATGCTTAGACTACTGAATTTTGACTGCAAGTTGAAGCATGCAAGATTGCTGGTCATTTGATTTAATCATTACTTTTTCTGTGAACTAATTGTTCCCAGTTCTCTGTGATGAAGGTGTGGATTATGAGTACACGGCTGTTACACGGACCGATCTAGGTTATTAGTAAAAATAATTTGGTATTACATACATCATCTTAATGGCTGAAATGTGTGATATATGGATGGAAAGAAATTTTAAGTAGTATAAGTTGTTAACATTAACTATAGTAGTTCCCTTAACATTAACTATAGTTTTTCTGGGGGCCGCTCTCTAGGTTAGTAGTAAAAAAATAATCTGGTATTACATACATCATCATAGTTTGCTTGGGCGTACTGCACTATTGATAGGATGCTTTTCTGAACAATGCTTTTCGAGTACCTGTTAGTTTTTCATGCCTACAAAAATCTGGTACATCTTTGCTCGGCATTGTGTTTTTTCAATCATTGTTTTATAATGGACTGACTGTTCTCTTAACTGAACATCGCTTTCCTATTCTGTTCATGTACCAAACATATGAAGCATACAAGTCAGCAAGATACTTATGTGTGTGCTTTTCCCTTTTTTTTTCCTTTGAGCTAACTCTCAATGAATTTTAATTCTCACCACAATTGCTATGCATCGCACACAATGTTCTAAACTGATATGTGATGGTGGCTGTTGTTAATGTTAAAATTAAAGGGATAGAGCATGGAGGCTTATTCAGCCTAGCAGATTTTATGGCAGCGATTTGGTTATATGGAGGTAATTCTACACAGAAATCTGATTATGTAGCGGCTGCCGTAAAAAGATTAGTTTGCAGTTTTCTATTATTTCTTCACTAAATAATCTAAGATTAGCTTTGTCATGTAGTGAAATAAGCACATTCTAGCTAGAAACATGTTAACCATTTTGGGTCCTTTTCTTTTTTAACATTTCCCCATCCAAATACCTAGCCAGTGTTGCTGTTACTGTTCCTGGAATACATTCTGCATTAGTGAGAGAATTAGACCACCTTGGAGTATAGATTTACTTCAGCTAGCACCGACTTCATTCAGTAGAGATCCATTGGTGGCTATAATGGGCCTCTGTTTCAGCTTGCTGCAGATCTATGTATCTTCAATCTTTGTAAGTATTATTTGGGAACATCTAGAAATACATGATTGGTTTGGTAATTCAATGTATTTGTCCATCTACCCATCTGCACAATTTTTGTAACTATTTCTTGCATGTGCAGGCTAATATGAGATTAGTGAGAGAATTAGACCACCTCATCAACATCTGTAGTTTGACAGCTCTGTGAACAAGATTATAAGCTTATCCTATCACTGTGCCTACTTACCCGACATATCCTGCTTTCTGTCATAGGATGCTCTCCTAGAAGATGCTTTGGAGACCGTAGGGCCGGGTGCTGAGTCCCTGATCGATGATTCTGGCCACACCAATGCTGAGAGGTGCGTTGCAAGGACCATCCCTCTGATTGCCTACTTTCTTCTTACAATTGCTTAGTTAACTCTACCCACACAAAAGCTACAGCGTGCATTGCATGTACTGTCCACCTGATCACATACTCTGTGCTAACGTCTATTTGGTTGTTGTTCTTAACTGTAGCAGTAGCTCTATCAAGGCTAAAGCTGCACAACAAGAGGGCACGTCGAGGTTCTGCTCTGCTTCCCAAAAGTGGCTAGATAAGGTGGGGATTGTTCCACCCTACATCTTCCTACGCAGACCGGTGGCCTACACTTTGCGTCTGTTTAACAAAACTAAACCTCTGCAGATATCTTGACCACTGCAAATCTTTTGGCTGGACGAAGTCGCTGCCTTTTTGCGTCCAGATAAGACTTCTGCCTGCTTTTGGAGCCGTCGTTGTCTACGCACCAGCGACCGACGAGCTGATGTTCCATGCATGGGGCATTTATTGTTGTAGAGGCAGGAAAGACTTTGTAGTTTAATGATTCTTACACTTTCGATTTAGAAGAACTGAAAGTATGGCCTCAGGTAGCGGTGTCGCGCAGGTAGCGGTGTTGCTACGGCGCGACGGCAACCCTACGGCCATAGCTTCTATTGACCGTTGAGCATATCCGGTTCAGGAAATCAGACTTATTGTGGAGATCGAGACACTCATTAGGTCTTGCTGATTCCGTGCAATCTGCCTGTTTCTGTTTCCATCGGGCTGTAGAGTTTTGCTGGCGCAATCTGCCTGTTTCTGTTTCCATCGGGCTGTAGAGTTTTGCTGGCGCGCTGCTGGTACATGATATTACCATCCGCGCTAACGTAATCAGGGTCCGTTACACGAAGACCTTGTTTCTATATGCGCTCAAATACGCGATGGCGACCATACTTATATCACTAATATAAACACCGTGCATTGTTGTGTTAGACATTTATCGGAGTTCTTGGTGTTTGCGGGCGGCCAGATCTCGCGCGCGAACGCGCGCGCTATAGACTAGTTAATATTAGTGGGAGAGAAGCCCCTTCTAGTGTGACAACTATGTAGTTGTGCTTTTCATTGGTGCAGCAGCAGACTGATTTGCAGTGAGCTAGTTCTCCATGTCCTTCATCCCGGGAGGATCAAACTACCGGAGGTAATGCAGATGGCAAGTGAAGTGATGCCCTCCTAATTGTAAAATCAAGGGTTACTACAGGAGCTGAGAGTCAAAGCCATTCCTCTTGATTTGAATATGTGTGTTTTGGAGTGCGATTCCATTCTGCTCATGGCTCTTGCGTCGCTGTCACCACGAGATTCTGGAGATGATGCAACAAGAGAAGCCACTAGCAACTAGCAACAGACGCATCACCGGCTAATGTGCGTCCATCAATGTTCATGATCACACTACTGTTGCCAACTTAAGATCAGCAACAGGCTGCTGCAGGTCATGTGAACAACTGAACATAAAAGTGTTTGCCTACAGCGGCCGTACATGTTTGTCTGAATCTTCTATGTGCACTGTAAACTGTCTAGATGTAGCACCGGGAGCAAGCATTGACAACCAAACAGAAAGAGAAGGATGGTGTCATAGCCTTCGTGCCGTTCCAGTGTATGCTAATCGAGTTCTTTAGTAGTGTGATGATTGGAATATATGTACAGTAACTGTGAACCAGTATACTAGGCCTAAAACGCAGGGCACTCCAGGGGTACTCGGCTCACAAAAAGACTACAAAGAAACAAACTATGCATAAGCTGATTAGCCCTGAGCAAAACAAACTATACATTCAATTATAGCTTTGCAGTACAAAGAACAAATTTCATCTGTAGTACCATGACAAATACTGACAAACGTTACACCAAACAAGACTGTCAACAGACAAATTAAACATCTGATCATCACAAGGCCCTTTTTTTCCAGCAGTATAAATATTCAATATACCCATTGTACAATCAGGGAGTGTGCAATGCTAATCACTACACGCGCTGTTAAGTAATAATACACAAGTATACAACAATGATTTGCTGAAGGCCTTCAGCTACAAATATATATACCCCTACGGGGATAAAAAAAAAAATGTCAAAAAAGAATCATTTATGTGAACTCTTCATGTCATGTGAGCGTTCCTAAAAGGGCGACAGCAAGTTTTTTTTCCTCTTCCCTAGCTTGGTCCATCCAGCCCATCCCCACCATTGCTTGGCTGTCAAACTATCATTATGACATTTCTATTGCTGATTATCTGTCCCAGTCTCGCTGTAGAATAACATCAATACAGGGTGGCCCTGCATTTCCTCAGACTGCTGGCGGAAATATAGTCCTTGTGCAGCACTAGTCTCCAGAAACAAATTTCTTTTTGTGTGTAGTACCGATCTTCGCTAGCCTTCTTTTTTCAGTTCCTCTTCTGTTTATATACGCCCCAGAAAATGATGTTTAGCGCCAATGAAAAGGAACCAAACAAACCTAAAAGCTATGACAATGCATACCTTGTAAGCTTCATGATTGTCAACTATTCTTGTGGCCACTGACAATGTTGTTATAGATTTTGGGCTCTTGATTGTCTGAAAAATGCCCATGCTCTTTGGAACAGCATAAGGATCAGTTTCACCCTGCAGCACACACTCAAGTTTCAACACGAATTTCATCAATTACAACAAGTTTTATCTTCGATACTAAGCACTTACAGCTGAATTGCCCTCGGCTACAGTCCCATGGACAACCAATGAAATGTTAAATGTAGTGATCTGTAACAGGGTATAAAAGCAACTATGAGGGCATTCCTAAATTGTCATATAATAACAATCGCAGCATGGTCACACCATTGATAATTCAAGCAAGATAAAATACTAGTGAACGGATGGAGACAAACATACCATGTCCTTAGAAACTTCCCATGGCGCACCAATAATGACTTCATCAACATAGCGGCAGGCAAGAACACTAAGAGTACGCTCATGGAGATGCATTATAGGGCGACAGCCTCTTCTATCCCTGGACAAATTATAATTGTAAGGTTGGTATTTCAAATTGTAACAAGAAGCTCTTTTGATATAGACTTGATATATACTGTTTGTCAGTCAATTTGTTTGCTTGTTAAATCCAAGTGGACAGAAGTAAGACCTGATAGACTGGTCATCATAGATACCCACAAGAAGAAAGTCACCAAGTTGTCTAGCACTCCTGAGGAACTGCATTAAATACAAGACATACTATTAATTTTAATTGCATATATGAACCCAAAAAAAAATGAGTGAATAAGAAAATGGTACCTCAACATGGCCAGCATGGAAAAGATCAAATGTGCCATCTACATAGACAACACGAGCACCTGGCGATGGAGCCTGATTGCATATGAGCATATGATTCAATAAAAGCAACATAAGGGCATTATGAAGATTTAAAGCAGAGGATTATATATGACAACCTATTCACTACTCTAGATATCAGCAAATCAGTAATGAACAACATTGAAAAGGCAGAAATACCACACTAGTAAGGGTCAAGATTAAGGAATCACATGCATGGTATTTGTATATAACTTATTTAGGCCTATTTGTTGGAGCTAGAGATTGTGACACCCGCTTGTATAATCCCTAGCTAAAACAAACAACCAGCTTTTGACTTCAAAACCCCACAATCTAGTTTGCCCAGAATTCACAATCCCACTATTCATTCTCCAGCTTTTTGCAGATTGCAGCACACATATTTACCCACTATGTCATTAAAACGTAGGAGGTGGGAAGAGATAGATGTCCATAAGCTAGAATTGATAGAGCTACCAGATTATGGACATTAGCTTTTCCAAAAGCCAAGTTCTACAAGCTGCTTTCAAGAATCCCTAACTAAAACAAATAGGGTCCCAGTTAATTAGCTAAGAATACTATACCAGGCCACTTTCAGTAAATGCCTTAAAAGGCTGATCGAGTTAAGGTCACTACATGTTTTTTTCTTTTTGACAACAAGGTCACTAAATGTTATTCGCATGCCATTTTTGTAAAGCTGGGGGTGGATTTTGCATAAAAGGTTATAAATATGTAACAGTGATAATGCAAGCGATCTTATCCTTCAGAGCTCATACCTGCCCATTCGAAAACTGCATGATCCGCGAGAAGTTGGAAGAAAATTAGATAGCTGACTTTTCACTTCATCGTTTGATTTCTCTCCAGCCTTCTCAGCAAAGGCAACATTTAAATCAGTGTCAGCATCTTTCTGCTTGAATGTTAGCAGTATCCTCCCTATGCACAAAAGGATATCATTTGGGTGTAAGATTGCAAAGACAATATTTTGAATAAGTTTGGAAAGCCTTTTCAAGTAATGCATTATATGCTTATTAATAGAAAAGCACATATTCAGGAGAAACTATCATCCAAAACAACACTGAGGCTACTGAGCCTTACCAACTATATCAGTGCTCGAGACACCTTCTGTTCGTTTGATTTGCTTGTAACGCCCGACCTTCTTTTGCTAACGATATGCATCAGTGCCATCAGGTAGGAGACAAGGATCGTCTCCATGAATAATGTAATCAATGTTGTACTTGTTAAAGAGAGTATTCATGAATTCTTCTGTTATCTCATAGGGTGCATTGGGAATGACCTCATCAACCCACTTCAGACCACTAACAAGAGTCAACCTAGAAATAGCAAAAATATAAACACAATTAATATGGTGCATTTTTCAGGTAATGAAAGCATAAAAGTTTAGATCATTATGACAATATACTTAAATGCATGAGACCATATCAAATATGTTGACAAACCAGCTGTTCAATCAATTTAGTACACTACTGCTAATATGGACAGGATTCTCGAGGGGAACAATATAGTGTGTTTCACAGAAAAAAAAAATCAAATCTTCCATACCTCTCTTCCATGGAAAGGACAGGCGGACCTTTATTTGCCACAATCTCCTCATCACTGACAACTCCAACTACAAGCTGATCGCCCAGCATCTTAGCCTGCCGCAATGCATTTGCATGGCCGTAGTGCATGAGATCAAAGCATCCATCCATGTACACTCTGACAGGCCTTTTGCGCTCCCCTCTTCTTCGAACTTGTCCCAGATGCGCCAGAAATACAGAGCAAATGGAGCACCAATTCCCCCAAAGTAGCCCGTGGATAACATAAGAATGGTAAGAGTGATGAGAACTCCTCCAATTCCAAACAACTGTGAGTAGTATCCGCTGTTCCAGAGCCCCTGGTGGCTCTCAAACGCTAGTAATCCCATCATCATCTTCATCGTGGAAGTGTAATCCTGGTAACACTTCTGTCATCAAAAAGTAGAATATCATAATGAGACTCCAACTTAGTTGACGTATTCTGTGGCAAATGAAAACCATTATATAATATGCAGTAAGGCAGTAGAAAACATGTCATTTTCCATCATTTGGAGGAACCAATAGCATTTGCAGCTTGATTTCTGCCATTTTTAAAACCTAGAAAGTGACTCGAAAAAGAAAGAAGGAAAGCGTGCCTTTCTGACTAGTACTCATATTAATTACAGATGGTTGGAAGGATCGCAGACATATAACCAGAAGCATTAGATGTATATGACAAAACGTGCTTCACGATGACCTCACGTTGACCACAATCCTAACCACCATATAGTTTAGAAAACCAGATTTTTCTGCAAAGGGGGGCGATCGCGGAGAATTTAGAAAGGACTGGAATTGCTTTTAGAAGAAGCCACGTAACCACTGACGGAGGAGTTCTAGAAACACGCTGTTAGCATGAGATACTACTATTCCACACCTTTCTCCTCAAGAAACGCAGCTCATTTGTTCATCCATTCCAAGTGGGGGGGGAGAAAAGAAAACAACTCTGAAGACTGAATACGGTTGAGTAAGCATGGTCCTCTAATTCGTAACAAACAGTGCTAATAAAAAAGGCAAACAAGAGAGAGAATTCATTCACAAACGAATGAATCCGTCTCCAGCATCCTGTCCTGCCTGTCAGCAACCAAAATATCAAACATGCCCGTAAGAGAATCTGATTCCCATCGCACCCACCACGCCTCAAGTTGGAGGATCACTGCAGACAGCTAAGCAGACAGGCAGGTAGAATCTGTAGAGATTCGACGTTCCAGTAGGCTCAGGAGGAAGGTTGGTGATTATACAAAACAGATTAAAAAAAAAAACATCAGCTCGATTTCACACTCCAACAACCATCCGGAATCCCCGTTTACAGCGCCGCGAAGAGCGAGAGCACCAGAATGCAATCTCCCGGCCGGCCGGCCGGCAGGCGAGCCGTGATCCTAATTCCACCACCATCACTCACGTGAATCGCCCGCCGCACAATTGACACGGCGGGAAAGGAAGGAAGGAAAAGACAAAAAAAAAAAAGAAATTTCTTTTCGTGAACGCCAAGCTGTCAGTGGCATCATGGCACATAGATCAAAGGGGATCGCAACAAGAACCAAAAGAAGAGAAAGAAAGAAACAAAAAAAAAAAAAAAAAAAAAGAGATCTTTCCTTCCGCAGTGCATTTGACGAGCGAGCGCAAGCGCGCAACCTGAAGACATCGGAGATCAGGGAGACGCACCGAGAGATGGAGGCGGCGAGCGGCCGGCGCCGCGTTGCGGAGGGGCGGCGCAGGAAGGCGGGCGCGCGGATCTCGCGTCGAAACCAAACCGGGGCTCGGCGCGAGATCTGCCGCGGGAGGCGGCCAAGGTTGGTTCCACCCGCTCGTGGCGCGCGTGCAGCGTGTCACTGCTCTTGTTTTTGGGAGGGGGGCGGAGGACAGAGGAGGTGCGTCGCTCGCCTCGCCTCGGCGTCTGGTGGCCGCGTGGTGTGGTGGCCTCGCCAATTGGGAAGGAAGCGAAGCGTAGCGTGGGTGGGTTCACGTCCACCAAACAGCCCCGGGCGGGACCCACACGGCTGGAAGTACGGAGTACTGGCAAATCGATGTTTTTTTTTTTTCCTGACAGGAAGTTTTATTTGCATTGGAGTACCTGACGGATAGTAAAATACTGCATCGATGCCAACCCGTGATATTTCTCTCGGCGACAAAAAGTGAAAGTATAGACGACTAAAATTTAGGTGAAAGTGTAGACGCCTAAAATTTAGTTCTATGTTATTTGGATACATCAACTATAGGGATCGAGGAACTAGCAAACCAATTAGGATACACTAAAGTTTTATTCCACATGTTGAATATAGCCTACCACGATCAAAGTTTAAAGTTTATTTTTTAAAAAAATGAGTTTAAAGTTTTTTTTTTTAAGGACAATGAGTTTAAAAGTTAGTCTAGTGATTTAAATAGACCCTTCACCTTTGACCATTAAAATGATGAAAAAGGTCGAGTTCATCGACTGAAAAGCTATGGTTGATGATGTTGCTAGACCTAGATCCTGCTTAGTTTAGTAGTCCTAGGACTTATTTTATAGCGTTTATGTAACTCTGAAAATTCCGTCGAGACTAAAAAGAGACTTTTTTAGTCCGAACTAAAAAAAAAAAAAAAGGTCTTTAACCAAATAGGGTCATAGACCCACGACGGATAACTGGATATGATGAAAGGGTATGTTTCAGTTTTTTTTCAAGAGAAATAATATTCATGCTAAATAAATAAAGTAAAGATTTCAAAAATAAAAATGGGGCATAGTTAAATCAATAAAAATTGATGAGAAACAAACAATTCCATGCATGGAGAAGAAAGAAGTGACCGACTACGCAAAAGTTGTTGTTCATCGCAAGCAATGGACTTTGGAGGGGTCAATTAGCGAAAGTGGCACGACAGAAGAGCACGCGATTTTTTGCGAGGCGCCGGCGGTGGGTCCCACGGCCAGAGTTGCCGGTCGCGTACGTGCGCCGCAGGGTACTGTCGCGCGGGCCCGACGGCACGCGTCCCCGCCTCCTGTCCTGTGCGGTGGGCCCTGCGGTGTCTCACGTCACGGCCATTGCCTTTGACCGCCCGTATCACCGGCAGCAGATAATAACTTCGCGTGTAAGTATATTCCGTCAGTATAATTTATTCTCTTTTCTTGTACTATAGATATAAAACAATAATTATAGATTACTCTCGTATATTTCGTTGGCTTGCAATATGTGGACGGATGGATGGATTAACGAAGGAAATAACACCACGTACGTACTACAACTGTTTGCAGCTAAATGCATGACGGCGACGAGGAGTCGGGATCGGAAGATGGTCCAGATGGCGTGACGAAACGTGCCGGACGGCGAGGCGACAAGTCGACGAGGATTGGTCTATGATGGAGATATATGGACATTTTTGCTGCCACCGGCCAGGTGATAGGAGCATCATACTAGTGAGTGTAAGAGCGGGTTGATAAGTTTTCTACATATAAGCCAAACCCAAATCAAAAAAGCCTACTCCCTCTACGTCCCTTTTTAGATGTCGCTATGGGATGCGTCTTGCCAAAACTTTTATAACTTTGACTAGGTTTGTAAAAGACGCGTGCAACATTTATATCTCGAGATAAATTTATTAAAAACTAGACCGAAAAGATCTTTTTAATGATACTAATTACTTAGCTTAAATATTTATATATTTTAATATATAATTGCCGGCGCTTTGAAAAACGTTGACTTCCGGTAAACGAGAATGACATCTATATTTGGGACGGAGGAGTACCATAATAAATGCAAACTATACAACAATCTTCTCTACCTTTATTATAAATATTATTTTTTATTACTCGGAGAACCACAAGCTCAGCCAATCCGTTGGCAAGTGCATGCATGCATGCACCGTTCGTAGCAACAAAACCGGAGGACCAAGGGTGGTGGCGGGACCCAAGCCACGGAAACGCGTGCAAGCGCTCGGGCGCTGTTCCGTCGCCAAGCCGCTCTCTCTCTCCTCTATTCTCTCTCTTCTACTTAATTTCTTTGGCCGACACGCTTGACTATAAGTCGGCCGATGTGTATTATTATACCGCTCCAAGGATTATCCGATTCGGTCACTGTAGCTCAACAGTAACATCGAGTGTTCATGTTAAGCGTCTCGGCTTGAATTGAAAAATCTCAACGTATTAGATCCCTTCTTCTGCCACGTGTCCAACATCGACTGGAGGGACGCACCGACGCTGGGTCGCTCACCGAAAATTTCCTCTCGCGGAATCGGACACCAGATGCATGTCGCGCCCGACGGCATTGCGAGAATTCGATGAGGATTCTTCCTACTGTATATATATAGTGGTGGAAAGGTGTGTGCACTGGAATTTTAGGATGGGGTAGCACAAATGACGCACGAACATAACCACAATTTTCCTGTACAAGACTTTGTGCTTATCATGTTTTCAGTCTGACAGTGCACACCAATAGCATGTAATCGAATAAGACTTTAGGAGGGATATAATTCAATTTTGAATGCTTCAATTTATGAATTACTATGTTCTAGGACACAGAGAGTGGTGTATACTCTTCTGTGTATCTTTAGAGAGTACTCTTAAAAGTTATATATATATAATAAGATGTGCGTGTATAGCAAGCATCATATTAGACTTTCTTTATTAAAAAAAAAACAAACAAAGAAAAACGCCAGGCGTTTCCACATGTTAATTGTAAGTCAAGAGACAAAAAGGTTGTCGTAAATTTCACGCCTTCTGACGCCAATGGGAAGGTTTGGCCATTTTTCGTTTGGCCAACTCTGTTCACGTCCGTCTGGTTCGAATTTGTTCTCGTCTTTTCCATACACAAACAATATGTTGCGACAGAAGGTTGGAATTTATTCATAACAAGTGCTTGGATCGCATCCCATCCCAAACAGGCTGTTAACGTGGGGGCAAGCATCTCAGCCCCCAATTCACATTCACACCATAGATCATATTCGAGAGCGACATGAATCATTACGAAACAGCACGTGCCGCACATGACAACCACACCAGCACAGCTCAAGGAAACAACATGGTAGGGACTTCACGATTTCCTCAAAAACAGCATAAAATTCAGACAGCAATTTAAATTTTCTTCATCATCATCATCACACGATAAATGCTTGAGGAAAAGTATAATAAAGTTAAAATAAATCAATTAGTGACACGCCCGAGTGAGTTCCGCCATCCAACAATTGGAAGTTACTAAAGACAACCCAACCCATACATCACTCTATTCGGTGTACTCGAAAGCCGGGGGCGGCTGGGGCTCATCGTCCACAGCCATGGCAGCCGGCTCGCTGGCGCTGGATGCCGGGGTGTTGGTCGTGGCAGCGGTTGACGGCGCGTCAGTTAGGACGAGCTCCTCGGCCTCCGTGGGCTTGAGGTCCTGCAGAAGGACGAATCCTGAGGGGGCAGCCTTCACTGGCTTGTACCTGCTGTCTTCCAGGAACTTTATGAACTTCTCCTGGGCTGGAACGACCCGGGCTGGGTTCGTCAGAATCTGGAACGTAGGCTCGGGTTCGGGGGGCTTCTTCTCTGCAGCAGCGCCGTCCACCTGAGGTCACAGAAAAAAACAATTGCCAGTGTACCGATCAGTTCAATGCAAATCAAAGCAAGCAGTTTATTCAACTTGGGACATAAATCAAAGCAACCACAGTTAACACAACTTTGTCAACTAATGTCCGGTCCTGCAATGCTTACCTGCATCGAAGTAGAAGCATTGGAAGATTCCTCTGCTTTCTCCTTGGCCTTGCTCTCTGCTTCCTTCTTTGCCCTAGACTTGGACTTGGCATACGCCGACAAGATGGCGCTGGCACCTTGACTGATGCGGTCGCAGCCTGCTGAGTCACTGGCTTTGGGGTAATCGAACAGCGATGGCTTAGCGTTCGACAGGAACTCAAACTTTGGCACTTTCAGGTCAGAGTTGAGGCCGATGAGGGCAGTCGGAGAGAAGGCGAGGCTTATGAAGTAGGTGAGTGGATACCAGTACCAGAACTGGGTGAAAACAGCTAGTCCGATAACAGCAGTGAGCCTGTCATGCTTTGACTTCGACTTGAGCTTGATGGTGACATTCCTGCCACCGGCATCGAGAATGCCGGAAGCCAATATGGCGCCCATTTTGCTCATGGTATCCTCGTGTTTGTCAAGGATTATCTTTTTCTAACTGGCGCCTGAATGCTCCAACACGTGAATCATATGATTCATTGGTCTGGATCATCACCATTGCCATGGCAATGAGAGCACCCTGGCGAACAAAGTCGACGGCGTCTGATGTCAGAGGCTCCAGTAAGGAGACGGCTTCACTTAATCCTGTTCCAGCACAGGAGATCCCAACAGCTAGAGCTGCACCGTAACGGACATGTGGATTGTATGACTCTGATAGTAGTGACACAATTCTGGGTGTCTGTTCAGGCTCGTTAGCCAGGACAAAGCCAAGAGCCAACACTGCAGTCCTCCGCACATCATCGCCACATCCGACACAGCAAAATGCAGAAGCTGGTGGATAGCTTTGTTATTTGCAGTCCCTCTGTATGCTAGAGCCAATGCATACATACCGCCATACCGAAGTATGGGATCTTGATCTCTAGTCATTTGTTCAATCAAGGTGTCAGCTTCTTCTTCCCTGCCATAGACCGTCAATGCAATTCCAAGTGACAAGCCCCTGGAGATAGGAAAGGAGTCAGAACAGGAACATCTTTACCGTCTTTACCAAGACAAAATCACGTATAGAATAGTAGATTAAGTTAATAACTTGTTTATCAAAAAGGCATCCTATTGCATATACCTGATAATTTTCTCATGTTGTGTATCATGAGCATAGGCAAGCATCTCTGTGGCCTTCTCACTGGCCGTGCCAACCATGAGCAAACCCATGCCAATACCAGCTGCTTCACCAGCCACAGCACTATCCGTGTACAGAATATTCTTGATGTCCTCGCATATTTCCTCGTCTGATGTACCTAATGCTGCAAGCCCGAGTCCCAGACAAGCTCCATGCTGGACCACCTGTATTGTTCAGAGTTAGCATGCAATTGTGTGAAGAAAGGATATATGTGCATGGCTGCTATGAACATATATATAACATATAAGAAACAAAAAAAATTAAAACTTTCCCACTGCCAAACATTTCCCACATTCCAATATTCCCCCCACCTGTAGGCTACTATAAGAATGCAGCAATATTAATTGTACTCAACAACATAAACTACATCGAGAGGTATACTGTAGGCACTCATGATAGGATTGTTACAAACCAAAGATTTGGCAATGTGGCCCTGGAATAATACCTCAGAAGTGGCGTTATGAGACTCTCACGGAGAAACTCTTTGATTCCTTCACCATGGTTGGCATGAATCAAACCAAGAGCATAGAGGGCACCTCCTTCTGAGTATGGGCTACCACTGCCACCAGCACCATTCTGAGGCAGGTAGGGGGCCATCAATGCACGGCCTTGTTGAAGATGACCTCTATGAATGACGCCTAGTCCAGCAGTTGCACTGAACTTGGCCCAGTTGGTTGCCCTACCTAGCCATTCCTGTATATACAAACCAGTATATGAGAATAAGCATACCAAACATAGCAGCAAACTATAATAAAAAATTGATGAGCCAAGCATTTGATACATCAAGCACACAGTGTGAAAAAAAAATCATACCAAGTTTTCTCTGAGGAAGGTATCAACAGTTGTCCCTGCATGCATGATTGCATTGGAGCATATTGTTGCACTATGGCAGACACTGTTCCTCATTTCCACAGCTTGCTTTATAGTCTTCAAAATTTGAAGATCAGACCTGTTAAATGAACAAAAATAAATTTAAGACACAAACTAAAGAACAATCAGCTGTTATAACTCAGTCAGATAATTTCACATTACCTATTATGGCTGTATAGGAACTGCAATGTCAACTGAATAGATGTCTCTCCTGACAGTATACCCTTGATTTTTGTCAGCCTATCAGCATGTGCTGCTGCTTTTGGATCCACAGTGGTAGCACTGCCATTTGGCAAGTTTATGTCGTCACTCATCTGGACATCCCCAGACGGTTCTGTAGCAGCATTAGTTTGATTACTTGGTACAGCCGGTCCACTGTCAGGGTCCACATGGGCAGAAGTATGTGAACTCAATGCATCAAGGTGATTCCGCACATTCAGAAGGAAAGCCTGATTTTCATTTTCAGCGAGATCGAAAGCAGTTTGGTATGCAAGTAGAGCATCATCCTGGCAAATGAACATAAGGTTAAGTTGCAAAAACAAAGGCAATCAGTGAACTGAGAAACCGCCTTGCTTGGCAAAGAGAAAAAAAAAGGCCTACCTGGCTTCCAGAAATCAGCTTGTCCAAGATGCTTGCAACACTTTCAGGCTCACCCAAGAACATAAGACACTGGCAAATGCTTAAATAATCTGGATTTGGCAATGTCTGATATATTTTGACAAGACATTGTAGAATCTGGAAATACAGAAACAAAATGTTAGATCACAAGATGGTTTTCAAATATTTTGTGCAAAGTAGTTGTGTGCCAATCACAAGAGGTTGAATCAATTGGCAGATTTATTATAATATCAATCATCATAGCATGCCTACCTCCAATCGATATTCACGGTGACTAACATATTGGTGAGACAGATTGATGCAATATGAAAGAGCTCCATGAAGGTTATCACATCGAGCAATTGCTCCCTCCAGTTTATCCAGTCTCCGGCACTCAACAGACATACCCATGGCCTGTTGATATTTTCCATCAAGAATGCACCTAAAAGGCAACCATGTATATGTGAGCTTAGAGCTGCATTTTTAACAAACCAAGAAACAATGGACCATGAGGAAAATATCATACTTGTCCAGCATCCTTTCCACAATGGCCTCCAGCCTAGGGTCCATCGTTTTGTCTTCCCCAGCGGGCCTTGATTGGATGGCAGCATATTCGTCCAAAGCTTTTGCTGAAAAAAGAAATAGGGCAAAAGAGGTAATGTCAACACAGTACTTTTAGCGCTGATAATTAATTAACTGGTCATAATGCAGGCACCAGACAGTTCCTCACCTAACAGTGTTTGAGCGTAATCAGAGTCATCTGATACATCAAACAAGGGCCCAGCTCCAAGTGCATACGACAGAGCATCATTAAGCTCACCCAAGTAGAAAAACACCTTAGAGGCAACTAGGGCTGCAAGTTGCCTCTGGACAAACTCCTCGCCTTCATACAAACTCTCACTGCAAGCAGCAGAACAAATTGTGAGAAATACAAGCACAAAGCAAAGCACCCAAGCTTATACTGATTGTCTAAAACTTTTACAACCAGTGACCATGATAATAAAGAGACAAAATATCTTGGCCCATGCAGATCAATCGCAGCAGTCATGAATAATCTTGGTATTCATATGGATCCTTCTAAAATGAATGTAACTCCCAGGACATAAACAACAATTCTCATATAGCATTTCCACGTTTCTAAACTAATGACCAGATAGCTGCTATTGAACTGAGGAGCAACCAATAAGCCAGGGGCAGCTCCCCACATTAAACAGTATAAACACATAGATCAGTATTACTTTGCAAAAGTTTACAGTTTTTTTTATTATTATTATAAGAACAAAGTTACCAGATTTGATTCATATCCTATCATGCAAGCCACAATCTAAAAAGTTTGGGATTTGTTGTGGTAATTAATCTAGAAACCTAGTGAGAAAGTTCAGTTTTCCAGGAACCAGGTGAGAAAGTTCAGTTTTTTTCAGCAAACAGTATCCACAAATTGGAGGGCATGAATCATAACAAGCTCTAGATTCTAAAAATTCTAGGTTTCCAGTAACCAGCGGCAGCACATTAACCCTCCCAAAACCTCCATCCGAACAGATCGAACCGAGGGTTCCCTTCCCTCTGAAGTCTGAATCGAACGAACTCGACGCGGCGCCACCGACGCCATCTAGACGCGGCGCCACCGACGCCATCTAGCCCGAGAGACCTCTCTCTCGGCGGGAGTGCCCAAATCAAAACCTAGCCTAACTGAAACTCGCCGAAACTAAACGAAACGCGCGGCGACGGGACGCCCGCCGCCGGCCGTGGCATATGCCAGCGGCAGAACGAGCAAATTGAGGGCGCGGCCGGGGGGGCGGGGAAGGGGCGCGAGAAGGAGGAGGAGGGACTTACATGGAGGAGACGCTGGTGGAGATCTCGTGCCAGAAGGCGTGGACGAGGGAGTTGAGGCTGGCGAGCGCGTGGAGCTTGAGCTCCGGCGCCGGCTCTTGCAGCATCGCCAGCAGGGAGCCCGCCGAGCTCACCATCACCGCCGCCGCCGCAGCCATGTCCTCCGCCTACCGATCCGCCGCCCAAGGGTTCCTGCTACTCGCCGTTGGTCGGGGTGCGGGTGCGGCTTTGCTACTACCTTGCTTGGAGCAGAAGAAGATCGCGGATTCGCCGATTCGATTCTAGGTGAAGGCGGCTCGAGGACTGGGACGTAAATATAAGGCTTTCAGGAGGGCAGTTCGGATATGTGTTTTCGTTTTTGTTTTTGTTTCGGAGACGTATTTCTTCTGTACAAATTGAGATGAATCTACGTAGGATACGTATTCTGTACGACTGTGGCAAGCCCGGGTGCAACGCATATTTCTAGTGTAATAAATATATACTGTACAAGTCTGATAGGAAAGTCTCGGCGTCTAGGGTTTCCCTGGGCGACTCGAGAGCGGTGATCGTCGTCCCTCTCCCGTCCCCCGTTCATCCCCTCTTCCTTCCCTTACCTTTTTGGATCACGATCCCATCTCTACTTTGGAGGTCTTGGATCCTGATCTTCCACCGTCCCATTCACCCACAAATCCACAAAACCATCTCCTGATCTGAGCCTAAACCAATTGTGCTAGCTGCCTCAACTCCACCGTATGGATTCGGTGGCGAGTTTGTTGGGCAAGATGAATCTGTCGGAGGAAGAAAGAGGTGGAGTGAAGATTGGTGGTGCAGGAAGCGGGGCTTCCCGATCGGAGGATCCACGGGCGGTCGGGAAGGTCATGGCGGAGAAGCCGATCAAGCCGGAAACCCTAGAGCGCACTCTGGGGCGGGTGTGGTGTCCGATCAAGGGCATCATTTGCAAGGACATGGGTGAGAACCACTTCCCCGCTTCACTTTCCCCGCAAGAATCCGCAAGCGTTAAAGCGCTGGAGGATGGGCCATGGATGATCAACAAGGATTTGGTGGTGGTAGCGTAATATGATGAATCAAAAACCCTAGATGAGATGGAGTTTAACCTAATCCCAATTTGGGTGAGAGTTTCAAATCTTCCTTTTGGGATGATGACCAAAGACACCGGAGAGATTCTTGGGGAGGGTGGGTACACCCGTGATGTGGATGTTGGGGAGGATGGCATGGCGGTGGGTAGGGTGCCGCGAGTTAAGGTGCTGCTAGATATTCGTAAGCCCCTGATGCGCGGAATGATGGTGAAGGTGGGGGTTGAGGAGAAGGAGAAGTGGTGCCCTTTCGCTTATGAATTTCTCCCAGACTTCTGCTACACCTGTGGCCACATTGGTCACATTGACAAGAGCCGTGCAATCAGGTTGGAGAGGGGGTTCCGCACCATTTCAGAGAAGCTTACGCTTCATCCCGAGAAGAAGCATGGCTCTTTGTCAAGAGAAAAAGTTTTGGCAAGCCCGTGGACCGTGAAGTGGTGGTGGTTCGGGAAGCCGGAATTCCTATGAGTCTAGAGGTGATCGCTGGGGATCCACAGGTCGGGCAAAGATGCGGTGAACCGGAGGAAGGAGGGAGCCGCTAAGGCGGTGGAGAGAGGTGAAGAGGTCACTAGCCCAATCAAAAATCCGCAGCGACGCGGAGCCGTGGGTAGTTCCAAAAAAATTTTGCTTCCTTCTCTCATTTGGCGTCGGGGATGGAGCAGAGGGTGGTGGAAAAGATACGGATATGGGGAAGGACAAAGGAGCATTGACAGATGAGGTGGTCAAGGAGAAAGGAAACAAAAAAGGTCGCGGCACTTTCAAGAAAATTAATAGAAAGAATACTGCTACTGAAGGCGGGAGTGGGGAGCAGGATCTAGGAAAAAAGAGGAGGATGGCGATTGATGGTGAGGAGGAAGAAGGGCAGAAGGAGGCAAAGAAGGCAAGGGGAGATGAGGAGGAGGTGGTCGGTCGACTATGACAAATCAGGAAGCGAGGCCGGCGGACCGGTCCGCGCGCCCCAATGAAGATTGTTGTGTGGAACTGTTTGGGGCCTCGGGCAACCGCCCTAAGTTAAAGAGCCTTCGAGCTCCGTAAGGTTGAGGAGGCGGATGTTCTCTTCTTGTCCGAAACTAAGATGGACAAGCGCGAATGGAATGTTTCGTGATGGTTGCCGGGTTTAAGCAACATGGTGACGCCGCGGATCGTGTGGGCAAAGGAGGGGGGATTGCTTTGTTCTGGCGGACGGGTTTAGATGTGGTTCTTCGGAATTTCTCCAATAATCACATTGATGTGGAGGTGGTGGAATCGGTGGGAAATAAATGGAGATTCACTCGGGGTATATGGATATCCCAAACCAGTAAGATCGCCACAAGACATGGACCTTGATGAGAGATCTCGCACGCCGCAGAATCTCTTCCATGGCTTTGTGCGGGGCGATTTCAACGAGATCCTTTTTCGCTTGAGAAAGAGGGGGTGGCCTACGGCACAAGCTCGATGGATCGCTTCAAAGATGCCTTGGTGGACTGTGAGTTGGAAGATTTGGGGTTTGAAGGGGATGCTTTCACGTGGAGGAATAAACAACAAAAGGTGGATGGATATGTGAGGGAGCCGCCTCGATCGTCTTTGTTGGGAATGCAAAGATGGAGGGCAAAGTTTCCTTTGTTCCACGCCCTTAATGGTGATCCTAGACACTCGGACCACAAGCCGGTGATAATAACAACCGTGAAGGAGGAGAAGACGTTTGTACAAAAAAATAAAGTCTTCTCTTTCGAAGCGGGCTGGTTGGAGGAGGAGAATTGTAGAGAGGTGGTAGAAGATGCTTGGGAGAAAGGGGAAGAGGAGGGCCTAAATAAAGTGGGTGAGTTGATCGGGAGAGTGGCAGGTGATTTGTCGTGGTGGAGTTCAAATGTGCTAGGGGATTTAAATAAAAGAAGGAAAAAATTAAAAAAGGAGTTGGAGGCTTGTAGACGTCGGAGTTTGTCGGAGGCAGGGGTAGCTAAGGAGGCAATACTTAGCTATCAGCTTGACAAAGTGGAGGAGCAGGTGGATTTATATTGGAGGTAGAGATCGCATGTAAGGTGGTTAGAGAAGGGTGATAGGAACACTGCGTTTTTTCATGCGGCCTGCTCGAATAGAAAGAGAAGAAATTACATAGGTCCACTACAAAATGGTGTTGGGGGTTTGGTGGAAGAGGAAGTAGAGAAGCAGGATTTTATTACTAACTATTTTATGCAGCTGTTCACTTCAAATATTGGCGGGGATGCTCAACGTCTTTTGAGTGCCGTTGACAACCGGGTTACACCGGAGATGAATACAACTCTGAAGGCCAGCTTTACTGAAGAAGAAATAAAGAATGCCCTCGATAATATTGGTGATCTTAAGGCCCCGGGCCCTGACGGTATGGCAGCTATCTTCTACAAAAAAATTTGGGATATTGTAGGAAGACGTGTTACGAGGAGGTGATGAAATGCTTGCATGGTGAACCCATCCCGCATGACTGAATGAGACCATAATTGCACTAATTCCAAAGGTGTCTCGGCCGGATAAGGTGACGGATCTTAGACCAATTAGTCTCTGTAACGTGCTATATAAAATCATCTCGAAGGTGTTGGCTAACAGATTGAAAAAGCTGCTTCCAGAAATTATATCGGAGAATCAAAGTGCTTTTGTTCCAGGCAGGCTGATTAGTGATAACATTCTTATAGCTTATGAGCATACACATTATTTGAGAAGGAAGAAGAAGGGAGCAAAGGGGTGGGCTGCCATAAAGCTGGACATGAGCAAAGCATATGACCGAGTTGAATGGACCTTTTTAGGAGCAATGATGGAGAAACTGGGCTTCTGTCAGGAATGGGTTCAGATGATAATGAATTGCGTCACTACGGTCTCATATCGTAAAGGTCAATGGAGCCATAGGCCCAAGTTTCACCGGTCGAGGCTTGAGGCAAGGGGATCCCCTATCCCCTTATCTTTTTCTCGCTATGTGCCGAGGGGTTTAGTGCATTGCTCGTGAAGGCGTATGGAGGGAGTATTCAGGGCATGCGTGTCTGTCACAATGCCCCTAGTGTTTCACATTTGCTCTTCGCAGATGACTCCTTGCTTTTGGTGCGTGCAAACGCTGAGAATGCAGCACAAAAATAAAGGGAATTCTGGACCTCTATGAACAAGTGTCCGACAAACAATCAACAAGGCTAAATCGGCAAATATGTTTAGCCCAAATACAAAAGATGAAGATCGACAAGCGGTTAAGGAATCATTGCATATATCAAACGAGACAAAAATGATCGCTACCAGGGCTGCCGGACATGTTGGGGCATCCCGGAAGGGCACCTTCAGATACTTGAAAGATCGTGTCTGGAAGAGGATCATGGGGTGGCGAGAGAAGATGCTGTCGAGAGCTGGTAAAGAGATTATGATAAAAGCAGTGGCACAAGCTATTCCAACTTTTGCAATGGGTTGTTTTGATCTAACAAAGGGGTTGTGTGATGAGATTAGCTCGATGATTGCAAAGTTCTGGTGGAGTCATCAGGACAAGGACAAGATGCATTGGCTCAGCTAGGAGAAACTGACACAAGCAAAGGAAGATGGGGGTCTCGGGTTCAGGGACATTCATGGTTTTAATATGGCAATGTTAGCTAAACAGGCTTGGAGGCTGTTGGTGAACCAGGACTCTTTGTGTGCTAGAATCCTGAGTGCAAAATATTTTTCTGGTGGAAATGTCCTTGGTGCAAAGCCGAAGAACAATATGTCCTATACATGGCGCAGCATCCTCTCGGGTGTGGAGCTGCTGAAGCAAGGAGTGGTATGGCGAGTAGGTGATGGTACTCAAATTCGGATTTGGGATGATCCATGGCTGCCACGTGATGAATCAAGGAATTTATTTACACCAAAGGGGCAAAATCTCATGACGCATGTTGATGAACTCATTAACCCGGTATCGGGTACGTGGGACGACGAGCTTGTCAATGATGTGTTGTGGGTAGAGGATGCAAAGCAGGTTTTAAGCATACCAGTGCATACTGGCATGGATGATAGTGTTGCATGGCATTTTAATAAGACAGGGATCTTCTCGGTGAGATCTGCCTATAAAGTTTTCATGGAAGATAAAAGAAGAAGTACACAGTCGAAGAGGGGAGGATCAACCTCATCGGGGGCTACTTGTGGAAACGACCCCTTCTGGAAGCAGGTTTTGGAAGCTCAAATGTCCAAGGAAGATGACTCACATGCTATGGCGTTTGGGGCATAACACCCTGGCGCTACGAGTCAATCTTAGAAGACGTGGCATGGCTCTTGACACTGCTTGTGTGATTTGTGGCCGCTTTGATGAAGACGGTGCTCATCTGTTTTTTAAATGCAAGACTGTCCGTCACATATGGAGGAGTTTACAGCTAGAGGAAGTAAGGCAACAGCTGGCTGGCACATCATCATCAAGAGAAGCTTTGGAGCTCATCATCAAACTGAAGCCGGATATCCAGAGTCGAGTGATCACACTTTTATACCTCTGGTGGTCGGAAAGATGCAAGGTCAGAGAGGGAGGAGCCCAACGAAGTGCACAGCAGCTCGAATGGCTCATCCAAACATATGCCGAAGAGTGGTCTCCGATCAAGAAAGAGAAAGGGCAAGTCAGTCCAGCGGGGGCTCGGCGTTGTTGGAAGCCGCCGCCTGAAAATGTCATAAAGATAAACTGTGATGGTGCTTACAATGCTCAGTGTCGCAATGGAGGATGGGGCTATGCAATGAGAGAATGGGACGGTGGTGTCATCGCTGCAGGCTATGGTAAACTGGAAGTTGCTGGTGAAGCTTTTCATTCTGAGTTAGTGGCCTGTCTACAGGGTATTCAACGAGCAGCCGACCTCGGCATTCAGAGAATCATCCTGGAGACTGATGCATCCATGGTGGCAAAAGCACTTCAGTCCACTGAATTTGATCGGTCCACGGCGGGTGTTTTGATTTGGGAGCTAAAGTACTTGCTAGCATGTAATTTCGTAGCCTATGAGGTGAACCACATCCCTCGCTCATGTAATGAGGTAGCAGATAGCCTAGCTAGTCTAGGAGCAAGTTTGAGTACGGGTGCTGTACCGGTTGTGGACAGTATTCCCTATTGTATGCGTTCGTTGGTTGTTGCCGACTTGGCGGCAAGTTACGAGTAATGGAAGGCATTTCCAGTAAAAAAAATATATATATACTGTACAAGCCCGAGTGCAACGCATATTCGGATAAATATGTGGCTGTTTTGGTTCAAAAAGTCTTAGACTTTTAAAAGAAGTCCCTTCCAAAGAGTGACTAATAGGCTAGGAAGCGCCGGATGCCCTCCATCCCTGATCCAACGGCATGGAACAAACAACTATGAAACAAGCAAATGTGTTATTAACCCTAATCTCAGCACTAATCATAGAAAATTAACCAGCAAAACGTATTATTAACCCTAATCTCAATAAATCGTGTGAACCCTAATCTCAACAAACAGTGTTAACCCTAATCTCAGCAAACAATTAACCCTAATCTCAACAACCTATATTATTAACCCTAACCTCAGCACTAATCACAGAAAATTAAGCAGCAACCCGTGTTATTAACCCTAATCTCAACAAATCATGTTAACCCTAATCTCAGAAAACCGTGTTAACCCTAATCTCAGCAAACTGTTAACCCTAATCTTGTTCTAAATGAACTATGTCCCTGGACATAGAAAGGCAGTATGTTAGAGGATCTCGTTCCGACTAATAGAGGATAGTTTTTTTCCTGTTTAGTTTTTAGAGACTTTTTAAAGTCTCAGGGACTCAAAAAGACCCTCAACCGAACAACCTCTAAATATGCTTTAGATATATTGTACTCCTTCTCATTTTAAACTATAAAATGATTTGGCCTTTTAATTCATATTCTTTATTATGTATCTAGATATATATTATGTCTAGAAGCATAATAAAAAAACTATGAATTTAGAAATACCAAAACGTTTTATAAATTGTATAATTTGGGAGTTGGGATAGATGAAGTACGAGTATAATGCAGGATTATTTTCACAAGTAGAACTGAGTTCTTGCCAACAATATTTGTAACATGTGTTTACTTCTCAATAGTTTGAGGCTTTCAGTCTTGCTCATATCAGCAATGTGGGGGTAGCTAGGAAACAATTCCAGAGATTACAGGGGTCCAGAAAAATCGTTTTACATGTGTTGTTAGAACCACTAGTGCTACACTTGTTGTCAAAAAAAAGTAGTGCTAAACTTTATTGCAGGCCAATAAGCATCATCTTGTAGCAACAATTCAGTCATCAACCGCCTAGACATCATACATCAGTTCTGCTAGCTCAGCCACCAATTGCACCAGCATCTCGAGGCTCCTACTTGCAAGAGTTCACCGGTGGCAGTTCCTTGAATTACTCGCTTCTTCAGAAACGAATGGACATCACATTTCCCTCAAGAAACTGTACCATTTGAACCTTGGCTCAAATTTCTGAATACAGGAAACATCTCTATTCTGCCAAAAACAAAACATGATCCTTAAATCTCTGGACATTGTACTCAGCTCTTAGAACTTTCTTTGCTTCCCTTAGTAGACATGACTTCTAACTAATAAACAACCCCTGCATTGGCAGCCACTTTGCAACTTGACATCAATAAGAATCCAAAATCCTGCTAGAATATATCTTGGAACACCTAAAAATAAACTCAATGTCAGACAAATGAATGGAAAATGACATACAGGAAAGTACATACAACTAATAACCTCCTTTTCTGATTCTTTCTAGGCTACATTCTTATCAGGTTAGAAATTAGTTTAATACTACCTAAGAAACATCCAAATTCTATAATCACAGATAATGGAATATTGTAATGTCCCTTCAAACAGCCCCCATGCTGGATCTATTGCACTAGCTCACTAGTAGAATAATGGACTAAGTTCACTAGTAGAATATATTTTTCCCAGTCAACCACATCCACCTGTGTCAAGGTTGGTATGGGTCACCTAAATCTCTACTTGTGACAGCTTGAAAATATAAATTTTATAGCATGGTGTCGCTCAAATATAGAAGCTAGCATCACAATGTACCTTAATGAAACATTATTCTCATGAAGATAATATATCATGTCCCTTGTGCTCAGGTCTATTTTCTTATGAGAACTCCATTGCCTTTCCAATGCATAATTTGTTGAGGACTCGTGATTATATTTATTCACATATATGTTGACACAAACCAACACTCAATCATTACCAGAAGTAGTGCAGCCTAATCATTTATCGTTGCCCTGGAAGTAGACCCTTTTGCCCAATCCCTTGACACCATAAATAGGAAACAACAAACCAAAAAACAAAGAAATGCTATACCGACATGATGAACTGTTCCAAGAACTGAATAAGATAGATCGTCAAATATATACAATCATCTGTCCATGGAAATCAATCTCCCTCATTATTTGGAAACCGTTTCATGTTTACATTTCCTTTGTGGGCACTAGCCCAAACTTTCCATGAATGAAGGTTTCATAGTACCCATGAGTAATGAGCTAACCTTCAGAATCAAATGTTACGGCAAGAATGGGTCAAATATGCCTCCTTCTGAATCACACAATCACAGTATTTACTCATCGCCCTTTCAATTGCCCCCATCCTTCTTAGTTCCCTAGACACTGAACACTGAACTCCATCAGTCACCCTTTATCTCCTAGTAGAAGACCAAATAAAACAGCTAAGGACTTTATTATACTATTTGCAGTAAATAGCTACTAAATTAAAGAATGTTTTGTAAAAAATTAAAGAATGTCCAGGGGTGACATATTTTAAATTTGTCTGGTACCATTAACCTATAATCGGTATTTCAATTGTTATTCGAGAATTTACTATCAACACTAGAAGTTTATAATTTCTTAAAAATACTAACATTTTCTTCCACCTTGCAAAACTTCAATGCACTCCTTGTGGTTACAACAGCGTGCAAGAAATTGAGAATAACAATAAATTGATCAAATTGTATGTATCCTTATCATGGTTAAAGAAATGGTTTTTATGTAGGATCACAGCATCTAAAAAGATGAAACTGCAAGCAAATCAAGCTACAGCAATCCAGATAAAATGAAAAGTATACTCCTTTTAGCATGGCACCAAGTGTTGCATAGAGAATCTAAACATGAATCCTTACAAGTGGGCACAAAGTCTCTCTTAGACAGTGCTCAACTCACATGGATAGCACTTTTTAGCACTTTAGGATCACAGCATCTAAAAAAGCTGAAGTGGAACCTAAAATCCCAAGTGGCACCTAAAAACTCTCTCTGCACTGAGGTTATTGCTTCCTACCCACCAATCTGGACTTGAACAATCAGGCATCAACGCAAAAAAGGAGTTTGAAAACAAGATAACATTCATATATATCAAACAGCCAGAAATCATTAACAATATATCAAAGAATGAACAGCAACAAATAAACTGACGAGATTATGCGTGCTTCATTTCTTTCTGAAATAGTCATAAGATAGTACCTGGCTAGCAGCTCAAAACAAAATAAATAACTGGCTAGCAGCCCAAAACAAAACAACCATGGCTCCACAGATCGAACAGACAGATGTAAGCACATTAGCACTGTAACTGATTAGAATAATTGATCAAAAAAAGTGCACAACAACATTTTGTGTTTTTAGTTGGCCGCTCTGAATGCATACAAATTGGAACTTGCCATCAGCTAAAGATTCAGAAACATACCTGAAAATGGATGATCAAACCTCCCAGATATTCTATTAGCAAGCAATTCCAAAAGTAAGTGACAGAGCCTACCAAATATATTCCAAAGCACATAATACAAATTCACATTGAATTCTGGCTAAATATATTCATTTATTTGCACTACAAGATTATATTACCAACAAGGAACTAAGAATCTTTTTAGAACCAGATTATTGGAAACATACATAGAAGATAATGTTCCACTCCACTGACATATGAAAGAAAGAGGCATACATAAATTTACCATCAATATGAATTAACCCTCCCTCCCTCTGTGTTCTTTCTACACTGATATGAGAAATCAGTGTTCTTATTGGAAACACAGGACTCATGGACAAACCACAGAGTGAATTTCTACCAGAAATATTTTTACCATATTCTTTTGGCTAGCATCAACAGCACATAACATAAATTCACACTGAATTCTGACCAAATATATTCCATTCATCTGCAATTAAAGATTATATTACCCACAAGGAACCAAAAAATCTTTACAAACAGATTATCACAGCAAGAACACAGGGCGCCGACAAGTTTTTTTTTTTCTAGGAACAACAGAAGGTTCTCTGCCTTTTCATTATAGTAAGTACAGGAAACAAAACAATAAGTACAGGAGTTTCCTACAAAAGACGAGTACAGAAAGGGAAAACAAATGAAGTTTCCCTTCCAGAATCCTAATCTAAGTGCAAACTGTTGCTTCATCCTGGCTCCTCCAAGGTTCAAAATGTGCAGATCCAATGAAGGTCTCATAAGTCGATTTCGACAAATACTGTCCAGTAGCAGAGAACCGCCACCGATGTTTGTCCCGACGCCCAACATTAACTACACTTCTCTTGCAGGTCCATGATTCCGGCAAGACCAGCAACACTGAGAGCACCCTGGATGTTGTTTGTCCATTGATGCACATGCAACACTTCACTAACTTTTGTCGATTCCATCGCCGCTTTGGGGTCCAGGGAGAAAATGTGAAGGGCTAGGACAGCAAGGACAGGCCATGGAGCCAATTGTTGGTCCAGAACAGAGTGGTATTTCCATCACCCACAATTGTGTTCATGGCTGCAGAAAAGAGAGCTTTGACAGGCTCCAGCACTTGAATAGGGAAGGCAGCCCACGGTTTGTCCAGCTGAGTTCGTTCTAACCATAATCATCTCATTCGAAGTGCTCAGCACAATGATTTCAGGTCATGTTTCCCATGCTGTGATGTGAATCCTCAAATCAGCACACAGAGCAACCTGGATTGGAGCACTTGCTTGAGGACAGCAACCAGTACCCAACCAGTGCCCAACACCTGGACGCCGCAGATTGACCAAGAAATTTTATGTGCGAACAAGTGCCACACAACTCGAATGGCACATCCTCACCAATGCCGCCACAAAACCCAAGCTTGAATTCAGGAATTTTACAAGCGGACAATTGACATACAACCCTCACCGCTAAAACTGGAGAGTAGTTAGTGGCCGCCAGACAACCGAAGTTCTAGTGGCCGAGTTAATTTCGTCCAAGCAGCAAGCAGTGTCCCCCTTTGCAACCCCCTATGGATCTTATCCATGGCCTTCAGTGCCCAAGGTGGCAGGTCCACCGCCATCGCAAGGTCTGTTGTACCAAATCCATTTCCTCGCTGGAGCAGCAAATTGGGGTGACGTTACTCCTTTGATTATTTGTTTTCTTCCCCTGTAGCTGCACCAAACACCCATAAAATATCCATGACAAGATCAATATCCGTAGCAACCAGACGGAGGAACATGACCACGTCATCCGCGTAGAGGGAAACCCGACCTTTAGCATGAAATTCACCATCTGCTATGTTTATCAACATGAGTCTTCAAAAGCTTGAAAGTAATCCTTCACAGTAGTCTTTTTGCTTCAGTTCCAGTAACTCTACCATAGCCTTTCTGTAGTGAAACCTAGCTTGTATAGATGGAGCCACTTTGCTACCCACATGTTCTTACTTGGAGCCACTTTCCAACCAATCCTGTGTCTTGCTGATTTCTGCCTCCATGGGTGTTTGCATGAGTGTTCAAGACATGGGTTCTTAAGGTCTCATCACTGTCAGTTTTGCACCCTCTAGATACATCTGGCTCTAGCAGCAATTTATGCATGGATAGCCACTGCTCACTCACCTTTGATACCGGCATCATGTTACTGTCTATCAGCATAGTCATATCTATGAGATTGCTTCACACCAGCAAGGATACTTTAAGTGGGCCTTGTGCATTGCTTCTGAAGGCATCAGTTTCCTCAGCCACTGCTTTTGACCAAGAAGCCAACCTTGACATCCCAGTTGCATTACTGACACAACATATTGTGTGTTCATTGTCTGCTCTCAGCCTATGTGCTAATAGTCAGAAATATATGATTAGTCATCAAGCTATGGCTGCATTTCTACCCGAGAAGGAGCAGTCCAGAGGCAAGGAGCAGTCCAAAGGCATTCAGTACTCCTGAAGTCTAGAGAGGAATCCTTTACCAATGCTGAGCTTGACGTGCTGGGTAGCTCGAAGTGCTGGATGCCACACTATGTCAGGTATTACAGTCAAATCAATAATACAACAGTACCTTCGATTGTGATGGTATCCAAGGTTATCCTAATTCCTAAGGGGCTATTTCTGTGCTCCAATCTGCGACCAACACCATGGCCATCTTATTGTCATTACAGAGCTGCCTCACAGTTTTTATCTCCATGGCCACCACCTGCACTGCTATCCTATATCCATTGTGGTTAGATTGGTCACATACAAGGTGGTCATATTTTCATTCATATTGGGAGATTCACATGTGCAAGCTGCATTGGTTCGAATTTCTTGAAAATGGTGCACAAGTTGATGCGGGCAACAGAAGAGGAGCTGCTGATCTATTTCTGTCAAAAATATTTTATCAGAATTGGCTTTTCACCGAGACACTAGCTGCAGGTCAAGTTTTTGCTCTTGAATGGGGGAATTTATTTAATCAGATACTTTTGGAGCAAGCACCAGATAAGCTTCCCTGATCTCACTCCATATTCAGTTTGGGCATCACTTCTGAACCTTGCTAGTACCCCATCAGAGAACAGAGTGCTATTACTTGTGCAATTGCTTGGAGTTATGGCCAACTAGTATACATCTAGTATTGTAACACCATGGTGCTTTCTTCGAGATGATCCTACCGATCCTATGTCTTGCTGCTTTCTGCCTCCAACTGGAATTGAGTCTGTGCGAAGGCTTAGTTGTGATGTGTATCTCGAAAAATCACAATCGGAGTAGCCGGTTCAATAACAGCCTCCCCACAAGCTACTCATGATTCAATCTACCGCTGCCCCTAAGGATGCGGAACGAGCAAGGGATTTTACGTGCGGACAATGCCACACAACCTGACTCAACTGGAACCTTCCCACCAACTGACTAACACCACCGCAACCCAATCTAAGTTCTAGGTTCTAAGAATTCTATGCGTGAAAAAAAAAACTAGTTTTTTTATGAGACTAATAAAAACTTAAATAATACAATAATAGATAATCAAGAACCTTTGCTCTGATATGCTGTATGAAAAGGGGAAAGGCACATACTTACCTGTTACTTACCTGTGCAGACTGCAGGCAGTTATACTGCCCACATGAAGAAAGAACACATCGGAGTCCACCAGCCGCATCCCAAGAAGTAATGCCCCTGCATCTGGCCCGGCGTGGCCACCATGCCTAGCTTGCTGGGCACACCACAGAAGCAGCAGGGCACTGTGTTCATCCCGGTGGCGGCGGCACATGGCAGCGGTGGCTGAGGCTGAGGCTGAGGCTGAGGCTGAGGAGGTAGCGTTGGCACCAACGAGAGCGGGCCAACACAGGGCAGCGCTGACGTGGGTTGAGGAGGTGAATGCTTTGTCGCCAGGGAGCCAGTGATCTTGAGGAGCGTTCCCCGCCGCATGAGCTCGACGAGGAGGTGAGCGGTGTTGAGCGCATCATCCAGACCGCAGTGGAGGCGGCCCTCCCACTGCAGCCCTGCCTTCCCAATCGCATCCTGCAGGTTGAGAGCCTTTTACCTGCGCGCCTTAAAAGTTGGTTTGGATCTACACGCCTCCCAAGCTTCAAATTTTACTTGTGTGCCTAACTCGAAGTTTATTTTGTCCTCCATGCCCTTCCGTCCATCATCCGCTTATTTTCTTCCGCTTAGGTGGACTGACTTGTTGGGCCACACAATGAAAAGTTACCATCGTGCCCTTTCTTTCTTTCCCCTTTGTTTCCCAAGAATCGCTCATCCCGCGGATCGAGACTTCTCCGTTCGACCGCTTCTCCCCCGAGACTCTCTCTCGTGGCCGACGGGAGAGACCAATCAAACTCCTACCGATCGAAGGCCGGCAGACTGGCCGGGCATCGAGTGGCGGCGACGCCGGGAAGGGGGCGGCGGCACCGGCCGGCGCTGGCCGCAGCGGCGCATCCGCCGAAAGTGCAGGCGGGCGACGCCGTAAGGGGCGGCGGCGCAGCTGGCCGGGCGCGGGCCGCAAGCGGCGCGATCCGCCTGTTCGGCGGGCGCCAGCTGTCTTCGCCGGGATCGCGGGGCGCCAGTATCCGGCTCTGGGCGGCAAGAGGGCGGCGCACTGGCCGGGTTGCGAAGGCCGGCGCATCGGGCTCGGTCGTCATGGCGTGGCCGCACCGGCTCAAGCAATCAGCGGGTCAGGTGGCCGGAAAGTGTTACAATTTCTTTCCCCTTTCTCTTTGCTCATTCATCCTAGAATAGTAGGTCGTGAGTTTGTAGTGTTAATTGCCTCCTCCTTGTTCATCCAGATGGACGTAGGGAGTACCTACCGCTTAGAAATTCGGATTGTTTCTCACAATTCTCGTGGTCCTTGGTATGAGCCGAGCAAAGTTGTCGATGCCGACTTCACAAACTTTAGAGATCCGGTCGATGAAGTTGTGGACAAGAATCCTCCCGGTTATGGAGAGATAGTGAAAGTGTTTTATTTCGTATGGTGGTCAAGAAGGTCACTATCCAAGTATGCACCGACCAGATCCGATGTGCATGTTTGCAAAACATAAGGTTGACAAATGTTGTTGCATGACCTTTGCATATCATAAGCCGGATGTTGACCCCCAAACATTCCAGATTGGGATGTTGGTAGCACTATCATCGCACCCCATGCACCCCTTCTATTGCCACTCTATTGTTAGCGTAACCTAGCCACACCACACAATCCGAACCTCAGCGAACATGTATTCCTAGCTAACCCACACCCAATGAATGAGCATGTTGGTGTTGATGATGAAGGTTTATATATTGAGATGGAACCCACGAAACCAGCCCCAAACCGATATGATGATGATGAAATATTCTCGTAATCGAGGATGATGGTTCTGATGATGAAATTGTTACGTATAGAGGGCCTGAACCTATGCCCGATGTGCATTATGACAAGAAAAACCCTCCAATGTCTCAGTAGGAACTATTTATTCTAGCATGGATGCTTTTAAGATTGCTTTAGCTTCGCATGCCGCTAAAACCGAAATTCATTATGTCATTGAAAAGAGTGATCCATCCGTGCATACCGTGTAATCGCAAATGGAAGGATGAGCTTGGTTGTAAGTGGAGAATTCATGCCTCAACTTTGCGTGATGATGTCACAGCTCGTAAATTTTAGCAAAGACTCTCTCATCTTTTATTCCATTGACATTTATGGAGCATTGAATCTTACATTGATCTAACTATTTGGTCTAACTATGTTGCGTGAAAACCAACCCATATACTCATGACTGCCGATCGCTAAGAACCTAGGAGTTTGTGTAGGGATCTCACAATTTTGGGTTCATGAAAAAATTTTGGATTGGTTGAAGGAAGATGGCAACGCTTGTATACCCGAACTCGAGAAGGAGATTAAAGGCAGTACAAAAGTTGATGTCCCATACGTAAGAGTGAGGAATGGTAAAAGACTAGCCATGGATGAGATTTATGATCCTTGGGACAAAAAGTTTTGACAACTTGTTTAGGTTCAAGGCCCGCTTAGAGCAATCAAGCCCCTCGATCAACTCTTATTATTGATCACTACAAAATTGCCAATAAGGAGAGGTTTAGAGGCTTTTCTTTGCACTCAAACCTTGTGTTGATGGATTTCTAAGAGGATGTAGACCATATCTTGCAGAGATAGCACCTTCTTGACCGGGAGGTTCAGGGGGACAGTTGTGCATAGCTTGTGTAGTAGATGGACATAATTGGATGTATCCAAAGTAGCTATTGGTGTAATTGATTCAGAGACCAATGAGAATTGGGAGTGGTTCATGGAGAGGTTGAAAGAAGTCATTGGTAGCCCAGATGGCCTCACATTCTGTACAGATCGTACCAAGCAAAGGATGAATGGGGTCACCAGTAGTTTTTCCCCGGTTGAACATAGAGAGTGTATGTACCATCTAGTGCAGAATTTCAAGAAAAGGTATAGTGGACAAGTTTTTTGATGATCACTTATGGGCTGCCGTGATACACATGGAACCCATATATGTTTGATAAGCATTATGAGATAATGGCGGATGCCAATCCACGTGCAATGAAATATCTAAAAGACAATCACAAGAAGCCTTGGACAAGGAGCCGCTTTGGGAGTGGTTCAAAGGTTGACTATGTGACTAATAATTTGGTCAATCATTCAATAATTGGATAAAGCCCGAGAAACACAAGAATCTAGATGACTTACCGACACCATAAGACAAAAGTTGCCGATCAAATGGAACCATAGGAAGAGGGTTGCCATGAAGCCGCAAGGATACAAGATTCTCAGCCTCACATAGTCAAGAAGCCGAGGGAGGACAGCTTTCAACCTTGACATTGATGTGATCACACACTCACCCGAGGGTGTGGCGTATGTGTGTGCTAAGGGGGGTAGTGGCTACATTTGTGGTCAACATAAGAGAGAGAATTTGTAATTATAAGGTTTGGTAAGGTTCTGGAATCCCTTGTAGACATGCAATTGCCTACATCACCTCAATCCCTGAGCTAGATTGGAGGACTATGTGGATGATTACTTCTCTATCAATAAATTCAAAATTGCTTATGAAGGTTCCATCCCATGCATTCCGCATAAGAGCATGTGGCCCAAAGGCACTCATGGTTTTTTGTCTCCTCCCTTGCTTAAGTCCACAGCGGAGGGAGACACAAGAATAGACCAAATCAGCTCTTGAGGGAGGCAAAGAAGAAGAAGAGGCAACATACGTGTCCCGTATGTCAACAAAAAGGACATCATTATTACACATGCAAGAATGGGAATCCCCGAGGACATAGCTGCATTCATAGCCGAAAGGTGAAATTAGTGAACTTTAGTACATTTGCATCAACTTTTTTTTTCACAAGCTATTACTTAAATTAACTTGTCTTTTGTGGGTCTACCAAAGAAGAGGCTGAAAAAGCTCAACCATGTAACACCGAGACTAGCATTGTGGTTGCTACTCCTCTCGTCATGTAATTCCCAATTAATGATGTCAGAGAAAATGCAACAAGCAAGAAAAGGAGTAGAAAGTCATCTTCTTCTTCCTCCGATGTTTTGAAAACCAAGGGATCGCTTAGTACTTCAAGCGTAATCTTAACAAAGAAATCTTGTGTTATTAGCCCAATTTGTTTTGTCATCGCCTAATCTTTTTTTTTTTTTTTTTGTAACAAGGTCCGAACCGGGTTCCAATGAACCACTTCCATCGCAAACACTTTACCCGCCTCGCTTCCATCGATTCAAAAAGCCAAGCGCTTGGGCCACAAGACATAGTGATGACCAAGGAAGCTCCCAGTGTGCAGCCTAAATCACCAAGATACAAGCTTGCAAGAAAAAAGAAGCCGACGCCAAGGAAGCTTGCAGTTGAAAATGCCACCCCAAGCAGCCCAACGAGCCCCCGCTTCTAATACCGTATAAAAAAAACTGGACATGCAAAGGAAAGGTGTCTGTTTTTTTGCTATCCGATGCCATGATGAAAACTTTCTTTTGTTATGTGATGCCATGTCCAGTGTGTTGGGACATGATGAGAATTTCTTTTGCTATGTGATTTAATGTCTAGTGCTAGGGACATGATGAGAACTAGTAGTTTAGGTATGTGATGCCATGTCCAATTGTTAGGGACATGATGAGAACTGGTATTTTAATTAGGTTGTGTGATGAAAACTTCTTTGTTATGTCATATGTGCTGTCAAGATATGTACCGTGATGTTCAAGAATATTGTCATTTTCTCTGCAATGTCATATCTTATCTATAACAATGATGGAAAAAATTATTTCATTCAGACGCATAAACTCCAAAGAATTTGTTCAGACAAAATGAAAACAAAAACATGTCCAAATTGTGGGCACACATTTGTTTAGAAAAATAAAAAAACATGTCCAGCCGCTACAAAGAAGTTGGGCACACAGGTCACGTTGAACTTTGGGGCCGAGGGCATTTTTGTCTTTCGAAACTCGGTTAACCACCGTTAGCTCCATTTCTTCACAGAAGGGCATCCAGGACAAAACGAAAATGAAGTTGGGCACAGAGGTAAAACTGAACTTGGGAGGGGCATGTAGATCCAAGGCAACTTTTTAAGGGCACACAGTGAAAGGCTCGCAGGTTGAATCTGAGATTGCCCACACCAAACGCCGCCGAGAAGAGCAGCTTCGATTAATCCACTCATCGAAATAGCGAGGCTTTTCTATACCTTTGAAGCGGCATTCCCTCCAAAGATGGCGCGGCAAATCCCAATCCTCCCCATGTCACAACGGCGAAGCTTGCCCTTCTTGGCGCCATGTTCCTCGATCCAAATGGGTCGGAGCTCCAAATGGGCCGCGAGGCCGACGCCACCGCCGACGCCTTCTTGTTTGATCCCCGTGGAGCTCGCGGCAGAAGTCGGCTGAGGCGGGGATGGTGCCGAGGGCGGACATATGTGCGGAAGGTGGACAGCCGGCCCGGCCAGTTGGGCGCCGCCGACGAGCACGGAGGAACTCGATGATCTCCCTCGCGGTAGATCACCGAGCCCTCCCCGGCAGGTCGCCTCAAAATCGATCACCAAGAAGTGGTCGAACGACGACATCCCGCCGCCGCAGAGGGTCAGGCGGGGAAACGGGAGGAGCAGCCGGGCGCCGGAGAAAGTGTGGCTGGCGGCGCCAAGAAGCCTGGGCGAGTTTGGGTGGCTGAGAAAGTGTGGCGGAAGGGAAGAAGGGAAGAAAGAAGGAAGAGCTACGGGATTCTTTTCTTTTTTTCTTATTGCTCAGCAATTTTCGGCCCAGGTACGCTCTTTTTTTTTCTATTTATTTTTTTTTTTTCTTTCTACTATTTTTTTTCCATTTTTCTTTTGAGAAAATATTGCAACAGGGAAAAAAATTATTCAATTAATGCGTGTGACAACCAAAAACCATAAAGACCAACAATGTATCTACTTTAATATTTTCTTTCTCTATGGATTATTTATTTAAGTTTATACCTGGTGTTTAAGACTGTTCCGCTCTATATGTTTTAGGTAAACGGTTTTACCTCCACACACTCGGTTCAAGAAAAGGGCGGAGGCGCTCCACAAACTCTGTTTGTCGAAAGCAGGGTTCGTTGGAGCAATGCCAAACGCCCCTAAATCTAAATAATTAAGTTATACATGATCCATTGAGTATGAAACTTTTTCTGCACCGCAGTTCAAGCATACAATAATTAGACCACAATATTTATTTATGAACCCGCTGCCCTCGAGCGACTAGCCGGGAATTTTGGGTGCCCGTCTTCCTTTTTTTTTTTTTTTCTTTTCTTTCTAATATTTTTGCCTTTTATTTTCTTTTTCTACTATTATTTTCTTTGTACTATTACAAAATATTGCAAAGAAAAAATCATTATTATTCAGCTTTTTAGAAAAGGAAATACAACCCACACAAACTCAAAAAGGCATACACACCAACCTAATTGCCTCCCTCAAAAGATAATTGAGTCCCTCAACTAGGCCCTCACCTTCCTCGCCACGACGTTGACCGCCGCGCAGTAAGATTAACCGAGCACAATCTTCCAAAACGATGCCTCCAAAGAGGATCGCGACGCCATTGGCGCCGCCATCGCCTCGACCAAGAGATCCAAGTTTTCACCCAGAAGACAAACCACACAAAGGGAAAAAGAGACCAAGATTGACGCTTCCAAGGAAGAAAACGGCGCCTAGAGACATCGCCGCCATCGGCCCAAGAGGGCAAAGCTTTCGCCATGGCACTTCAACCCCATGCACATGTTGACCACCACAATTTGTCCGCTGCACCGCCTGACCGACGGAGCCACAAGATGTCGCCGATGCCGCCAGCCACCGCCGCCAACTCACCGGCCGGTAGCTCCGGCCACCATCGTGCCGATAACTCCCCAAGCCGGGATCTATGTCGGCCGCCACCCCGCCTGAAGTCATGTTGTCGGCCGCCATTGGCGACGCCAGCCGTTGCCCATGCGCAGCACCGACGACCGCCGCCGCAGCCACCACACCTCCACCGGGACCGGCCGCCGCAAGATGCGCATGCCTTTCTATGTCGCCGAGCAGCCCGCCGCCGATCGAGTCCCGCACGTATCCATCCCCCCAGGACACCGATCCCGCACGGATCCAGCCCCAGGACATAGGATCTGCCCGCAACACATCGACCATGGATCCACCGTCGTCCACGCCATGGACGGGCGGCCTCGCCAAGCGCAGGGAGGAACCCCGCCGCCGCCTTCCTCCTTGTGCTCACGGGCCTCCCGGCGCGCACTCCCGCGACGGCGAGGTGGGAGAGAGGAGGGGTGGAGGTGCGTGGTGTGGGTTGGAGGTGCCGCCCGGCCGAGCGACGCTGGGGCCAAAGAAATTGTGGCCGGCCGTCTCTTTTGCTCATCATTATTATTCAGCTAATGCGCCATTTTAGGTGACGCGGATTTGTCGATTCGATTCTAGGTGACGCTGCTCGGGACTGGGCCATAAATATAAGGCTTTCAGGTGGGCAATTCCGATATGTGCTTTTTTTTTTTGTTTCGAGACATATTTCTCCTGTAGCTGTACTTGATACAGTAATTTTTAAAATTGAGATGAATCCACATAGGATACGTATTCTGTACATATCTGACAGTGGAGAGCCCGGGTGTAGTGGAAATATATAATGCCTAACGACATATTGTATGTACTCCTCTCGGTTTAAATTAAAAAATATTTTGACTTTTATAGATATATATTCATAATTTTTACTCGTTTCAAATTATATATTTTTTTGGATTTTATAGATTCACAAAAAAATTATATATCTAAATACATATTATGTCTAGATATATGATAAAAACTATGAATTTAGAAATATCAAAACGTCTATAATTTGGGAGTTGGGATAGAGGAACACGGAAATATATTGCATGATTATTTTTCATAAGTTGAATTAAGTTCTTGGCAACAGTATTTGAAACATGTGTTTACTTCTCAACAGTTTGAGGCTTTCAGCCTTGTCCATATCAGCAAAATTGTTTGTAACATGTGTTTACTTCTCAGCAGTAGAAGGCTTTTGAGCCTTGTCCATGACAGCACTGTCGGAGGTAGCTAGGAAACAATTCCAGATATTACAGGGTTCCAGAAAATCGTTTTACATGTGTTGCTACCTAGTACACTTGTCAAAAAAAAAAAAAAAAGTAGTGCTAAACTTTATTGCAGGTCAATAAGCATCATTTTGTAGCAACAATTCAGTAATCAACCGCCCTAGACATCATACAGCAGTTCTGCTAGCTCAGCCACCAATTGCACCAGCATCTCGAGGCTCCCACTTGCAAGAGTGGAACTACTCGCTTGCTTGCTTCAGAAACGAATGGGGGTCACATTTCCTCAAGAAACTGTAGCATTTGAACCCGGCTCAAATTTCTAAATACCGGAACCATCTCTATTCTGCCAAAAAAAAAAAAAAAAAAGATCCTTTACATCTATGGACATTGTACTCAGCTGTTGACCCTTAGTAGACATGACTTTATAATTAATAAACAACCCCTCCATTGTCAGCCACTTTACAACTTGACCTCAATAAGAATCCAAAATCCAGCTAGAACATATCTTGGAACACCTAAAAAAATAAACTCAATATCAGACAAATGAATGGAAAATGACAGACAGGAAAGTACATAAACTAATAACCTCCTTTTCTGATTCTTTCTAGGCTACATTCTTATCAGGTTAGAAATTGGTTCAATACTACCTAAGAAGCATGCATATTCTATAATCACAGATAATGGAATATTGTAATGTCCCCTCAAACAGCCCCCCATGCTGGATCTACTGCACTAGCTCACTAGTACAATAGTGGACTAGTTCACTAGTAGAATATATATTTTTCCCAGTCAACCACATCCACCTGTGTCAAGGCTGTTATGGGTCACCTAAATCTCTACTTGTGACTCAGCTTGAAAATATAAATTTTATAGCATGATATGGTTCAAATATAGAAGCTAGCATCACAATGTACCTTAATGAAACTGAAACATTGTTCTCATGAAGATAATATATCATGTCCCTTGTGTGCTCAGGTCTATTTTCTTATGAGAACTCCATTGCCTTTCCAATGCGTAATTTGTTGAGGACTCAGTGATTATATTCATTCACATGTGTTGACACAAACCAAGAATCAATGATTACCAGAAGTTGTGCAACCTAATCATTTATCGATGCCCTGAAGTAGATCCTTTTGCCCAATCCCTTGACAGCAAAAAAAAAATATACCAACATGATGAACTGTGCCAAGAACTGAATAAGATAGATCGTCATATATATACAATCATCTGTCCATGGAAATCAACCTCCTCATTATTTGGAAACCATTTCATGTTTACATTTCCTTTGTGGACACTAGCCCAAACTTTCCATGAATGAAGGTTTCATAGTACTCCTTGAGTAATGAGTTAACCTTCAGAATCAAATGTTAGGGCAAGAATGGGTCAAATATGCCTCTTTTGAATCACACAATCACAAACACCATCCCTCTTAGTTCCCTACACACTAAACACTGAACTCCATCAGTCACCCATTTTCTCCTAGTACAAGACCAAATAAAAACAGTTAAGGACTTTATTATACTATTTGCAGTAAATAGCTACTAAATTAAAGAATGTTTTGTTGAAAAATTAAAGAATATCCAGGGGTGACATATTTTAAATTTGTCCAGTACCATTAACCTCTACAATCGGTATTTCAAATGTTATTCTAGAATTTACTATTAACACAAGCTTATAATTTTTTAAACTACCAACCTTTTCTTCCACCTTGCATAACTTCAATGCACACCTTGTGGTTACAACAGAGTGCAAGAAAATTAAGAATAACAATAAATTGATCAAATTGTATGCATCCTTATCATGGTTAAAGAAATGGTTTTTATGTAGGATCACAGCATCTAAAAAGGTGAAACTGCAAGCAAATCAGGTTAGAGCAATCCAGATAAAATGAAAAGTATACTCCTTTTGGCATGGCACCAAGTGTTGCATAGAGACCCTAAACATGAACCCTTACAAGTGGGCACGAAGTCTCTTTAGACAGTGCTCAACTCACATGGATAGCACTTTTAGGACTTGTTTATAACAAAAAAACCTAGACCTGAAGAGATCCTCATGGCCAGGAAGATAAGGCCGAAGTGGAACCTAAAAGCCAAGTGGCACCTAAAACTCTCTCTTCACTGAGGTTACCAATCTGGGCTTGAACAATCAGGCATCAATGCAAAAGGAGTTTGAAAACAAGATAAACATTCATATATATCAAACAGCCAGAAATCATTAACAATATATCAGTCAAAGAATCGACAGCAACAAAATAAACTGGCGAGATTATGTGTACTTCATTTCTTTCTGAAATAGTCATAAGATAGTAGCTGGCTAGCATCTCAAAACAAAATAAATAGTGATTTGTCCGGGACAATGAATGACCCCTCCCCTCCCTCTGTGTTCTTTATACACGATATGAGAAATCAGTGTTCTTATTAGAAACACAAGACTCATTGACAAACCAGAGAGTGAATTTATATATTTTTACCATATTCTTGGCTGGCATCAACAGCACAAAAACATAAACCCACACTGAATTCTGACCAAATATATTCCATTCATCTGCAATTAAAGATTATATTACCCACAAGGATACAAAAATCTTTATCACAGGACACTTAACAAGTTTTTTTTTTTTTCTAGGAACAATGGAAGGTGCTCTGCCTTTTCATTATAGTACAGGAAACAAAAACAATAAGTACAGGAGTTTCCTACAAAAGATGAGTACAGAAAGGGAAAAAATGAAGTTTCCCTTCCAGCATTCTAATCTAAGTGCAAACTGCTGCTTCATCCTGGCTCCTCCAAGGTTCAAAATGCACTGCTCTAATGAAGGTCTCCATCGATGCTTGTCCGAATGCCCAACATTAGCTACACTTCCTGTTGCAGGTCCATAATTCCAATGAACTCGCAAGACCAGCACCACAGAGAGCACCCTGGATGTTGTTTGTCCATTGATGCACATGCAACACTTCACTCACTTTATGTTGATTCCGTCGCCATTTCGGGACCAGGGAGAAAATGAGAGGCGCTACTGCGCTAGGACAGCAAGGACAGACCATGGAGCCAATTGTTGGTCCAGAAAAGAGCGGTATTTCCATTACCCACAATTGTGTTCATGGCTGCAGCAAAAGAGAGCTTTGACTGGCTCCTGCACTTGAACAGGGAAGGCAGGCAGCCCACGATTTGTCCAGCTGAGTTCGTTCTAACCATAACCACTCATTCGAAGTGCCCAGCCCAAAGATTTCAGATCATGATTCCCGCTGTGATGTGAATCCTCAAATCAGCACACAGAGCAACCTGGATTGGAGCACTTGCTTGAGAAGGACAGCAACCAGTAACTCAATCGGTCCCCAACACCTGGACGTGCAGATCGACCAAGGAATTTTATGTGCAAACAAGTGCCGCACAACCTGAGTCGAATGACACATCCTCACCAACGCCGCCACAGAAAATAAAAGCTTGAATTCAGGAATTTTACAAGCGAACAATTGCCGCACAACCATCACCGCGAAAAACTGGAGAGTAGTTAGTGGCCGCCAGACAACCGAAGTTCTAGTGGCTGAGTTAATTTCGTCCAAGCAGCAAGCAGTGTCCCCTATGGATCTTATCCATGGCCTTCAGTGCCCAAGGTGGCAGGTCCAGCGCCATCGCAAGGTCTGTTGTTGTACCAAATCCATTTCCTCGCGGGAGCAGCAAATTGAGGTGACGTTACTCTTTTGATTATTTGTTTTCATCCCCCGTAGCTGCGCCAAACACCTATAAAATATCCATGACAAGATCAATATCCGTAGCAACCGGACGGAGGAACAAGACCACATCATCCGCGTAGAGGGAAACCCGACCTTTAGCATGAAATTCACCATTTGTTCTGTTGTTATCAGCATGAGTCTTCAAAAGCTTACGGTAGTCTTTTGCTTCAGTTCCAGTAACTCTGCCATAGCCTTTCTGTAGTCATAGACACCGAACTTAGTATCCATTGCCTTTATAAACCGAGCTCGTAAACTTGGAGCCACTTTGCTACCCACATGTTCTCACTTGGAGCTACTTTCCTACCGATCCTGTGTCTTGCTGATTTCTGTATCTCCATGGGTGTTTGCAAGAGTGTTCAAGACTTGGGTTCTTTCGGTCTCATCACTGTCAGTTTTGCGCCCTCCAGATACATCCGGTTCTAGCAGTAAGTTATGCATGGATAGCCGCTGCTCACTCACCTTTGATCCCGGCATCATGTTATTGTCTATCAGCATAGTCATATCTATGAGAATGCTTGATGTGCTGGGTAGCTAAAAGTGTTTGATGCCACACTATGTCAGGTATTACAGTGAAATCAATACTACAACAGTACCTTCTATTGTGATGGTGTCTGAGGTTATCCTAATTCCTAAGGGACTATTTCTGTGCTCCAAGCTGCAACCAACACCATGGCCATCTTATTGTCGTTACAGAGCTGTCTCACAGTTTTTATCTCCATGGCCACCAGCTGCACTGCTATCCTATATCCATTGTGGGTTAGATTGGTCACATACAAGGTGGTCATGTTTTCATTCATATTGAGGGATTCACATGTGAAGCTGCATCGCAAGTTGATGCGGGCAACAGAAGAGGAGCTGCTGATCTATTTCTGTCAATTCTTTTTACCAGAATTTGCTTTTCACCGAGATACTAGCTGCAGTCAAGTTTTTGCTCTTGAATGGGGGAATTTATTCAGATACTTTTTGAGCAAGCACCAGATAAGCTTCCCTGATCTCACTCCATATTCAGTTTGGGCATCACTTCTGAACCTTGCTAGTACCCTATCAGAGAACAGAGTGCTATCACTTGTGCAATTGCTTGGAGTTATGGCCAACTATATCCTGAATCTGGCAGGGGATTGTTTTGCTTGGTATGAGAACTATGGGTCACTGAGGCAGTATATGTGCACTTAAGAAGGTGTGTTCCATTTATATGTCCTGTGAAACTAGTACCCCTTCAGTGCTGGCGATTCAAGCCTCAATTTCAATCATCCCAATTGCAGCCTCTCCATATCCATGTTAGGCTAGCTGTCAGTGTATTTGTGTGATCCAGTAGCATACATCTAGTATTGTAACACCATGGTGCTTTCTTCGAGACGATCATACCGATCCTATGTCTTGCTGCTTTCTGCCTCCATAATGGACAACTGGAATTGAGTCTGTGCGAAGGCTTAGTTGGCGCCGTGATGAAGTGTATCTCCAAAAATCACAATCGGAGTAGCCGGTTCAATAACAGCCTCCCCACAGGCTACTTATGATTCAATCTACGGCTGCCTAAGGATGCGGAACGAGCAAGGGATTTTACGTGCGGACAATGCCACACAACCTGACTCAAGTGGAACCTTCCCACCAACTGACTAACACCACCGCAACCCAATCTGAGTTCTAGGCTCTAAGAATTCTATGCGTGAAAAAAAAAACTAGTTTTTTTACGAGACTAAGAAAAACTTAAATAATGCAATAATAGATAATCAAGAACCTTTGCTGGACAAATTGATATGTTGTATGAAAAGGGGAAAGGCACATACTTACCTGCTACTTACCTGTGCAGACTGCAGGCAGTCATACTGCCCACATGAAGAAAGAACACATCGGAGTCCACCAGCCGCATCCCAAGAAGTAATGCCCCTGCATCTGGCCCGGCGTGGCCACCATGCCTAGCTTGCTGGGCACACCACAGAAAGCAGCATGGCACTGTGTCCATCCCGATGGCCGCAATACAAGGCAGCGGTGCCTGAGGCTGAGGCCGAGGCTGAGGAGCTAGTGTTGGCACCAACGAGCGCGGGCCAACACTTGGCAATGCCGCCTTAGGCTGAGAGCGAGGAGGTAACTGCTTTCTTGCCAACGAGCCAGTAATCTTGAGGAGCGTTCCCCGCCGCATGAGCTCGACGAGGAGGTGAGCGGTGTTGAGCGCATCATCCAGACCGCAGTGCAGGCGGCCCCTCCCACTGCAGCCCTGCCTTCCGAATCGCATCCTGCAGGTTGAATCTAAGATTGCCCACACGAAACGCTGCCGAGAAGGGCAGCTTCAGATTAATCCACTCATCGAAATAGCGAGGCTTTTCTATACCTTTGAAGCGGCATTCCCCTCCAGCATGGTGCGGCAGTCCCAATCTCCCCATGTCACAACGGCGAGCTTGCCCTTCTTGGCACCATGTTCCTCGATCCAGCGGTCGTGGAGCTCCAGCGCCTCGGCGAGGCTGACGCCAGCGTCGACATCTTCTTGGGTTATCCCCGTGAGCTCGCGGCAGAAATCAGTGAGGCGGGGATGGTGCCGGGGCGGACATAGGTGCGGAAGGTGGACAGCGTCCGGCCAGTGGCGCCGTCGACGAGCACGGAGGGGAACTCGATGATCTCCTGCGGGTAGATCACCGAGCCCTCCTGGCAGGTCGCCTCAAAATCGATCACCAAGAAGTGGTCGAACGACGACATCCTGCCGTCGGCGGAGGGCTGGGGTCGGGGGAAACGGGGAGGAGCAGGCTGGGCGCCGGGAGAAAGTGTGGCGGCGGAAATCGTCGGCGGCGGCGTCGGCGTCGGCGTCGGCATGTCGGCGAGTTTGGGTGGCGGAGAAAGTGTGGCGGCGGAACGGAAGAAAGAAGGGAAGAGCTACGGGATTCTTTTCTTTTTTTTTCTTATTGCTCAGCGATTTTGGGTGCTGACCGGTGGCTTCCGTTCGATTCGGCCCAGGTACGCTCTTTTTTTTTCTATTTCTTTTTTTTTTTTTCTTTCTTCTATTTTTTTCCATTTTTTTCTTTTGAGAAACACTTTTCCTATCTGTCTTTTGTAAGAAATCTGTCTTCCATCTCTTGCAACGTTTTGTCCGTTCGATTGGCTTCATGATCTCTACGCTGCTTTGGTTGTTATTTAGGTCTGTCTGTTTCTTATTGGATCTTGACGCCGGAGACCGCACCCGCTAATTCCAGGCGTGGCCGACCACCCGCTCTTCCTCGCTCCCTCTCACTCTCTGTCCTCTCCCAATCCCTGCCGCTCCGTCTCAAGCTCCCGCCTCCTTTGCCACCACGGCCGAGACAGGCGACGGGCTGGGCTTGCTACGCCTCCGCCCCAGCGCTCCCTGGTTCGACTCCTCTTTCCGGTGCCCACCACCTCCTCCCATGCCCGCGCCAAGCTCCTTCCTGACCCATCAGCGCCGGCTATGGCGGATCCGTTGGAGATTGGGGACCGCCGCCCCCGCCCGCGGTCACGGGCCTTTGGTCGCTGCGGGGCAACGAGCACCCATCGGTTCGTTGTGCCCCGCCTTCTCCTTCCTGTTGTGTGAAACCAAGCTCTCCAACCCTAACCTAGCTATTTTGATTCTGGCAGCACAATAGTTGGGTGACCGACCCCGTGTCCGATTCGGCGCTACAGCATCGTGGCCATGCCCGTCCGCCTACAGTGGTTTCAGATCAGATATACATAGCAGTGGTGAGCTCCTACCCCGACGAATTTATTCATGTTTTGTTTGGGTACTGTAATTTGGGGATCCAGGGTTAGGGTTACTGTTTGGGTTGTTCAATCTGTCAATGCTGCACTAGCACTGCATCTCTGATAGTCGCCTTCAGGTAGTTGCATTTGTGCTATGTCGGATGTTGTGTCACGGTTTGTGGTGAATCAGAGCTGGCTGTATGTTTCAATCAATCTAGCTGGAATGGAAGAAATGGTCGGTTGTTGTGCTCCTATCTCTGATTTTTGTTCTTGGTTTTGATTTTTATTCAGCTGATGGATGCCTTGTTTCAGAGCAACAACTGATTTTTGTTTTGAATATTCAGTGTTTGTGATTGAGTGATTTTAGTTCTAATTTTTGCTTGCTGTGGTTGTTGTATCACTGCGAACCGAACCCCTTTTAGCAACGAATGAGTTGCAACGAATATTAGATGCGCTGCAGGGATTACATCGTAATAAAAATAACTTCGACCGCCCCCTCCTCTGTCCCTCATCTCCCACGCGTAGAAGTGAGGCGGCAACCTCTAATGCCTACTAGATGCAGCCTACCCAATCTCTGATCTACTCCTCTCTCCCCCATCAACCCCCTCCGATGTGCAGTCCGTGGCCTCCCCATTCCCCGATCTACTCTCTCCCCATTGTGCCACTGCCGTCTCTCACTTATCCGCGTCGATCCATTGGAGTGGATTGCGGTGAGGACTAGGAATCTAGCGGTTTTTGTCGTGCTGCTTCAGTTCCAAGAACTGTCGAGTGGCGACACAACAGTATGAGTCAATGTGACGCATACATGGATATGAAGGGGACTTCCATATGAACTCCATTGAACAATGCTATCTTGGAGGTATTTTCCTACTCGATTTTCCTCTAATGCGGATTTGGTTAGTAGTTTATCTGTATTTTTCTCAAATTCGTAAATTCCTTCTGATCCCGAATTGGTTTCCACTAATTTCGTTTGTATTTGTTTGTTTTAATCGAGAAAATAGGTGGAGGCATGGTGGTTAGTGGCCACTGTAACCTTGTAAAAGGGATTGATTTACTGAGTTACTGACTGTTCGGGTTGTAATAGTGATGCAGAGAGGGGCAACAAAATCTTTTAACTTGTTGATCCCTGACTCCCATTTGTTCTTTTACTATTTTTGTTCAGTCAACACTTCCTGATTTCTCGTACATAGGAGTATTCCTGCCTCTAGATCTCCTGGCTATTGCATTGTATGCATATTCTTATAATTTATTGAAGTGGCAGATTTGATACAGGTTGCAAGAGACATGTTATGGCAATGTCCATCAGCAATCATCCTCGTTCTGGCATGAAGTGGCAGATCTGTAACTTCCACTCTCGAACCTGCACATCCAAGATCCAACCGTAAGGTATTCCTCCTCTCATCTAGATACCATTTGTTTTGTCATATAGATGCAGATCATTGGAATATGGTGATCACACACTTAAAAATGGTGTCGTTTCTTCTCTAGTCAATTAGATTTATAATAGATTACTCCATTTAAGTGTTTATTGTATCAGATCAATTAATCAAATTATGGTGATGGTGATATTCGAAATATTATTGTATCATAAAAACTCTACCTAAAGAATTTTACTAGTGTTTTTTCATATCTGAATAACTAGGAAACATTGCTATAGTCCCTGATCTTGGCAGAAAAGCTTTATTTTATTATAAGAGAAGAGATTACTTGCTGGTAATGAATTGGAGCTCCTACTGAGATTCAATTTATTTTTAGCATGGCTTAAAAGTTTAATTCAGTTCAACTGCTTTTATGGCAAGGCACTAGCTGAAGAACATGAATGGATCTTTAGTTCCGTGAGAGTCGCCTAGGAACAGGTATATACACGCCAAGATTGTTAGCTTGACGCCAGTAGCTGCTGTATCTTCTAATCTTGTCCAAGTTTGGTTTTTGTTAGCTCCTATATCTTGTTCAAAGTTTGTGGTGAATCACAGCTGCCTATATGTATCGATCAATCCTGCTGGAATGGAAGAGCTATGCAACTGAATACTGGATTTTATGAAATTAGTTGTACTAGTTCATTTTGAGAATATAACTTCTCAGTCCGACACCACAGTACCAAATGCGAAAGTATTGATGTATGTTAATTTCAAAGTTACTTTATCCTGATTGCACATTTATTAGTAGTGAATTGCACACTTCAAATATTGCAATTACTGTTTGTAACATGTGCAATATCTATTATTTGTAAATAACTTTATCACTATTGTTTGAAATAGTGATTTTTTGTTGACTTTGGTGAGTTGATGTATAGCAGCTTCTTGTGTGAAAAAGGTTTTCCCTTGAAATGGTACATGAGTTGATTTGTGATCCATTATGGGCGGCTGGAAGGTTCCAATCATGACCAAGCACTAATTGGAACCTTGCAGCCCCCATCCTTCGACCCAGCCCCTCTGCCGCGGCCGCCCATCTGTCATTGAACTTAAAAAGGTGGCCTAATGGAAGTTTGTTACTTGCATATGTAAATACGTGTGGCTTGCTTTATTTCTTTGTTACACATGAAAGTTGTTACCAAATGAAGCTGTGTTAGGGGTAGAAAAATTTCACTTAATTTACAAATTTGTGTATTGGGCTGTGTGCGAGGTTACTTTTAAAGCTGAGCTAAACTGTAGGGCTATTACTCATGACACTAGTAGGGCTTCTGTACTAGGGAGAAAGCTGCTGAGGAAAAACCACTAGAACTAAGAAAACATTATGTTGTCCTTTCATACCAGATATTGAATATTTTATTCCTTTATGTAGAAGCACCATTTTCATGATTGCACATTTTTTAGTAGTAAATTTCACACTTCTGTTACTGTAATTATGGTGTGTAACATGTGCAATATCTGGTCTTTTATAAATAAAAGTTTATCAATATTTTTAGATCACTTAGAGCATGCAATTGTTCTTGTCCTTTTGGGCATGTTCTATTCATGGGTGCTGTTTGTGCTTGTTTGTCTTTGCAAGATAGTTGTTGGTGCCCCTGATTGCCTAGTGACCACGCTTGATTGGTGTGTCTTAGCTCATGGGAACACCCATCTCTCCTCTCTAGTGAACTAAACATAGCGGTCATATGCTCAACAACAAACAGGCCGATGCAATGTCTTTTAAGTTATGGTCACTTTTGCAGTGACCTATACTTGGGGTATCTTAGTGGTTACATTTAAAATGTTAAGTAGATGCATATGCTTCATCATTTATGAATTGTTAATTATTGGAACCCCTCAAGTGTAGGCATGGATTTTGAGGCTTGTCTTGTTAAGTAGTTGATTAGAGATATCCCTTTGTGGTTACAGTAGTAAGCTACAATGTAAATTGCAAGTATCCAACCACACAATTTTAGTTTTGAATATATGTAATATGCTGCTATCGGACCAATTTCCTTGTCATTTTATATTTTTTGTTTTAGATGATCTAAGTGGTTGTTTGTTTTGCATTTTCTGCAGTACTAGGAAGGGGAGTTCAGTGACATGCCTTGCCAAGTATTGGACCGTAGGGAATGAATTGCCTTTCCCACTGAATTTGATGGCTTGCCTGGCTCATAACGTTAGTTACTTCCTATCTTTTTTGCTCATTTCCATGTTTCTTACCTTTCCATCCAATTTCATGCCTGTTATTCCTCTTCTGTGTACAGCCTGGGCCTCGAGAAATGTTAGGAGGTTGTTGTGTTTGGCTGTAGGTGTGTTATCATTCCTTTACTGATTTGTAGCTTTAAAGTATGCAGCTTTGTCTGTCTAGATTGAAATGGTAGCTGTCGAGCTTTACAACTACTGATTGTACCATATTTTTAGTTTTAGAATTGCATGGATCCATAGGACTTGTCATTGTGCACTTTTAGCTTACCAAAGATCTATCATTTGGGACCATAAAAGATTTGTTCATCTTCTCATAGTGGCCCATTTTTCTTTCTGATCTTGAATTGTTATGGGAAACACTAAACTGAAGTTTTAAATATGCTTACATAATTGCAGTCTGCTCTAGTGTAAATTGCAAGTATCGGGCACTGCAATTCTAGTTGTGAGCATATGCATTATGTTGTTAATTCATGAGTAGAGACGTGGAAGTGCCAACATCTGATATGTTTGTTACACCAAATCTGTCTTTTTCTATATTGGTCTGATACGTTTTTTATTGCTAATTTCAGGTGCCACCTTGCTATAAATCTTTTGTGCAGTTAGTTGATGAGATGTAGTGAGCTAATGTCCGGCGGTTCCTTCAAGCAATTAATAGGTAGTGTTTCTTTCTGAGTTATTGAAGAACACAGTTGCTAGTGCTCAATATGCAGTTCACTGAGATATATATTCCTTTACACAATGTAGATATTTGGTAACTGGTAGTAAATGCTTATTTGGGCCAGAAGGTTACAGTCTTATTTGTTGTGTTTGACTGCAAGGGAAACTGAAATTGTCCTGCAACAGTTCATGGTACACGCACAAAATCTTTTAATACACTCACTATTCTGGTTAGCTGGGCAAACTGAGGAGAAATTCCATCATTGTGCATTGCTCATTCTTTTTAGATGCAATCCAACTATTCTGGTTTCTTGTTATTTGTGAGATAACACACCTATACTTTGTCCTTGTCATTCCATAGAAAAAATTGTCTCTTGTTTTGTTTTTTGTGAGAACACACACATTTAATTTGTCATTGTCTTTCCATAGAAAAAGATTGTTAGTTGTGATTTGTGGTACAAATATATAAATCTCTATCTTGTCCTTTGTGCTAGGTCACCACCCTCTTTTTCTCTTTTTTCATAGAAAAAATTTGTTAATTGTCTCTTGTCCGTGTGGTAAAATTGTTCAAATTTGTATTTGTGCTTTGTGCTAGGACACCACCCTCTTTTTGTCCTTGTTTTTCCATAGAAAAAAATTGTTAATTGTCTCTTGTCCTACCGTGGTAACATCGTTCAAATCTTGTCCTTCGTGCCGTGCACTCCCCGGCCGCTTAAATAGATCCTCTTGGCCTTAGCGTTTCCCCCTCTCTCCTCATTCACATTCTACTCCGTTCCCATGCACCGTAAGCATAGAGAGAAAAAGGAGAAGGCAGGGAGGGGAGGCCCCCCCCCCTACTTCCTCACAAGGGAGGGAGGGAAGGCGATCACAAGTGAGTTTCTTCCTCCACGAGATGCTCCTTCAGTTTCCTTTGGCGTTGCTTTCAGAATCACTCATGTGTTCTTGTTCATATTCCTGTGTCTCGTGTTTCACCCCTCTTCTCTTGTCGCCTTCCAATTTGCATTAAAAAATCTAGATCTTCCATTTCATTAACTCCTTCAATGTGGACCGCAAAAAAAAATTGTTAAAACTGTAATCTTGTTTTTGGCACCTCTTTTGTTCTTGTATTGTCCCTTGTAATCAATAAAATTTGTTAAAACAAGATACAATGTTCAAAAACTCGCCATGACATTATTGGAATCCCTATAAGAACTTAGTGCCGGGGCCTTAGCGAATGTAAGCCATTCGCTTTAAGGCCGAAAGGGCGAGTAGGCCCTCGAGGCCGAGGAGCAAAGTCATCACAGGGTCCCCCGCGATACAAGACCCTCATAGTACGTAAGCAGGGACCTGCGATACAAGACAACAAAGTACAAAATGACATTGTTAATTTCAGAATCCTTGTTTATGTCTCGATGTTTTCTCCCCGTCAGATTGTCCCTTTGTAATAAAAACAAATTGTTTAAAAAAACAAGCGAGGACCTTGCGATACAAGACAACAAAGTACAAAATGACATCGCTTGATTCCCTATATAAACCTTGCGCCGAAGGCGCCTTTTGAAAGTAACACTTTCGCCGAGGCCGAAGTGGGCCGTTAGGCCCTCGAGGCCGAGATGCTAAGTCATCACGCTGGGACCTCGCGAATTGTGTTTGATTGTCCCTTGTCTTGTACTTTATATTATATTTTTGTTGATTGTGCCGTATAGTCCCTTGTCATGCCCTTTGTATTGTGTCTTCTATTTTGCCTTGTATTGTATTGTATTGCTTATCTTTGTTCCTTACCCAATGTTTTTATCTTGTATTTTGTCCTTTGTGCTAGGTCATGACTCTCTTATTTGTTCTAGGACATGTCAGACATGGATGGTGTTTAGCTTGTGAATCTTGTTTGTCTTGAAATGGACCTCTTAAGGCACATTCGTCCTTTGACTCTTATCTTTATTATTTTCAGTCTAATGTATGGAGCGGAGGATCCATCAATTGCAGGAATGGTTCTTGATAGCCCATTCTCCAACTTGGTTGACTTAATGATGGAGCTAGTAGACACCTACAAGTATCCACTGCCAAAATTCACTGTAAGTACAATTTGATGACAAGGACTTGCCATTGTTACGTTTAGTTGATGTGTCCATGGGCTTGTTGGCCTAGGCAGCCATTATAGCTAACTGTGTGCTTTTGGCTTACAATGTTGTTTCTACCATCATGTCTTACTGTTACATATACCTTTATTGTACCACATCAGTGCATGAGTGTAATAATGCAGCGGTTAGAATGTGCACCAATACATCTAAACAAGAACCTCATGAACAAGACAGGAAGAGCTGGATGAAATCGTAACTCACAATGTCTGCGTGTGTCTCTAATATAAGGCATTGGTCATGTTTTTGTTTGAGACAATCTAAAGGATGTTGATTTTGTCAGGCAAACTGTTATGTCTTTTAGGTGTATTTGACACCGTGACTTCATCAAGAATATGATCACCGGCATTTCCCAGGCTGACTGTGCTGTTCTTATCATTGACTCCACCACTGGTGGTTTTGAGGCTGGTATCTCCAAGGATGGCCAGACCTGTGAGCATGCTCTCCTTGCTTTCACCCTTGGTGTGAAGCAGATGATTTGTTGCTGCAACAAGGTATGAATCCAAGAATTGCTATCCAGTCTGGTTCATGATTTGAGGTGCTTGTAAATGTGTTTCCATAGTCTAGCAATATTTATCTGCACTCAATTATCTTGCCTTCAAGTTGAATACTGCATTTGTGTTCTGATTGAATAACTAATGTACAGTATGATAGATATTGATCTTGTTTGCATAGTCTTTTGGTTTTTTACATTAAAAATTTACAAGTTCATACGCAATGGAACACTAAGCAAGGCCTTATATGGTAAGTTTCTCATCTCATTTTATTAGTTACATTTTGTTATAATTATGCCTCTTGATTAAAATCTCTTGATTTTGGGCTACAATTTCTGTGAATCATCACTAGGTATGAATGGAATACAATTAGACTGGAGCAGGAGGCTCAAGATTGCTCTGGATTCAGCTAGAGGGCTAGCATACCTCCATGACCATGCCACAGAGATGTGAAGTCCACTAACATTCTCCTTGACGAGAAGATGACGGCAAAGGTTTCAGACTTTGGCCTGTCATTGCTGGTAACATACAGTGAGGAAGGGCAAGGGCAACTATGCACTGGTGAGCTATCACTTTATATCACTGTATGAGACAAAATGTTTGTTATGGCATGCATGCTAACATGTCGAGCTGCTTTCATCCTAACTTGACAGTACACTCACTAATTAACACATCCAATTTATTTGAATCTACGCAGGGCTACCTGGAACTGGAATACTACATGACCCAGCAACTCACATCAAAGAGTGATGTCTATAGCATCGATGTAGTGCTCCTAGAACTTAGTGGCTAAGCCACCAATGGCAGAGTTCTAATTTGTAGCGATGTCTACAGCTTCGTTGTAGTCCTCCTAGAAGGCAAAGCCACCAATGGCAGAGTTGTAATTTTTTATGTATACTCTATGTCTGTTTATTGGGCCGATAGTGTCATTTTGGCCCAAATGACCACCAACTTGAGTTAACGGGTGTCGGATCATGTGCCCATTAAGGTTTGGCGGGCCCGGTAGTTGGCTGGGTTAATTTAGCGGGTTCATTCACGGACCCGGTAGCATGTCTATAATAGAGACAAGACAATCAACAGTGTGACCGCTTTGATGCACATCCAAGGGGCTCTCCACGTTAAAGAAATGTTGGTTACTTTTCTTGTGAAAGAGATATAAAGAACTCCCTTTGAGAAAAATATTGCAACCGAAAAAATAATTATTCAATTAATGCGTGTGACAACCAAAAACCATAAAGACCAACAATGTATCTACTTTAATATTTTCTTTCTCTATGGATTATTTATTTAAATTTATACCTGGTGTTTAAGATTGTTCCGCTCTATATGTTTTAGGTAAACGGTTTTACCTCCACACATTCGGTTCAAGAAAAAAGGGCGGAGGCGCTCCACAAACGCTGTTTGTGAGCAGGCTTCGTTGGAGCAATACCAAACGTCCCTAAATCTAAATAATTAAGTTATACATGATCCGTTAAGTATAAAATTTTTACTGCACTGCAGTTCAAGCATATAATAATTAGACCACCATATTTATTTATGAACCCGCGGCCCTCGAGCGACTAGCCGGGAATTTTGGGTGCCCGTCTTCCTTTTTTCGTTTCTTTCTAATATTTTTGCTTTTTATTTTTTCTTTGTACTATTACAAAATATTGCAAAGAAAAATCATTATTATTCAGCTTTTTAGAAAAGGAAATACAACCCACACAAACTCAAAAAGGCATACACAAAGAACCTAATTGCCTCCTCAAAAGATAATTGAGTCCTCAACTAGGCCCCTCACCTTCCTCGACACGACGTTGACCGCCACGTAAGATTAACCGAGCACAATCTTCCAAAACGATGCCTCCAAAGAGGATCGCGACGCCATTGGCGCCGCCATCACCTGACCAATAGATCCAAGTTTTCACCCAAGAAGACAAACCACACAAAGGGAAGAGACCCTCAAGATTGACGCCTTCAAGGAAGAAAACGGGCGCCTAGAGGGCAAAAGCTTTCGCCATGGCACTTCAACCCCATGCACAATGTTGGCCACAATTTGTCCGCTGCACCCTCCTACGCCGTTTAACGAGCCACAAGATGTCGCCGATGCCAAGACCATCGCCGCCGAACTCACCGGGCCGTAGCTCCGGCCACCATCGTCCGATAACTCCCCAAGCCGATCTATGTCGCCCGCCACCCGCCAGCTGAAGTCACGCCGGCCGCCCATTGGCGACGCAAGAGCCGTTGCCCATGCGCACCGACACCGGCCGCCGCAGCCCACCACATCCACCGGGACTGCCGCCGCAAGATGCGCATGCCTTTCTATGTCGTCGTAGAGCAGCCCGCCGCCGATCGAGTCCCGAGACGATCCCGCCCCCAGACACCGGATCCGTGACGGATCCAGCCCCCCCGGACATAGGATCGGCCCCCGCAACACATCGGGACCATGGATCCACCGTCCGCCGGCCGCGACGGCGGCCTCCTCGCCAAGCGCAAGGAGGAACCCCCGCCGCCGCCTTCCTTGTGCCCGCCACGGGCCTCCCGGCGGCGCACCCCGGCGACGGCGAGGTGGGAGAAAGGAGGGTGGAGGTGCGTGGCATGGGTTGGAGGTGCCGCCGGCCGAAGCGACGCGGGGGCCAAAGAAATTGTGGCCACCCGCCTCTTCTACTCATCATTATTATTCAGCTACGCGCCATTTTAGGTGACGCGGATTTGTCGATTCGATTCTAGGTGACGCTGCTCGTGGACTGGGCCGTAAATATAAGGCTTTCGTGAGGGCAATTCGATATGTGCTTTTTTTGTTTTTGTTTTTTTGTTTCGAGACGTATTTCTCCTGTAGCTGTACTTGATACAGTAATTTTTAAAATTGAGATGAATCCTCATAGGATACGTATTCTGTACGTATCTGACAGTGGAGAGCCCGGGTGTAGTGGAAATATATAATGCCTAACGACATATTGTATGTACTCCATCTCGGTTTAAATTAAAAAAAAATATTTTTGACTTTTCTAGATATATTCATAATTTTTACTCGTTTTAAATTATATTTTTTTTTTTTTTGATTTTATAGATTCACAAAAAATTATATATCTAAATACATATTATGTCTAGATATATGATAAAAACTATGAATTTAGAAATATCAAAACGTCTATAATTTGGGAGTTGGGATAGAGGAACACGGAAATATATTGCATGATTGTTTTTCATAAGTTGAATTGAGTTCTTGGCAACAATATTTGAAATGTGTTTACTTCTCAACAGTTTGAGGCTTTCAGCAAAATTGTTTGTAACATGTGTTTACTTCTCAGCCTTGTCCATGACAGCACTGTCGGAGGTAGCTAGGAAACAATTCCAGATATTACAGGGGTCCAGAAAATCGTTTTACATGTGTTGCTACCTAGTACACTTGTCAAAAAAAAGTAGTGCTAAACTTTATTGCAGGTCAATAAGCATCATTTTGTAGCAACAATTCAGTAATCAACCGCCCTAGACATCATACAGCAGTTCTGCTAGCTCAGCCACCAATTGCACCAGCATCTCGAGGCTCTCACTTGGAGTGGAACTACTCGATTGCTTCAGAAACGAATGGGCGTCACATTTCCCTCAAGAAACTGTAGCATTTGAACCCGGCTCAAATTTCTAAATACAGGAACCATCTCTATTCTGCCAAAAAAACACACACACACACACACAAGACCCTTAGTAGACATGACTTTATAATTAATAAGCAACCCCTCCATTGTCAGTCACTTTACAACTTGACATCAGTAAGAATCCAAAATCCAGCTAGAACATACCTTGGAACACCTAAAAAAATAAACTCAATGTCAGACAAATAAATGGAAAATGACAGACAGGAAAGTACATACAACAAATAACCTCCTTTTCTGATTCTTTCTAGGCTACATTCTTATCAGGTTAGAAATTGCTTCAATACTACCTAAGAAGCATCCATATTCTATAATCACAGATAATGGAATATTGCAATGTCCCTTCAAACAGCCCCCCATGCTGGATCTATTGCACTAGCTCACTAGTAGAATAATGGACTAAGTTCACTAGTAGAATATATTATTCCCAGTCAACCACATCCACCTGTGTCAAGCTTGGTATGGGTCACCTAAATCTCTACTTGTGACTCAGCTTGAAATTTGAAAAATATAAATTTTATAGCATGGTGTGGTTCAAATATAGAAGCTAGCATCACAATGTACCTTAATGAAACATTATTCTCATGAAGATAATATATCATGTCCCTTGTGCTCAGGTCTATTTTCTTATGAGAACTCCATTGCCTTCCAATGCATAATTTGTTGAGGACTCGTGATTATATTTATTCACATATATGTTGACACAAACCAACACTCAATCATTACCAGAAGTAGTGCAGCCTAATCATTTATCGTTGCCCTGAAGTAGACCCTTTTGCCCAATCCATTCACACCATAAATAGGAAACAACAAACCAAAAACAAATAAATGCTATACCGACATGATGAACTGTTCCAAGAACTGAATAAGATAGATCGCCAAATATATACAATCATCTGTCCATGGAAATCAATCTCCCTCATTATTTGGAAACCGCTTTCATGTTTACATTTCCTTTGTGGACACTAGCCCAAACTTTCCATGAATGAAGGTTTCATAGTACTCCATGAGTAATGAGCTAACCTTCAGAATCAAATGTTATGGCAAGAATGGGTCAAATATGCCTCCTTTTGAATCACACAATCACAGTATTTACTCATCGCCCTTTCAATTGCCCCATCCTTCTTAGTTCCCTAGACACTGAACACTTAACTCCATCAGTCACCCTTTTTTTCTCCTAGTAGAAGACCAAATAAAAACAGCTAAGGACTTTATTATACTATTTGCAGTAAATAGCTACTAAATTAAAGAATGTTTTGTAAAAAAAATTAAAGAATGTCCAGGGGTGACATATTTTAAATTTGTCTGGTACCATTAACCTATAATCGGTATTTCAATTGTTATTCGAGAATTTACTATCAACACTAGAAGTTTATAATTTCTTAAAATACTAACATTTTCTTCCACCTTGCAAAACTTCAATGCACTCCTTGTGGTTACAACAGCGTGCAAGAAATTGAGAATAACAATAAAATGATCAAATTGTATGTATCCTTATCATGGTTAAAGAAATGGTTTTTATGTAGGATCACAGCATCTAAAAAGATGAAACTGCAAGCAAATCAAGCTACAGCAATCCAGATAAAATGAAAAGTATACTCCTTTTTAGCATGGCACCAAGTGTTGCATAGAGACCCTCAACATGAATCCTTACAAGTGGGCACAAAGTCTCTTTAGTGCTCAACTCACATGGATAGCACTTTAGGACTTGTTTATAACAAAAAGCCTAGACCTGAAGACATCCTCATGGCCAGGAAGATAAGGCCGAAGTGGAACCTAAAATGCCAAGTGGCACCTAAAACTCTCTCTGCACTGAGGTTATTGCTTCCTACCCACCAATCTGGACTTGAACAATCAGGCATCAACGCAAAAGGAGTTTGAAAACAAGATAACATTCATATATATCAAACAGCCAGAAATCATTAACAATATATCAAAGAATGAACAGCAACAAATAAACTGACAAGATTATGCGTACTTCATTTCTTTCTGAAATAGTCATAAGATAGTACCTGGCTAGCAGCTCAAAACAAAATAAATAACTGGCTAGCAGCCCAAAACAAAACAATCATGGCTCCACAGATCGAACAGACAGATGTAAGCACATTAGCACTGTAACTGATTAGAATAATTGATCAAAAAAAAGTGCACAACAACATTTTTGTGTTTTTAGTTGGCCGCTCTGAATGCATACAAATTGGAACTTGCCATCAGCTAAAGATTCAGAAACATACCTGAAAATGGATGATCAAACCTCCCAGATATTCTATTAGCAAGCAATTCCAAAAAGTAAGTGACAGAGCCTACCAAATATATTCCAAAGCACATAATACAAATTCACATTGAATTCTGGCTAAATATATTCATTTATTTGCACTACAAGATTATATTACCAACAAGGAACTAAGAATCTTTAGAACCAGATTATTGCAACAAGTTTTTTAAGAAGAACGGCAAGTTCTATGCCTTTTCGTCATAGTAGGAAACAAGCTGCTTATTTAAGATCAAACAGCCTGAAATCACTAACATGGGGAAAAACATATGCAAACACATTAGCATTGGGAACTGACTTGAATACTAAAACAAAAGACTTCAGAAAAGCTCGCCACACTAAGTTTCAGACGCAAGTCAATCATCTGAAAATGCATAATCAAGCATCCCAGATATTCTATTTATAAGCAAATATATTCCATTCATCTGCAAAAAAGATTATATTACCCACAAGGAACCAAAAATCTTTACAAACAGATTATCACAGCAAAAACACAGGATGCTCGACAAGTTTTTTTTCTAGGAACAACAGAAGGTTCTCTGCCTTTTCATTATAGTAAGTACAGGAAACAAAACAATAAGTACAGGAGTTTCCTACAAAAGACGAGTACAGAAAGGGGAAAAAAATGAAGTTTCCCTTCCAGCATCCTGATCTAAGTGCAAACTGCTGCTTCATCCTGGCTCCTCCAAGGTTCATGTGCAGCTCCAATGAAGGTCTCATAAGCCGATTTCGACAAATACTGTCCAGTAGCAGAGAACCGCCACCGATGCTTGTCCAGGACGCCCAACATTAACTACACTTCTCTTGCAGGTCCATGATTCCGGCAAGACCAGCAACACTGAGAGCACCCTGGATGTTGTTTGTCCATTGATGCACATGCAACACTTCACTAACTTTTTGTCGATTCCATCGCCGTTTGGGGTCCAGGGAGAAAATGTAAAGGGCTAGGACAGCAAGGAAAGGCCATGGAGCCAATTGTTGGTCCAGAACAGAGTGGTATTTCCATCACCCACAATTGTGTTCATGGATGCAGAAAAGAGAGCTTTGACAGGCTCATGCACTTGAATAGGGAAGGCAGCCTACGGTTTGTCCAGCTGAGTTCGTTTTAACCATAATCATCACATTCGAAGTGCTCAGCACAATGATTTCAGATCATGTTTCCCATGCTGTGATGTGAATCCTCAAATCAGCACACAGAGCAACCTGGATTGGAGCACTTGCTTGAGGACAGCAACCTGTACCCAACCAGTCCCCAACACCTGGGCGCCAAGAGATTGACCAAGAAATTTTATGTGCCAACAAGTGCCACACAACTCGAATGGCACATCCTCACCAATGCCGCCACAAAAACCCTAGCTTGAATTCAGGAATTTTACAAGCGGACAATTGCCATACAACCCTCACCGCGAAAACTGGAGAGTAGTTAGTGGCCGCCAGACAACCGAGTTCTAGTGGCCGAGTTAATTTCGTCCAAGCAGCAAGCAGTGTCCCCCTTTGCAACCCCCTATGGATCTTATCCATGGCCTTCAGTGCCCAAGGTGGCAGGTCCACCGCCATCGCAAGGTCTGTTGTACCAAATCCATTTCCTCGCTGGAGCAGCAAATTGGGGTGACGTTACTCCTTTGATTATTTGTTTTCTTCCCTGTAGCTGCACCAAACACCCATAAAATATCCATGACAAGATCAATATCTGTAGCAACCAGACGGAGGAACATGACCAAGTCATCCGCGTAGAGGGAAACCCGACCTTTAGCATGAAGTTCACCATCTGCTATGTTTATCAACATGAGTCTTCAAAAGCTTGAAAGTAATCCTTCACAGTAGTCTTTTGCTTCAGTTCCAGTAACTCTACCATAGCCTTTCTGTAGTGAAACCTAGCTTGTATAGATGGAGCCACTTTGCTACCCACATGTTCTTACTTGGAGCCACTTTCCAACCAATCCTGTGTCTTGCTGATTTCTGCCTCCATGGGTGTTTGCAAGAGTGTTCAAGACATGGGTTCTTAAGGTCTCATCACTGTCAGTTTTGCACCCTCTAGATACATCTGGCTCTAGCAGCAATTTATGCATGGATAGCCACTGCTCACTCACCTTTGATCCCGGCATCATATCACTGTCTATCAGCATAGTCATATCTATGAGATTGCTTCACACCAGCAAGGATACTTTAAGTGGGCCTTGTGCATTGCTTCTGAAGGCATCAGTTTCCTCGGCCACTGCTTTTGACCAAGAAGCCAACCTTGACATCCCAGTTGCATTACTGACACAACATATTGTGTTCATAGTCTGCTCTCAGCCTATGTGCTAATAGTCAGAAATATATGATTAGTCATCAAGCTATGGCTGCATTTCTACCCGAGAAGGAGCAGTCCAGAGGCAAGGAGCAGTCCAAAGGCATTCAGTACTCCTGAAGTCTAGCGAGGAATCCTTTACCAATGCTGAGCTTGACGTGCTGGGTAGCTCGAAGTGCTGGATGCCACACTATGTCAGGTATTACAGTCAAATCAATAATACAACAGTACCTTCGATTGTGATGGTATCCAAGGTTATCCTAATTCCTAAAGGACTATTTCTGTGCTCCAAGCTGCGACCAACACCATGGCCATCTTATTGTCATTACAGAGCTGCCTCACAGTTTTTATCTCCATGGCCACCACCTTGCTATCCTATATCCATTGTGGTTAGATTGGTCACATACAAGGTGGTCATATTTTCATTCATATTGGGAGATTCACACGTGCAAGCTGCATTGGTTCCAATTTCTTGAAAATGGTGCACAAGTTGATGCGGGCAACAGAAGAGGAGCTGCTGATCTATTTCTGTCAAAAATATTTTATCAGAATTGGCTTTTCACCGAGACACTAGCTGCAGGTCAAGTTTTTGCTCTTGAATGGGGGAATTTATTTAATCAGATACTTTTGGAGCAAGCACCAGATAAGCTTCCCTGATCTCACTCCATATTCAGTTTGGGCATCACTTCTGAACCTTGCTAGTACCCCATCAGAGAACAGAGTGCTATTACTTGTGCAATTGCTTGGAGTTATGGCCAACTAGTATACATCTAGTATCGTAACACCATGGTGCTTTCTTTGAGATGATCCTACCGATCCTATGTCTTGCTGTTTTCTGCCTCCAACTGGAATTGAGTCTGTGCGAAGGCTTAGTTGTGATGTGTATCTCGAAAAATCACAATCGGAGTAGCCGGTTCAATAACAGCCTCCCCACAAGCTACTCATGATTCAATCTACCGCTGCCCCTAAGGATGCGGAACGAGCAGTGGGATTTTACGTGCGGACAATGCCACACAACCTGACTCAACTGGAACCTTCCCACCAACTGACTAACACCAACGCAACCCAATCTGAGTTCTAGGTTCTAAGAATTCTATGCGTGAAAAAAAAAACTAGTTTTTTTGAGACTATGAAAAACTTAAATAATGCAATAATAGATAATCAAGAACCTTTGCTGGACAGAAATTGATATGCTGTATGAAAAGGGGAAAGGCACATACTTACCTGCTACTTACCTGTGCAGACTGCAGGCAGTTATACTGCCCACATGAAGGGTGTGTTCGGTTCCCATGCGAACCCAAAAAGCAAACCCAAAAAGTGCTTCAAAGATCTATCACATCGAATCTTTGACGGATGCAAGAAGTATTAAATGTAGTTAAATCAAAAAACTTATTGCACAGTTTGATTGAAAAGTACGAGACGAATCTTTTAAGCCTAGTTAGTTCATGGTTAGACAACAATTACCAAATACAAACGAAAAAGTCTTCTGGGGACCCTAACCCAAACTATTTCGCCTTGCATGGCAACCGAACGGGGCTCGAAGAAAGAACACATCGGAGTCCACCAGCCGCATCCCAAGAAGTAATGCCCCTGCATCCGGCCCGGCGAGGCCACCATGCCTAGCTTGCTGGGCACACCACAGAAGCAGCAGGGCACTGTGTTCATCCCGGTGGCGGCGGCACATGGCAGCGGTGGCTGAGGCTGAGGCTGAGGAGGTAGCGTTGGCACCAACGAGGGCGGGCCAACACAGGGCAGCACTGACGTGGGTTGAGGAGGTGAATGCTTTGTCGCCAGGGAGCCAGTGATCTTGAGGAGCGTTCCCGCCGCATGAGCTCGACGAGGAGGTGAGCGGTGTTGAGCGCATCATCCAGACCGCAGTGGAGGCGGCCCTCCCACTGCAGCCCTGCCTTCCCAATCGCATCCTGCAGGTTGAATCTGAGATTGCCCACACCAAACGCTGCCGAGAAGAGCAGCTTCAGATTAATCCACTCATCGAAATAGCGAGGCTTTTCTATACCTTTGAAGCGGCATTCCCCTCCAGCATGGTGCGGCAGTCCCAATCTCCCCATGTCACAACGGCGAGCTTGCCCTTCTTGGCACCATGTTCCTCGATCCAGCGGTCGTGGAGCTCCAGCGCTCGGCGAGGCTGACGCCAGCGTCGACGTCTTCTTGGCTGATCCCCGTGAGCTCGCGGCAGAAGTCAGTGAGGCGGGGATGGTGCCGTGGGCGGACATAGGTGCGGAAGGTGGACAGCGTCCGGCCAGTGGCGCCGTCGACAAGCACGGAGGGGAACTCGATGATCTCCTGTGGGTAGATCACCGAGCCCTCCTGGCAGGTCGCCTCAAAATCGATCACCAAGAAGTAGTCGAACGACGACATCTTGCCGGGGGCTGGGCGAACCGGGGAGGAGCGGGCTGGGCGCCGGGAGAGGAGAGGAGAGGGCGTACAGGATCGCGAGGTGGCGGCGGAAACAGAGAAGAAGAAGGGCAAATCGAGGGCAAATCGAGCGGCGTACTGGATCGTCGATTGTTTTTTTGGTTACTTAGGCCACGTTTAGTTGGCTAAAGTTTTGCCAAACTTTTGCAAATTTTTAGACTCTCTCTCTCCATCACATCACATTAAATACACCAAAAAGAGCGTATGTTCGGAGTATTAAATGTAGGTAAAAAAAATAACTAATCACACGGTTTAGATGTACATCACGAGACGATTCTTTTTGGCGACAATTACCCCATGGTTGGACAATGTTTACCACTAACAAAACGAAACGTCTTCAAAATGTCTTCTGAGGAGTTAAAAAGTTACTTTTGTAACTTTTTAGCCAACTAAACAGGCCCTTATTTATGAACCCGCGGCCGGGCGACTGGCCGGGAATTTTGGGTGCCTGTCTCTTTTTTTTCTATTTTCTTTTTTTAATTTTCTTTTCTTTTCTAATATTTTTTTTTGCCTTTTATTTTCTTTCTACTATTATTTCCTTTGTACTGTTAGAAAATATTGCATGAAAAAATCATTATTATTCAGCTGATGCGTCATTTTAGGTGACAACCAAAAAAAATTATAAGGACCCAACACCGCATCCCACCTTACTCGCTCAACTTTGGATATCTTAGCCCGTTGGCTATTATTAGAGTCTGTTGGAGCACACTAGTATTTCTTGTCAATTCTATTTTAAAGTGTAGCTAAATCATCAAATTTGAATAGTATTTTTAAGCGATTTACCTTACTGAACCCAGCAAAAGAAGCGATTTAAAGACAGTTTTACTAGAGTGACAGCGATTTTGTCTTTTTAGTTTTAAATTTATTTCGACCAAATTTTTGAGAAAACATAGTAAATCATAGAAAAATCATAAACAAAAAATTCAAATTAGTTGGACTCCATTCACGGTGAACATATAATATGATATGCTTTGCTATAAGTTTTTTCTTTCTTTTATTTATTTGGTTGAATCGTTAAAAAATCATAGGAAATAACAAAAAAATTATAAAATAGAAAATATAATTGTGTTCAACTCCACATGAGTAGATCTACACAAAGTGAACATATAGTATGACATGCACGGTTCGAAAATTTGAGGGAGATGGTATGAGGTTTTGGAGTTGTGGGAGGAAAAGACCGGTTTCCTAAAAGTTGAGGGAGGAAAAGTAGACTTTTTTTCCTTTAGATGGATGTACAATGCCCAAAGCCAGGCTTGAGTCTCCATCTATTTTCACAGAGGATGCAAAACTAGCCCCTAGCAAGGCACTACGTCCCCCCCTTTGTGATGCCCCGATAAGGCGGGTGTGATCCATCGTTAGCGGCGCTTGAAGCCATCGAGGTAGACCATTCCATGCTCGCAACAACCTTCTTTTCCCCAACCCTTGCACTCGCTCGCGAGGCGGGGGACGCAGTCTAATCACGAGGAATGCGGCAATGTGGGAGTACATGCAAGGCTTCATCGCCCGACCAAGGCTATTCTGTGTCGCCACCATAGATTTTTGGGCCTCCGCCACCAATGGAGCCTGCTGCCGATCGAACGATCGTGAGTTTCTACAACTTGAACTCCTAATGTGCCTGTGAATATATATGGATGTGAATCCAAATTAAATGTTGGTTTTGATGCACCACGGTGTGTGCATATGGATATGTGTTGTCGGACATCGAAATGTTGTTTTGTTACTGAGGTTTGATAGACCTCCCCATGCGGGGAGGTCTTTGCTAAATTTTTAACTTTTACCATACTCGGCTACTTTTTACAAGTTTTTATAACTAATCTTAAATCTGTCTCACACGGTATTCTTTTCTTTGTGTAGCACCGGTTAGCGGCGTCAAATGACCCACATCCGGAAGTACGTCAATCGGCACCAGCGGGAGATTCTCCTTTCGGCAGTTTCCACCTTTTGGGTGTGGAGCGCCTCCCGGATCCGCGCCGTGAGTTGTGCTTATGGTGAACTTGTGCCCCCATACAGTAGTGGACTTTTGTGACTTGTGAGACATTAGTGTATTGTGAGACTTTATCGTGGCTTGTGCGACTATGTGGATTTATATGGATGGTTGTGATGATATTTGTGATATTATTGTCATATCTATATATATATATATTTGTCGATTATAAACTGTTATTTGTGTAAATAAAACTGCTATATATGTGCTCTAAAAAAATAATAAAAATTCTTTACCGAAAGTGTTATGGTCATAACACTCGGGAAGAAAGTTTCGAAAAAAAAATACGCATACGCTTCTTTGCCGAAAGTGTCCAAGCGGTGGCACTCGGCAAGGATTAATTTAAAAAAACGCGTTTTTTTTTTTTTGCGTGTGTCCCTGCAGGTTCAGCACTGGGCACTTTTTAACCGAAAACCGGAGCGAACCAGAACCAAAACCGAACCGAAATATCGGTTTTTCGGTTCGACTTCGGTTTCGTATTTAAAACCGATGGTTCGGCTCGGTGTTGGTTTTGGGGTCAAACCGAACCGATCCCGAATAAACCAAATAGGCAGGTACTGCGGTGGAGATTGGAGAGAGGCGGCCCAAGCGAGCAAGCCCACACCGCACTTTTCGGCCAGTCCACCCGACCCCGTGACCCTCCCCCGTCCCGTCTCGGGACCGACCGCGTATTCGGTTGAGACCGGTGTATTCCAACCCTAGCGAGGGGGTAGCGGCGGGCGGCGGGCGCGGCGCGGCGGCTCACCGGACCGGACCCGAATCCGGCGGCCCGGCGCGGCGGCGGCGCATTCCCAATCCCGGCACCCCCCCCGCGGCTGCGAACGCCTGCCGGCGGCGGCGCCTCCGGCTGGCCTTGGCGCGGCGGCGCGCCTGGCGGCGGGATGGCGGCGCTACATTTCGAGGAGAGCGGCGGCCTGGCCCAGCGGCCGCGCCGCGAGTCTTGGCGCGCGTGTCTTTGGTGCGGGCCTTGCGCAAAAGAGAAGCGGTAGCCGGCGGCGGCGATCCGGCGATGGCGGCGTTTTTTTTTTTCTTCCTCCGCTGTACGCCGGTTGGTTCGGTTTAACCCGGCCCGAACTGTCGGGTTTTGAGTTTTGAAGAAACGATCGGTGTTGAGTTGTTGAAAACCGAATTTTATAGGAACCCGAAAAAAAGCCGAACCGAATTTTCGGTTTTAAACCGAATGCCCGAACTGACTGCCGGTGGCACTTTCGACAAAGGTTTGTTTAAAAGACCGAGATTTCTTTGCCGAGTGTCCACCGTGCCGCACTCGACAAAGGTTTTCAAATAAAAAAAAGTTTTCTTTGTCAAGTGTCCACGCGTGACACTTTCGGCAAAACCTCCGTGAAAAAAAACACCGCCGTCATTTGCTTTTGTACACCGTGTGTGACGTGGACACTTTCGGCTATGATTAGACAAACACTCGGCTTTGCCTAGCGAGTGTCCGATATTTGGCACTCGACTTCGGTCTTCTATGCCGAAAAACGTCACCGTGTGCTCTAAACCGTGTGTTACACTCGACTTTTTTTCGGCCTAAGCCGAGTGGCCCAGGCACACGGCTTAGCCGGCGGATCCGGTAGTGGATGCGTGCTCTGTTGTATCAATACAAGCATATCTTGTTTCGAAAAAGAAAATGCAAAGCATATCTTATTGATCTTATTCTTGTTTCTCCCAACAAAGTATCTCTATCTGTCCCTAATATATTAGGAAAAATAGGTGCAATGTGGCCGTAGCTGCAGTCCGGCCCTACGTTCGTTCAGATACGCCATCCAAGGGACGACTGATGATTTGCACAGAGGCCCCTCGCCAACTTCCAAATCTCCCAACGACCATGACACCATCCATCCATGCATCCCTCGAACCCTGCTGACCCCGCAGGCCTCGCACTGATCCGCTATCAGCCCTGCCACGTGGCTAACCTCCCATTACCCCTGCGATATAGCTAGCGAGATCGAACAAACTCAAGTATAGTACAGTACTACCCCAAGTACTGTATATGCCAGTATACTATATCTTTTGCAACCTAACTTATGATGTTTTTCATTTGGTACACCACGTAGATGATATACATCAGCAAATGGCAAGATAGCGAGTATTTCTATATATAAAAATCACTCCCGCATGGCTCGCTCTGCTGCCCTCCCACACTCCTCCCTCCGTTTACTCCTGCACGCCTTGCTCTGCTCACTCCCACACACGTCGCTTGCTCAATGACCCTCTCATTAGCTTCTGGTCCGTTTCTATAAAAACCACATTCCCACGCACGCTGCTCACCCAATGGCCCTCTCAATTATCTTCTCATCTGTTTCAATAAAAAATGACTCCAATATGTCTCTCCCACACATAGCTCGCCCAACAACTCTCTCCATTATCTCTGTTTCTGTTTCTATAAAAATCACTCCCACATGTGCCGCTCGCCCAACGGGCCTCTCAATTATTCGCTCGTCTATTTCTACAAAAATCACTCCCACAGGCCTCGCACCCCTCCCCAACAATCCTCTCCATTATCTACTCGTCTGTTTCTATAAAATCACTCTTGCATGCCTCACTCCCGCATGTGTCTCTCACACAACGACCCTCTCCATTATCCGTTCGTTTGTTTCTATGAAAAACACCCCACATACCTCGCTCGTCTAGCAATCTCGATGCATGGCGGCCTAAGAGTCACGACAACCGCTTGTATGTCACGACACTCCATTGCTGGTCCTACTAGGGCGCTTGGATGTCGGCCCTACCCGCTGCCGCCCTGAGCGTCGCGGCGCTCGGCTATCGGCCCTACCAGGGCGCACGGCCGGTGCTCCCTCCCTAACACGTCGCCCCAGCTGCTGGCTCCTGCATGCCGCGTATCAGCGTCTAAGCCTGAATTCTCTAATCAGTTAGGAGACGTTTTGACGTTCCGAGATCGCACGTTGCAAGTTTATGTTTCAAATGTTTCAGATGTTTCATAGGTATGTTTTGTCAGTGTTTCATACATATATTGCATGTGTTGCAAGAGTTTGTTCAAAGCATTTTCATATGTTGCTGCAAGTGTGTTAATTTTAGTATCGCCATAGGTGAAATTACGGGAGAATAGGAATGCGCTAGTGGTCTAGTGCCAGTGTGCCGTGCAAGGAGAGGAGCAGCAGTCCCCCTTGCATCGCACCACGGCTACCATGACACATGGCATTTGCGTTGAATACACATTTGCTTTGCCAGAGGAGGGATTAATTAAGTATAGTTTTTTACATCGTAATGTTTAAATTCAATAAAGGCACAGTAGGGGTCAAACCCCTTCTGTTTTTCTTCAAAATAAATTAATTAATTAGTTCATAGGTGGAGAGATGGATTCTCTCTAAAGCCACAGTCATGCAACGACTCATCAATGTCATGTCTTCCACGGTCGATCATGCGTGGAGATGGATGTGCGTTCTGCTACAAGCATATCGTTTTTATATATAGTATTATATTATATATCTATATCTAGAGAAATAAATACATGCATATCTTATGTACTCTTATTTTGTTCTCATTGTCTATCCATAGTAACGTCATATCTTTTTTTTAACATAGTATTTTATATTACCTTAATACTACTTTCTGGTCCTGGAGGAAGTCAGCGCCCGCACACACCTCATCCACCGCCCGATCCTGGCCGTCGATTTCCTCCGTTGTCTTCCTCCCGTTGCCCCGCCCTCGGCGCTCCTCTCTCTCTCTCTCGTCTTCTTCCTCCCTCCTACCCCGCCCCATGCGAGATCCACGGTGGCCCAGCGGTCGGCGCCAGCGAGACTCCAGTGGCAGGTACCTCTCTCCTCCTCCCCATCCTCCTCCTCCCCTCCTCTCTCTCTCTCTCTCTCTCTCTCTCTCTCTCTCTCTCTCCTCCACTGGATCTGTTTTTCCCCAAACTCCGGTGAGCTTTTCGGGGTATAGATGTCGGCGGGGGGGTAGGTAGGTGCGGCGGTGGGAATGGTGGATGTCATGCAGCTTTTAGGTGCGGTTGGCGGAGCAGGGGCGGTCAGGGCTAGGTCGGGGGCGGGTGGGTCTCGCCGGAGTTGGAGAAGATGGCGGCGCGGCCCTCGCTTCGGCTGGAGAGAGACAATAGCGGCGGGAGGGGGAGGTAGCGGGGCGGCCCAGCGAGCTAGGGTTTTTGGCGGAGCTGGGCGAGCTAGCTCGCCGGGCTCCGGCCGCTGCTTCGGCGACCGGGCGGTGCCAATGGCGGGGGTGTCTTTGGCTCGATGTCCTGGCGCTATGGCGGTAGTGACGTCATTTATATTATATATCTAGAGAATAAATACAAGCACATCTTATTATTATTTTCTATCCTTATCTATCCATAACGGCAAAATATGTGCCCCCGGCCCTGGCACACAAGCCCGTCCTGATGCAGGTGCAGTTCGACCATAGTGCGTCGGGGTGGATGCCATGCGATCACAAAGGTGCCTAGAGGTGGAGGCGGGCGGGCGCACCGGCGGGTCCCCTCGCACGTGGGCGACAGCTGCTGCCGTGCCCGTTTGGCCTTGCACGTTACGGCCACCATCTGTCGCACCCTCCGATTTGCACAGAAGCCCCTCGCCAACTCGCAAATCACACACCCACCATCCACGTATACCTCGGCCCCAACTCCGCGCGGCGGCGGGCCTCCCGCTAATCGCTATCGGGATCGGCCATGTGGCTAACCTCGACTAATGAGCCCCTTTTACACAACACACTCATTCACTCTCGCTTTCTTTCTTTCTTTCTTTCTTTCTTGCTTGTGCCCTCCCTAGCACTTGCCTCGCCTATGTTGATTCCCCCCCTCTCACATTCCCCTAGCCTTCCTCCCTCCCCACCACCGGTCACACGCCCCAACCAAGCTCCTCGGTCCAACGATGAGGGGGGGGGCCTTTGTCGGGTCCCGACGCCGCAACCGCATCACACACACCACCGCCAGGTTCCCACCGTCCGTCCTCCCTTGATGTTGCAAGTGTTTCATACATATATTGCATATGTTGCTAGTATTTTAAAGATATGTGGCAAGAATGTGTTCAAAACATTTTCATATGTTGATGCAAGCGTGTTGATTTTTGGTATCCCCATAATAGGTGAAATTACTGAAGAATAAGAATGTACTAGTGCCAGTGTGTCGTGCAAGGAGAGCAGCAGCAACCCCCTTGCATCACACCGCGGTAAACATGGCATTTGCGTTGAGTACAACTTTTTTTTTTTTTTTTAGAATTACACAGCATAACGCAGACGCCACAACACACATGCACACTCACCCCTATGAACACACGTCACGCAAACCCTACCCCTATGAGCACCTTTGAAGGACTGGGCAGAACTTTGCTTTAGAGAGAAGGGGATTAATTAATTAGTTTTTTTTTACATCGATTGATAATTAATTAGTTCGTGGGTGGAGAGATGGATTCTCTCTAAAGACATCAATGTCATGTCTTCCACCGTCGATCATGCATGGAGATGGATGCGTGCTGTGCTGTATCAATACAAGCATATCTTTTTTTTTATATAGTATTATATTATATATCTATATCTATAGAAATAAATACAGGAATATCTTATATTATTTTTTTCTCCTTATCTATCCATAGTAACAACATATCCTTTTTTTAATATATTATTTTATATTATATATCTAGAGAAATAAATACAAGCATATCTAAGAGTCTACGAGTTGCGGCAACCGCCTACGTGTCATGGCGCTCGGATGCCGGCCCCTACTAAGGCGCCGCCCGCTGTATATTGCCTCCCTGTCACATCGTGCTACAGTCTAAGAGTCGCGACAACAGCCTGCGTGCTGCGCTGGCCGTACCAAGGTCTTGTGGCCGCTGTTGCCTCCCAGCGGCGTCCGCCCGTCGCCAGCGTCGCCACGGCGTCGTGGCACCCGGCTACCGGCGGGCGCACGGCCGCCACTCACATCTCCCGAGACGCGTCAACACCACCGCCCGGCTTCAGCATGCCGCCCTCAAAGCGCCCGGCGAGCCTCAATTCTCCCCCAAGCATTACGAAGAGGTTTCGACGTTTTGAGAACGCATGCGTTACAAGCGTATGTTTCAAGTGTTTTCAGAGGTATGTTGAAAATGTTTCATACATATATTGCATATGTTACTAGTGTTTTAAAAATATGTTGCAAGAGTGTGTTTAGAACATTTTCATCTATTACCGTAATCGTGTTGATTTTGGTATCCCCATAATAGGTGAAATTACGGAAGAATAGGAATGTACTAGTGCAAGTGTGCCGTGCAAGGAGAGCAGCAGCAGCCCCCTTATGATAATGGGATTAATTAGTTAGTTTTTTATATCGATTAATTAAGAGCAAGTATTATATCTGACCAACAAATTAAATTTGTAAGGTTCTTTATAGCCTTCTCTCGGCCCACTCATACAAGTAGTTAGCTCTTTCTAATTAATACATGACCCACTTGTCTATCTCACATATTATCTTGGTTCTTGTGCCCAAGCCGGTTGTAAGCTTACAGCTCGCTTCCCCTCTCTCTCCTTCCTTCTCTCCTCCACATCAGCATTTAGCCTAGAAACTTACAGGTCTACCATAATACTTGCTCTAAATAGTTTGTGGGTGGAGAGATGGATTCTCTCTATAGATATGCAACGGCTCATCGCCGACATGTCTTCCACCGTCGATCATGTGTGGAGATGGGGGCGTGTTAAACGCCCAGGCCGAGGCGGGCCACATAACGGCCCAAGGCACGCCTCGTCGGCATTCGTCTTCGCCGTTGCCTTCGTCTTCCCGAACGGACCCGGCGCCCCGCCACCGCCGCCTCCCGCCCAGCGCCTAGGGCTCGCCAGAGCTCGGCGAGGGGGCGCCGACGGCGACCAGTCTCCTCGCCTCCCCTCTCTTCTCCCTCAACCGTAACCCTAGACTCCCACGGCCGCGCCACCATGGACAAGCTCCACGCCCCCGCCGCCTACCGGTACCCGGTTGAATGAGGCCGGCACGGCCCGGCTCAGCGGCCCCCCGCCCCACGCGAGCTCACCGCCGGCCGAACCACCACCACCGCCGTGTCGACGTACCCAAACCGGCCGCCCCGGAGATCGGCCGCCGGGGCATTCTAGAGGGAAGGGAATGCTGGGCCTTGAGTCGGCGGAGCAGCTGCCGGCGTCGGCCGTCCGGTCTCGTGTTGTTGCCTCGGGCTCGTGGCAGGCCGTGGGCCGGCAGTTAGGAGTGGTCGGCGCCGATGATTCGCCCGAGATGGTGCGTGTTCTGCTGTATCAATACAAGATATCTTCTTTTTTTATATAGGATTATACTATATATCTATATCTAGAGAAATAAATAAGCATATCTTATTTTTTCTCCTTATCTAACCGTAGTAACATCATATTTTTTAACATAGTATTTTTATATTATATATAGAGAGAAATAAATAAATACAAGCATATCTTATATTATTATTTTTTCTATCCTTATCTATCCATAATAATGGCACGGGGGCACGGCCGGTGGGCGTCGGGAACGTCTTAGAGAGCACATCGTGACGCCGTCGAAGTTGGAGGCACGGTCGCGCGCCGCACCGCCGAAGCTAGAGGCGGGAGAGGCTGCGCCAGCGCGTCTGGGAGGAGCAACATGTGGGAGATGCGGGGGGGCGCCGCCATCCACGCCGAAGAGCACCAGCCCACCCATTGCCCGTCATGGAGTCGCCCGCCGGTGGGGGGGCAAGCGGTGTGGCGATCCGCCGCCACCGGTGAGTCTTTGTGGGGGGAGCCGCGAGTGTGCCCGATCCGCCGTCCGAGGGCGTGACCGCCTCGGCAGCTAATGGCGATCTCGTGCGGCGCGTGAAGGAGGGCGGAGCCGTGGAGCCAGAAAGTTAGGCTTAGGGGCGGGTGTGGGCTAGCATGAGAATTTCACTAGGCGGAATGGTGGTTGGGCCATTGGGGCAATCTGCCTGCCGGGCCGCCTCTTCCACTGTGGTGTGCCTCGGGGCGAGTCAAAATCACGTGTCGCGGTCCCACCATGATGCGGGGGTGCGGTGCAGTCCGACCCCTGTGCGTCGGATGCCAATGCCATGCCAGGCGTGAGCGCTTTGCTGGCGGGGGCGAGCATAGCTCGATTGAGTGCGCTTTCGGTGAGCAAGCCACCCGCCGGGTTCGAAGCCCGGCCGGCATGCGTGGTGTCTCACCGGGAACAATGCTTCCATAATAATTTCCATTGCCTCTCGGCGTAGATGTGCCACAATGGTTAAGTGACGTGCTTCGCCACAACTTCGGAATCGGTTGATCGAGTACCTCTCCATTTGCGTTCGTTGTCTAGGTATAGTTGTAGGTTGGTTGGTATACGTGTGTGTGGTGGTGTGTAGAGCGCACACTTCAAATGTCTTAGATGTTCGTGTGTGTGTGGTGGTGTGTAATGCATACACTACAAATTATGTCTTTAGTTGAGTTTTTTTTTAAGAAAAAGAGAGGCGGCTGCTGCTGGGTCCCCGGCACGCGGCCGACGCGCTGCCGTGCCGTTTGGCCCGTTGCAGTGCGGCCACCGCTGCCGTGCCGTTTGGCCTCTGTGCAGCCCTCCTATTTGCACATCGGCCCCTCGCAACTCGCAAATCACGCGCCCACCATCCACGTACACCTCGGGCCCCGCGCCGCGCAGGCAGCAGCGCTGATCCGCTAGCAACCCAGCCACGTGGCTAACCTCCTAACTAATGACCCCCTTTCACACAACACACCCGCATTCACTTCGCTTTCTTGTGTCCTGCCTCGCCTTTGTTGATCTTTTCCCCCTTCTCTCTCTCACATTCCCCTCGCCTTCCTCCCTCCCCCACCCACCGGTGACCGCCCCGGCCAGGCTCCTCGGTCCAGCGGCGAGGGGGGCTCCGTCTCCGCCCGGTCCCGACGACGCACCCGCATCACACACACCAGCGCCTGCTCCCACCGTCCGTCCGTCCTCCCTCGACCTCGATCGCTGGTACCTTCGAGCGCGCGCGGGGCTCCGACCTCGCCCTCCTCCTCCATCGGCTGGCATCGGCACCGGCGACGTCTTCGTCTTCCCGGCCCCATCTCTCCTCTCCAAAGGGTGAGTGAGTGGGTGAGTGAGTGAGTGAGTGCTCTCCCTCCCTCCGGTGGCGTCCGATTTGGCTTCTGGAAAGGGTCTGTCTGCAGCCGCATGTTCGGTGCCCAGATTGCCATTTTAGGGGTAGGTAGTAATTCGTTAGGGATTTGGGGGTTGTATACCTCTTTTGGACCGGACGCTGTCCATTTTTTTTTCCGCTTCTGGAGATGCTTGCTTCCACGGTGGCGGTGGCTCTGTGGGGATTCTAGCTCTTGCAAGCCTGTAGTAACTACGGAGAGATACAGTAGTATTATCTCTATCTATCTATCAGTGTACTTTGAAATTTTAGGACACATTCAGAGAGGACACATGTGTGCCCCTACTTTATTTTCCTAAACAGAGGCTAGCCTAACAACATGAGGAATGGTGATTGGTTGATAAATGCAAAGTATTTAATGCAAAACTGGTTTGTGAATCACTTGTATTTGAGTACAATTTTTTATGCTTGTATGCACTACATTCCAAATTATATGATGTTTCGTCGTTTTCTAGATAGTAACTTTTGCTACACACTATGTCTAGGTACATGTAAAAGCGTATCTAGTAAACTCAAAACATCTTGTAAGTTGGAATGGACGGAGTATATGTTTCTTGTCTTTGTTGGTGGGTTGGGTTCCTTCCTTAAATAGCAATTCTTGGATGGATGATTACAGAGTATGGTTCTATCTTGATGGCAGTGGGAACCTTTGTGTCTTGTAGGAATCAAATGTTCGATCCCCTGCCTTTGCTCGCCCTGTATTTAGCAGAGGACTAATTTGCCCCTTGTTTCTGACCTCAGTTTTGTTCTGTGGTTGCAGGTAATCAATCGCCAGGCTTTTTGGGAGCTGTGCTGGGCTTACCAGGGGAAGACCGAATTTGTTGCGGAGGCTCACATTTCGGTTGTCGAGTGATGGCGCAAGGCGCCAACTTCCCTGGCTTCATGGGCGCTGTGGGTGGCCATGACGGTGGCGCCAACTTTGGCGGGAACTTCTGTGACATGGCCTTCTACCAGAAGCTAGGGGGGGCTCCAACATGTCTGTTGATAGCCTCAACAGCATGCAGACCAGCATGCATGGTGGATCCATCGCCATGTGTGTGGATAATAACAGCAGTGTTGGCTCAAACAGTGATTCCCGCACTGGCATGCTTGGCCATCCTGGTCTCAAGGGGCCTGTCATTGTGGGAAGCTACTCGGTTGGGCACAGCATCTTCCGCGGTGGCCGGGTGTCCCATGCCTTGAGTGAGGATGCGCTGGCACATGCTCTAATGGACAATAGGTTCCCAACTGAGACACTCAAGGATTATGAGGAGTGGACTATTGATCTGGGGAAGCTGAATATGGGCATGGCCTTTGCACAAGGTGCCTTTGGGAAGCTCTACAGGGGAACATACAATGGGATGGATGTTGCTATTAAGCTATTGGAGCGACCTGAGGCTGACCCTGAGAAAGCTCAACTGTTGGAGCAGCAGTTTGTCCAAGAAGTTATGATGCTTGCAACACTGAGGCACCCAAATATTGTCAAATTCATTGGTGCATGCAGGAAGCCATTGGTTTGGTGCATTGTCACAGAGTATGCAAAGGGTGGATCTCTTAAGAATTTCTTGAGCAAGAGGCAGAACAGGTCTGTTCCACTGAAGTTGGCAGTTAAGCAGGCATTGGATGTTGCACGCGGCATGGCCTATGTCCATGGCCTTGGGTTCATTCACAGAGACCTTAAGTCAGACAACCTCTTGATTTCTGGTGATAAATCCATTAAGATTGCTGACTTTGGAGTGGCTAGGATTGAAGTCAAGACTGAGGGGATGACACCTGAAACTGGAACATACCGCTGGATGGCCCCGTAAGTTGATCAAACATGCTCTTTCTGCTGTCTGTTTCAATCAGTCATTATGCTATTTCAATAAGGCAAATCTGTTTTGATCTTTTTCGTATTACTATGGATCGTAATCTGGAAGTTTGTATCAAGCAGTAACCCTATTTGATTACAAGAATATGCAGTTTATGTGGTTGCTTACACTCTGTTATATTGTTTACCTGCAACATGTTAATGACTGGTACCACAAAAAAAAAAAAAAAACTTCTAGTTATATTCATTGTTCCTATATTGGACCTAATAGTTTATTGTGGGTCACTTTTGTTTTTATTATGGGGCTGTGTCTCCAAAATTGAGTTATTTCTTATTGCATGGCATGCTTTGAAGAGGCGACAGTGCAAGAATGTGTTTTTGCATGCAAAATATACATGCTGCTGCTCCCCAGAACTACCACTTATGGCTACTTTCTTTTTTGATTTCTTATCCACTGATAAAGCTACCTTGTCAGATCAAACATTTGTATGTCTAGTTTCTAAAATTTTAGGGCATAGCCACATGGATCCAGAATTCCAGGTATTGCTTAATATTTAGAAAAAGTAAAGTAGCGGTTCTATTCTAGGAATCTGTATGTTCCTTCACCTTTTCGATGTACTATTTTTAGATGGGTGCTAATGATTAATAACCATTTTGGCTGAATTCTTCTGAGATTATGAACTGTGCATTCTTCTAGAGGTCCATAAAGTATGTCTTTTTAGGAAGCATTTGTAAATACTAAAGACCCAACATGCTATTTTACTATTTTAGTTATATCTTCAAGTTATGTTAGCTGCTACTTGTTGGCCAAGGAAATTTTGTTTCCCTCAACTCCAGAATTTGTAAGGTGTTTTAATTCATTGTTTTATGTACTTATGACATAAATATGACTTGGTTAGTGTATGAAGCATAAATAAGTAATTATGTGATGCACTGATGCATGGTAACATCTCTTCTAGTTAAAGCCAATTTAAATACATGTCTTCTTATTAAGTGTAATTTAAACAATCATGTGTTTTGCATGATAACATATTTGCCTAGTTGAAGGCGATTGGAGAGAAGGGGGGATTCTGATCTAGACATTAGGCATTAGGCAAAAATACAAAGCAATTGGTGGTGTTGGGGTTCGCAACCGCAGTTTATTCACCTAGCTCAGCGGTCAATTAATGCCTCCATGCTGCCAATTGAAGCCTCTTATTAGCCTAATTATGCTACCTTTGCTGAGTTTTTCATCCTGTGCTCAGCTGCTCTAGGCGCAATTGGTGGCAGAGGCAAAGGCAAAGGGGCAGTGGAGTCAAGGGTTGGCAATGCAACACCAAGAAGAGATTGGACAATATGGGTCAAAGGAAGCTTTGGTCCCATTTAGTTCCACCTAATTGGGCCCAACCTTGCGGAATTGAAATGGGCCTAGTTCATTTCGAGTCTTTGGTTGTTAAGTTGGACCCGACTTGAAATGTGTTCGAATTGTGGATAACTAAAATAGGTAGGCCATAATTTTGAGGGCCGCTGTCTGAATTGTCCAACTCAGATCTGGTCCTCGTCTTCAGCAGGGCCGTACCTACGATTTAGGAGGCCCTGAACGAAACGCGAGATTTGGCCCTAAAATTTATAAGAAAATAATATAACAAAGACATAATTTGATTAATCACGATCTGGATTGCGGCAAGAAAGAAAATGAAACGTCGCCTTGCTGGCCTGTACGCAGTAGTCAGTACGTATGGACTTGGGGTGGGGAAGCGTCGATGACCTGCCATGGGCTGAATGATGATGGGCCAAGGAGTTGATTGCTAGTGGTACTAAATTTGGAGGCCCTCAAAATTGGAGGCCCAGAACAGGTGCACACCTTGCACCGGCTAATATACGGCCCTGCTTCAGCAATGATGACATCTTGCCCCCTTATGCTTCGCTTTGGTGATCACTGGTGCTGCCACAACTAGTGTTTGCGCCTCCTTGTTGACACCACTATCTCCTCCTCAGGCATCTCCATGGCCCGCGTCGTCACTATTGTCCATGTTGAGAGATCTTGTAATAGTCGTCATCTTCATCCATGGGATGGTGACGTCAAGCATTGTGGTGAGATCCTTTGTCGGCATCAAATTGCCCACCAAGGTCCACCATACCCTAATATTTGTTCTCATAGTTGAGAAGTGGTAGTAGAGGTGAAAGGATACCGGAGTCAAAGGGTTGGCAATGCAACACTAAGAAGAGGTGGAGCAATATGGGACGAAGGAAGCTTTGGTCCCATTTGGTCCAATGAATTGGGCCCTACTTTGTGGAATGGAAATGGCCCAATTCATGTCTGAGTGTTTGGTTGTTGGATTGAAACTGAAATTGGTAGGTCATAATTTTGAGGGTCACCATCTGAATTGGCCACCCTAGATGTGATCCAGGTGCTCCTCATTTGGCGCTAGCATGACAAACATTTTTGCCTCCTCATTGGCACCCTCTCACCCCGTTGGCAATGCCATGGTTGGCATCCTCTTCGTTACTTATGTTGCCTATGTTGAGAGATCCTGTAATATTTGTCGTCTTCATCCATGAGATGGTGATGTCAAGCATTGTGGTTACAAGTTGATAGTGCTGAGATCCTTTACCAGCATAATCTTTCTCATCAAGATCCATCATGTCCTCATCTTTGTTCTTATAGTTGAGAAGTGGCGGTACAAGCAAAGGCGAAGAGGTTGTAGAGTCAAGAAGAGGTGGAGCGATATGGGACGAAGCAAGCTTTGGCCTGGTTCCATGACTTGGGCCCCAACAGTGACCATGGTCCTTGCCATGGTGACGGCGACGACTTTTGGAAAGGAGAAGAAGCCGTACGAAAGATGGACATACCGATTGTATCTAGATACATAACTAAATGGATGAACCAAAAGTCAAAGCGACTTATAATTTGGAACGGAGTAGATGTGTAATCAATGGCAACTCCATTTCTTTGCAACCAAACATGATAAAAAAATTGTCATGTGATTACTACTATGTAATTCATTTCCAGTCAAACGTACCTTATGGTGCATTTAGCAATCAATGGGTGGGCATGTATCTAATCACTATTAAAGACGTGGATGCATTAGACCATGTTCCCTATAACACTAAGGGCAGATGCATCACCTTGTGCCCTTATACCTACTCATCTTTGTGTGTCGTCGCCCTATCTGCTCACGGCCACAACCCTTCGCCCTTCTATATTGACAAGGGTTGCCATTGGCGAAGCATGCGTCCCCTGTTTTCATATCGTATTATCGTTCCTAGTCGTAAGACAACCGATAAGGACGATAAGGAAGATTAGTCGTCCTTATCGGACGATTAATCGGTCTGATCGGCTGATCGGACAAATTTATCGTCCTGATGCCTGATGACCTTATTGACCTTGTATATACTATATATATATGATGTAAATATATGTGATTTGGCCACTTACCTTCGGAGTTGAAGCTCATCTTGTGCTTGAGGCCTCCCGCGTCGAGCTGGGAAGGAGGCAGGAGCGGGCGGAGACCTTGTATATACTAGTCACTCCCTCACTCACGGTTTCTCTTACCTTAATAGGCCTTGGGCTGAATTCTCCCATGTCCTGGAATCCTAACACAGCAGCCCAACTTATCGGACGACTAATCATTCTGACCGCACAAAACTGATCAAATGGCCTTATCGAAGGTCGCGATTAGTCGTCCGATATGAAAACAGGGCATCCGTCTACACAAAAGCCTCTACGAGTGAGGAAAATTGATTTGCAACCATTCTTGCACCCGTGACCGGATCTTTGCATAGATGATGCTCTCGCCGCACAACATTGGTGGAAGTCATTTCCTTCTTTGGGAGCATGAGCTAGGCTTGTCGCTCGTTAGACAACAACAAGCGCTCTCTCCTCATTTAGCATGTTGGTGGAAAACGTTGCCTTCTATGGGAGCACGAGCTAGGCTTGTCGCCTCGTGAGACGACAACAAGCGCACTCTCCACATTTAGCAAGATAATTGTGGTTAATTTGACCTAAATAGAAAGCAAAACCATGACTCGTACAAACCCTAATACTCTCCCTCCACTACACAAAATAAACGAGATTGTATTTAGCGAGGCAATTTAACCCTAATACTCTCAATTAGGCATTTGGTGACAATTTGGCTCGCATAATCTCGCTGCAATGACATGAGCATCAAAGTTTTTCTCTCGCCTTATCTTAGATATATGGACATCCCTGATTTTAGGTCGTCCGATTAATCGCGATTACTCGTCCCGGTCGATCCTGTGTGCTCGATTAGAATGTCCCCGGGTCGTCCGATTAATCGTGATTAGTCGCCCCGTCCGGTCCCAGTCGACCAGGGCTCGACCAAATAGACCAAATCATGGATAGACATTGAGCCGTAATTGTTGCTAGTGGTGATGCTTCACTACCAACTCCAAGCAATCTTTTTCCAAAGCAAAGATGTGCTCTCTGTGTTTGTACTCATTGAAAATCATGGCTAGTTATTGTCTAATCATGATTTGACATTTGGATGACCTGGACGACTAGTTGATGCCTTGGTGATGTGGCTTGACTTCCCAACTTGAAAACAAACCAAGGTGCTTTGGCACCCTTAAATGAGCAAAAAGTCATTATGCAATATTGACTATTCCATTCTTTTCTTTTCAAGGCTTACTTCAAACGAGGAATCCTCGACCGTGTTTGGGACCGCGACGTGGCCACTACACGGTGCGGTATGGCTTAATGTGGCCTCCACCCCAAGGCAATCTTGCGGTCGTTATGTCTCCGGTGGTAGAAAGAGTCATCGAGTCCCACGAGATTTTCTTGATTCTCGTGGTAGGACGGCCACAAATCCGATTTAAAGCGGTCCCAAACATGCCCCTCAGCTAATCCTTGATGAGTAGCAATAATATCTATTGTAGGAAGAGAGCCAACTGGCTCCGTTTGTTTGGAAAGCTCAATAGCAACAAAGGATATGACTACATCAACGAGTCACATTTGTAACTTGCTCCTCTACTAAATCGCATGTTAGCTAGAACCTGATGTGCGACATGATGTTGTCATTCATGCAACCAACAAGTTACCCAAATGTCTTTAGTCATATCAAATTAGTTGAAGGCCAACCTTGGAGCTATTTGTTTCATATCTTCTATCTACTTCGTCAATAGAAACCTATTAACTCCAATTTGAATATTCAAACGAGATTCATAAGCTCCACTTGGCTACTAACGCTTTTTGTGGTGGCTTCACCGCCATTGATTCTTGCTTCACTAGCTAGCGGTTAGCTTGGCTGGCATATTCATCAATGGTTGGTGGCCCATGGTCTTGGTCAGGGTAGCTCGCTTCCAAGACCAAGTTAGTGAGTTCATGTCGCATTATCCATCATTGTCCATGTTTAAAAGCCCTATACATCATCTCATTAGCATCCGATGATCTCGACAAAGATGGACTAGTGGTAACAAATACATTACATGTTTTAAACTCGAACAAATTGCATTTTGACTCATCCTCTTTTCATTCCCTCCATGATATGATATCGTTATCGTAGCATTTGTAGAGATGGAACCAAACACTACCTAAGTATAAATATCCAAGCCAATTGTACCTCCCATGGCAATAAAATGACACCCTTGATAGATGATGCATTTGTTGTCAATTCATTATGTAGTCCCTTGGCTAGCTAGATACATCACCTATGCCCATTGTGATTATCATTCTAAAAATGAATGTGACTTTATATTTTTCCCGTAAAACCATGACTAATTAGTTATGCAGCTAGCCATTTACATAGTTCTATCATTTGAGTTTGTTGTGGCCCCTACTTTGTAATATATATAGGCACTCGCCAAACTATTTAGGGTTTAGCATTTTAGCAACTCAACTAATGATCTTGTTTCTCTAAGATGGTCTATTGGGATAACTTTTTGTTCTTGTCACTAAGCATTGTCCTCAAGCTTGTTTTCCTCTGCCTTTTCCGTGATATGAAGTGAAAAAAAAATTCTAGCTTAACAGACAAACATATTATGTCCACTGTCCTAAATTGGCAAGTTTGGTCTTGACTAGCCAGGTAAAAGTTGCGTAGGATCCAAATGTCCATGTTGAATATGGGAGGTAGATGAGCCCTGAGTGGTTGCTACAAAGCCCACAAACAACCTGAGTAACATGGCCTAAATCCAATCCAACCCTTGTCTCTTCCATCTGTTAGTGGAAAGCCTACTGCCCATGGATTTGGCTCTGGGAGATGCAAATGATGATCAATTGCCAAAAATCGTTATAGAAATTTCAGTATGGATTGAACAGTATGACATCATTTCACCCAAATAAGTAATGTAGCATTATTGGATGGTGTGAAATGACCAGAGCCCACACTATATCAAGTATATTTTAAGTAAGAGCATAAGATTCTGACATATTCAAATGTTTACATTTGCCAGTTGTTTTGTGGTATATCTGCATGCATGCATAATGTAAATGTTACCCACTAAATATTCACATATAAGGTCCCTAGTTGTATTTCAAATTCGTTAGGTGGCTGATTTTGGTGATGCTGATGCTAGAGTCAATGATGCTAAGAATCTTCACATTATTATATTCCTTTTTTTCATGTTTTCTCCTTTCATATAAACTACTTGTCCTCTTTATTATTACTACTTTGTTATCTATTGATAGCATTCTTAAAATGTTTATAAGGGATTAGGGAAAAAAAACTTGTGTTCAGCTTGCTTGATATCATATTAAATTTTGCTGAGTGGCAACTTAGTGAGCCACATGATCACTTGTGAACTACTTTTATTTTTCATAGGCATGTGAGCTAAGCTAGGGACTAAAGGCTATGTTGTTGTTGTGAGCTAAGCTAGGATCACTGGTGTCACTAAGCATTGTCCTCAAGTTTGTAATATATATTTAGTGTTTGTAGGTGGTATGTACTATTCTTAGAATATCCATTCTGGATGTTTTTTCGCTATGTTAACTATGCCCACTTCCCTCCAAAATGTTTCTGTACAGTCAGCTACTGCTTTTAATTTACTAAGTTCTGTTTTTGTTTGTTTCCAATTTGATAAATTGGTATTTTTCCACTTGCAGTGAGATGATCCAGCATAGGCCATACAACCAGAAAGTTGATGTCTACAGTTTTGCCATTGTCCTGTGGGAGTTGGTAACTGGAAATGTCCCCTTTGCAAATATGACTGCAGTGCAAGCTGCATTTGCTGTGGTGAACAAGGGTGTGAGACCATCGATACCCCATGATTGTCTCCCCGCCCTTGGGGAGATCATGACCAGGTGCTGGGACGCAAATCCTGAAGTCCGTCCCCCATTCACTGAGATTGTGAGGATGCTGGAACAGGTGGAGATGGAGGTTATGACTACCGTCCGTAAGGCTCGGTTCCGCTGTTGTGTCGCCCAACCGATGACGCTGGACTGAGTCATCCACAATCCAGGAAAAGAACCTGGAGAGAGGTTTAATCCTATGTATTTATTATGATATTAATAGACGTGTGCTTCAGAAGCAGAAAGCTGACTCAGTCTGCCTTCTGTCTGACATGTTATCGTAGAGTACACCTAGTTGTCGTCACTAGAGTGGTTGTAATAGAGGTAGCTTTATGTTTGACTAAATACCCTTCCGTTGTAACAAGTGCATGTTCTTGCTGCTCGCTGTTTGTGTCTATCATCATGCGGCAACATGTGTAAGCTTTGATGCTTCATGGTATATATAATATGTATCATCAAGTTACTAGCATTGATTTGCTCGTGCCTCGTAGCCTGTTGAAAATTCGATGCTAACAGAATCATTTGTCTTTGCCATGGTTAGAATCAGTTTCCCTTTTATGAGGTGAACAAATCTCTAGCAGATTATAAATTGCTATTGATTTTTGCTTTTAAGGTTTGATCTGTTTTGCAAAGCCACTGCATGTATTAACAGTTGCATATGCTTTTAGGTTTGCTGCTACAAGTCTACAACGGCTTTTACCTTAAGGTACTACAGAGTTCTCCATTTTATTCATAATATACAAGAGTTTAGGATTTGGATGGTCAAGCAGAACTCTACAGGTTGACAGTAACAAGACGAAGATACACTAGAGAAAGGATCTCTCAAATTACATAAGGATGGAGACAGTGGAAGACTCGACAGTATCACATTAAACTGCAGAAAACGCAACTTTGCCGCAGCATAATTCTGCAGCTTCTTATGCCTAAACCCGCTAAAATTGAACAATCATTCATGGTGCGACACGGGGACATGGAAGACGGAAATAAAATAAAACAGGAACGAAGACAACTCGGAACAATAATTTTGGAACTATGATATTGAAATTATATAACCTAAATGGAGATAAAACAAAGCCTATGATGTTGTACAACTGAGACGGGCACGACCATATTTAACACAATCAACCTGCACTTTTCCCTTTCCGACCTTCACATTGCAGCATGCTATTCCTCTGCTGCTCCAAATTAGCAGACAGAAGGGAAACGAATCAACTGCTTTCCTCCACAGGGCCCGTGCTCAGGTTTGCACTTCCTTCAACCTTGGCTGTGGCAGCAGACCCGTTTTTCAGCTGAAGCACCCTCAGCTTTCGGGTTTGTCCCACTGTTCTCAGCATCCTTCAACTGGACGGCCTTCGCAAATGCATCTGATATATCAGCCACAGGACCTTGAGCCTTGGTATCCACCAGCTTCTGAGGATCGGTGCCGGCAGGCTGCTGTTGACGTCTGTTCTCCTGCAAGGCTTTCTCCGCTGCTCATAGAAGTCAAAATCTTCCAGGATTGTTGTCTCAGCCTCATGGCTCTTGAAGATTGTTAGCATCTGGAGGCCCTGCTCCAGCTTCACCTGTATGTTAAGAGTTGGTGAATTTATTATTCAGAAATGCCATTGACACTAGCGGCTTAAACATCCACCAAAAATATTATGTAACTTTTACCTCCTGAGTGTCCCTGCTATTTGTGACAGGTTTATTGTCATTGTTTTCAAGAATGATGTGCCGCAGAAGGTTGTTCGGCACATCCTTAATTATGTGCCACTTCACAGGGAACTGGCCACTCCACTTATCCTGCTGCCAGTAATCAACACTTCTGTCGAAATCGACAGGTCCAATCATCTCAGCCACGCCACAGAATTGGCCGCTTCCATTAACCTAAAGGTACGATTATGCATAAAAGAAATTAGCAAAATTAGAAACACCTTAGCACATGCTAATAAGGATCAAACACCCACTATGTACAACTCTCTTTTCTTTTCCTTGTAGGGAAAAGCAAAAACCAAAGTAGATGAGCTGTTCTTACCGAGAAAAACAAGAAAATAGGGCAATGCTCTTCTTTCTCTTTGGCCGCACGGTAAGCAGAATCCAGCTTCCTGTTCCCGCTGGCTGTGCTGGCCCAAACATTATACTTAATGCTCCTATGTACATGGTCCTCGGTGTAGGACTTTATTACAAAGAATTTGGCATCCTTGTACTCAGTGATAAAATCAGAGCGATTGTACAGTTCACTATCAATCAGAGGAACAGTTTTCTCATTTTTCTCATCTCCTGAGGAGTTCTCTGTGTCTTGTGTCTTTGGTTTTGTAGCGCGTGGCCCACGGTTTTGCTCATTCATAAACTCCAGAGAGCCATTGTGACTACCAAATGCCATGCTCCCCCTTTGTTGATTGCCACTCAAGTCGAAAGTACCAAATCTGCGGCCAGTAGAACCCCAACTTGGAGTAGTGCCACCAAATTTGCTACCTTGCTGGCGTCCCTTGTAGGATCCAGGACCATACATCGATCCATGATGCTGCAACAACATACATTATCAGCATTGGACAATAGTAAATCCATTTATGCTTAGGACCCAGTTGCATGACAGCATACCATGCCTGAAGCCAGTGGTAGATTCCCTTGACCAAACAATCCAGGAGCATTATTTGGTTGTGTTGGTGCTGCAAAAGGTCAAAACATAGTTAGGCATGACCCTAAACTTTTTGAAATCATATAAAATTCTCCTGCAGCAAAACAAGAAACTTTAGAGGAGAAATGTTACCTCTGTCGAATGAGCTGAATGGTTGATGATACCCTGGTGTGGGTGAATATAGAAGGCCATCAGGAAGGAAGTACTCTTGCTGCAGCATAGGGTCTCCTCCTTGGGACATTCCAGTCGCAGAGCTTGAATATCCCATGCTAGGAGAAGCTGGTGGTTGATAGTAAGGACTTGAGAAGGGATAGTGCACAGGGAAGTACTGTTGGCCATCTCCAACGCCGGAAACAGGAGAATATGCTCCATACATCATTTGGGGGTTGCTTGCATATCCAGGAGATAGCATGAGGGACTGGTTGTCATTGTAGATTCCCTTCAAGAAAAAAAAAAAAATATTTAGAAAAAATATCAAAAGAACACACAGAAATACGGTAATTCCAGCTACTTACGGGAGATACGGAATGTAGCCCCTCCATATTCACATAATGGGGATATTCCTCCCATTGTCCTGAAGGGTTCATATATCCTACAGTAAGGGGAAGAAAAAGAACATAAAATTTAAAACAGCACTCCATGAAAAGTGAAAGTTGCTCCTTGTGCCTTCTGATAAATAAAAGAGCCGCTAAGTCTGGAATTGAATAATACACTCGGTGCCCTCATCAGGACAAGGTTGGTGCTTCCACAATGAATTCAAATAGAGCTGAACAAACGAGATCACTGAAAAACTATTATCAACTGTACAAACCAGTGAAAAGGCAAACTTAGCTGGAAACAAATGAAAACACGATTGTTTAGAAGCTACGGATATATTTTTGCCATGTGCTTTATGCAGAAGAATTCAGAACGTGTGCTGACATCACTTAGAAGGCAATGAATGTACCCTAACCTCCAGGATAGAGTGGCTGTGGCTGCGGCGCATACACATTTTGCTGGTAGAGATAAGGTTGTTCTCCAGCTTTTCCGATAGAGCTATGCTTCTCTGACGGGCCTTTTGGCGACTTCAAGGAGCTAGCGCCCGTGCATTGCCAACAGAAGACACATTCTCCGTACCAGAAAGAATCTGTCGCAACAGCATAGCAACATATCCATGAGCAACATTTCAAAGCATAGATTGATGAGGAGGAAATAAATAAACTCTAAGTGGAAGCAAAAAATTACCTGGTCCTTGGCGTTTGCACTCTTGGAGGGGTTATTCTCAAGTACAGGTTCCGACTGCAACGGAATCACGCTATCTGCAGAACACAAATATAGAAAGATATAAGTTACCTTTGTTATGGTGCAAAATAGCCTTAAGACAAGCATTGGAACAAGATCTGGCAAGCTGTACAACTCCCCAATCACAAAGCATTCGGAAGCTACTACTACACGCATACCCACAGGACAACAATTGCAGACGGTGCCATGATCAGACCATCAGCAGCATCAAGCCGTGTGTCCCGCTGTGTACAGTAGCTTACTTGAAAGTAGCTGTACAGTAGCTCACTCCAAAGTATTTATGTACCGAAGCTAGAGCTTCCCATTGAGTACGTACTGACGATCATATCCTGCTCGTACTGCTGGACTCCGTCCTCCTATAGTTGGACTTGGATTGGACATACATACCCAGGAAAAAGGGGAGGGAAAAAAGGAAAAAAGACGCAATTGCCCTTTGCCCCGAGGACGGACGTGAGGCAACGTAATCAGCACAAATCCCAGCCGCGCCCCCTGCCTGCTTCCACGGCTGGGTGCGAGCGAGCGAGCACGCAACCCCGACGGCAAATATCGTAGCTAGAGGGCTTCCTTCCGCGGAGCAAAGGAGCGGAACCAATCTTAACCTAGGGGCGCCCAAACAGAGAAAGGCGGGCTTCGAGATCGCTCGCAGCCCCCGCCCCGCCCCAGGCCCAAGCCTGCGCGAATTCAATTCCCGCCGAATCGAGCGCGGAGAGCCCTTGAAGCACGAGAATTCGAGCGGCGACGCAGCGCAATCACGAGCGACCCAGCGCAGCGGCGAGGGGGTGAAGGAACCGAATCAAAAGTCAAACCCCAATCCAGCAACAGGGATTGGGGGCGTGGGCGAGGTCTCACCTGCGGGGCCCTGGGCCTGATGCGGAGCGGCGGCCATGGCGTCGGAGATCCGGGCGGTAGGTGGGGGCGTCGGGATTGAGTCCTCTGCTCCTCCCGGCGAGGGTTTAAGCATCAAATTCGGGGAAGCGAGGGGGAGGGGAGGAAAAAAGAAAAAGATTTTCTTTCCTTTCCCCTTTTTTATTGGACGCGACGAGAGGAGAAGGGGAAAGAAAGAAAGAAACCACGAGCGTCGATGCCAACCAGTGATTTTATACGGCAGCGGCAGCGGCAGCGGCAGGCAGCGGGCGGGGCGACGTGCCCCTGCGTTTTTACCGACCGGACTTAGCAAACCGCCCGGCCTCCGTTTGATAAACCGGTCCGTTATCGTAAAAACGGACGGTTAATGGACGGTTTGAAATTTGAATTCAATGAATTCAAACGGCGCCGGCCGAACGGTAAAATCCGGTTAACCGGCGGTTTAGAATTTATACCGCCCGGTTTGAGCCGGTATAAATTCCAAACCGCCGGAAGTTTTGTTTTTTTTAATTTTTTTGAAGAAATTTTTGGTAGTTGCTTTGGACATTTTGATGTAAAAAGTGGCACACAATGCGAAATAAATAGCATAAGTCAATACGGTAACAAAATGTGATGGCATACAAATAATCAATCGGCGTAGCATATACGGAACACCCCATATATCCAAGACTCCTCATCATACTCGGCGTGTAGACATAATAGAGATACCTGTTCGCCGAAGGCGGGCCGACCTTTGTAATCTTGCCAAGTTAGCCCCGACCATACCGGCCGTTGTCTCCCATTCTTCAACCAACCGATTGTAAAAATCGGGGTCTTCCCATTCGTACACCCATCTAGTCATAGGCTGCGCGGACACGCCGAAATGGGATAGGTATAAGAAGATCTGCGAGGTCTCACAGAGGAGGATGAGGAGTACTGTGGAGTGCCGTAGTCCGCCCAATGAATCGTACATCCTCTCGCGAAGTCCGGTTGGCCATGGTCACGGGTCTTGAGTCGCATGTGTGAACCGGGTCTCGCCTCGCAATCAACCATAATTAGTGGTCATATACGTAAACAATTGTGCGTATGTAGGTTGAAGTGCAATTGATACCTGTGGAAATGAAGACCGCATAATCACTCCCACCAAAGACCGCCCCCACCAAGACCACTCCCACCAAAGACCGCCACCGCCATACCCTCCACCACCGCCACCACCATACCCTCCACCACCGCCACCGCCTTTATCGCTCCCACCATCGCCGGGTCGTGTCATCACCGAGGAGCCATCGTCGGCCGTGTCATCACCGTGGTGAAAGTCACATGGTGCTTCCTCTTCCCCATGTGAGTTTCACCCACATTTCTACGCCCAATCACCGATGTTATCATCCCCGTCGCCGAGGTAGATCCTCGGTTGCTATATGGTCACCGCCAACACAACAAGCAAATAATCGGATTGCTCCGATCATAGAATTGTATACAAATATAAATTGTACCGACAATATTTGATGGCGTAGGGACGCCCACTTCCGTCGTAATCCTCATCAAGAACCGGTGGTCGGTTAGATCGGGCCGTATCCATCCATTCCCTAATCGGATTGTTCGATCATAGAATGAGACTTCGGTGAACCGGTCAATGAAGTCATCATCATCATAATTCCTTTGTGGGGTAACATCCGCAAGTCGCAGACGAAGGTTGTAGTTGACATAAACAAGCTTGTTCAATTTTACGTGCGACAACCTATTCGAACCTTGGTATGCAAGTAAGGCAAATGTACTCCGGTTCCGCCGCATCTACCGAGGAGACACATTGTGCAACAAGCCGCAAAGCAAGGCGCCGCAACATTGGAGTACTCCTACCAAATATCATCATCCACCAACCTACCGCAAAGGTACCACATTATATTAGCTATATGTTTCAAAGATAAGAAACCTATTGGGTCACAAAGATATGAGGTAGAAAAATACTTACATGGGGATGTCCTTGGATCAATTGCCATTTTGCGAGCCAATTCTCGTGCCAAACTCACCAATCTTACAAGCGGAAAACCTCACCCCTCTGCAATGCCTCGCAGACGGCGCCTCCGGTCCGTCATTCTCTCGAAATGTATCCTTTAGGCTACCCAACATTTTTGGAGTTGGATCCAGTTATATGAGAGACCCGGATTTAATACAGCAAATGCAACATAAATTCGTTATAAGCAAACGGTAAGTATTAAATATATATAGCTTGCGAAATAAACACAACCCATTATCATACCTGCTCCCACATACGTCCCCGATGTAGACGTCAGCAATCCTTTTGTCCATAATCGCTTTATATTCGGCTCCATGTCCGCTTGTTTCTTCCAAAGAATGACTCCATCTCCTCTTTTACAACTCGGGTATTTGTACACCACATCACCATGTTCGAGCGCTTGTCTTCATCGGCGAAACGAAGGAATTTGTAAATTGGTTCCACTGCGTGCGATGATGTAGGCCAATCCATCCCACCACCGGATACTTGACAATCTTGCATGAGCAAATGCACCTTCTCGCAGACTTTGCCCACTTGCTTTGCAAAAACTTCGGGAGATCCCATCCACCGCATGAACTTCTCACGTTTCCGAAGAAAAACTCTCCATAAACATGTAGTTGGTCCCAAATCTAGTGGCATTCCACTTGACCAACTCACCACCAATTGCTTTCCTCATCATATTATTCAACCCAATAGTTGTGCAACCAATTTGAAATTTTCTTACACTTTCGGCTATCATACCCGAATGATCGGGCGGTCACCAATATCCTTCAACATCAAGTTGACCGGTGTGTGCAAGACAAGGTGTCCAAACAATGTGAGCCCACTCATTCTTCAGTTGGTTGCAAGCTTTCTTGTAGTTGGAGCCGTTGTCGGTCACCACATGGACAATATGTTTGGGGCCAATCTCCATCACCACACCGAATCTCCCGAAAAAAATGCACAACATTTATTATTTATATACATATATATAAACTAAAAAGAACAACATGACAACTATGTTTAGGAGGTGCACATACACCGTACAAGTACTTAGCATCTTGACTTTTTCCGGATGCATCAATAGACTTGTGAAACCATGTGATCCCATTGCAATAAATCAAGAAGTTGATCACACTCATTCTAGTTGGGCCACCCAAGAATCACACATCAAAGTGACGCCATAGGTGGCCCAAATCCTTCCTTCAAACTTTACGTACTTATCCTTCAAGTCTTTCTCATTCTCATCTAGGTACTTTGCCATCAATCTCCTTCCAAAGGGTGACGGATGCCTTCACCAAAACAATAAGGGAATAATAAGAACACGGAAGAATAATGAGAACACCAAACCATCAATCTCCAAGTATAGGTACTTACCCCACTTCGTGTCTCTCGGATGGCACCGATAAAAGTACGGATTGCTCGGCATGTCGCCCGTGTTGTCCTATATGATGGAACCACTTTGACCAAGCTTTACCAATAGCATGCTTGGCATTTTTTGCCCTTCAAGGCCCGGGGCCCCGTATCAATCCTTGGTTGGGTCATTCCTCTGCTACCACCGCGGGCCGCTGGTAGTCCTCCACCACTACAGGAGTCTCCCCGGCGGAACCTGATCTCCCCGCCGCTGAACATCCTTTGAAGTGGATTGCCACGCCCACCACCACCGCCACCGCACCACCACTACCCTCCACGCCATAATGTCCTCCCGCGTCACGCACCCTCCGCTGGTACTCATATTCAGCTCTCGACCGCCAACCGCTTTGCACCGAAGCCTCATATTCCTCCTCGCCCATGGCATAGTTACCCTCCCTCCTGTAAAACTTTCACGTGCGGTCATTGTCACGAGCCCCCGCTCATTACTCTTCTTCTTCGATTTGTCAAGTTCTCGGGCCGAAGTAGTCACGCGACATCCGGAGGCACATGGTTGCAATGCAACACCTCGCACCCGCGGCCAGCCAAGTGTTGCTTGAACCTTTGTGCAACCACCGGATTTTTCGGTGTGACAAGAGTTGCACTTCCAACCCGAGCAAGATTTTCACCGTGCTCCCCGCATCGGTCTCGGTCTCCCGCACATTGTGTACCCGCATAAACCATACCTGACAACACAAAGTCACCAACAATATATATTTATATAATAGAAACCAACAAAATATATATATATACAATATATCTACACAATAGAAACCAACAATGTATTCCTACAATATACATCCTACCACAAATCTTACATCAAATCATAAATCCTAATGGAAAAAAGTTGCCTAAACTAACCTAAATATTTCCTAAATCTATGAACCCTAACTCAAAAACTAACCTAACCTAAATATTTTCTAAATCCTAACACAAATCCTGCCTAAATCTATGAATCCTAACACAAAAACTAACCTAAATCCCAATCCTACCACATAAATCAACCTAAATCAAAAAAAAAAAACTCATCTCGCTCCCCGGCTACCCAAGGCGCGCCCGGTCGGGAAACCGACAAACCGCCGGTAAACCGAGCAACCCGCCTCGGCCAGAGAGAGGCGCCGCGGCGGGCGGGCGGCGCGCGTAAGCCGCTTCGGTCCGGGCCGAAACCGGCTTCCCGGGAGCGGTTTCTCCGCCGCTGGCGGGCGACGGCGACGGCGGCGGGCGGGCGGACGCCGCGAAAGTGCGAAGCGGATAAGGTTCTCGGGGGCGTTTGCCCCCGGGCCGCCGCCCACGCCTTATCCGGGCCGGAGGCCAATGGGCCTCATGGGCCTTGACGGGCCGCCCCGCACGCACGCTTTTTTTTCAAACTTCAATTCAAATTTTTTATACCAAACGAACTTAAATTTGAAAAATTTTTACACCGCTGGCTTCTATAAATCACGAACTATTTTACGAAATTTTTTTCAATGATTTTTTTCAAATTTTACATTTTGAATTTGGCTTCTTATACCGGCGGCGGTCCGTAACCGGACCGACCGGTTTTAACTGCAGAATCGCGGTTTTCCGCGATAAACCGGCCGAGAAAAAAGCGCAGCCGATGCCCCCTCGCCGGCTGATCCCGCCCGCCCGGACGGGTTTTAGGTCTTATCGGATGGGTTGGGGACCCGCCGGATGTGTTGGTGAGGTAGTAGTCGATCCGATCCGGACTCGTGGATCGATGATAACTCAATCCCGATCCGCCGCCACTACCCCGAGTATTTATCTATTATTTAGTAGAAAAATAAATACTTAATTTTAGACATTATCTATCGTCAACAGCCATCATTTTTTTTTTCAAACCCCCCTCTCACTCAAAAGTGGAAAGTCGGTTCATCACGCTCACTAGCGGCATCTGGCTGTTGTAAGAGCTTTGGCGCACGCCACGGCGTTGTGCCCTTCATTCGCCCCAATGGTGTCGGCCAACATGGAGGCCAGCTTCGACCACCCACGTTATGGACAAAGCCGAGGCCGCCCTTGCATGCACGGACGGAATGCGCGCCTCCCACGAAAGCGCCGCTGCACAAAGAACTCCCATGGGCCACGCTAGCACGGTTGCCCCCTCGCGCCACCACCTTTAGCCTCAAGTTCGACCATAGTGGGTCTCGAACCACCCCAACACCGGCCGCTACTAGCTGCGGCTAAGCGCCTACCCCGTGGTGCCCACCACAAGCACCACCACGCCATACAAGACGCACCGCGCCAAGAGCTCGAACCTTTCGAGACCACGGGCCCGCCCACCGCCCACACAAACGGCCTTGCGCTACGCTCCAAGGCCTCGACTAGTGCAAGCCGCCACCGAAATCTCATGTTTGGTTTTGAAAATTGATGACACACTTGTGGACTAATCCTTTGCTCTAAGTGATGACTATGAGATAGGATTAGATGGATGACAAGGAGCATGATGATCATGAACATGGACAATGCTCGGGGGACTTGATGGATCGTCAAGCTCGGTGATCGGCTTGAGAGGAACCCGTGAGATCAAGGCAAAGGTATCTTGATAGGGTTTTCCTTTGAGTGATCAAGACACGATAGAGCGTGTGATCACATTATAGGATAGATAGCCTACTATCAAGAGGGAATGCCGCGATAATCCTTTGGTGAAGTGCTTCTAGGTCCAATTGACTTGCATATTGCATTTAGGACATGAGAGCACTAACTTCGATCTTGCCTAATTTATCGACGTGCTAACATTGGTGATAACATGGTCATCTTGGACGTGTTGGCAACCCATGGCAAGAGGCGAAACAAGTTTGAAGCAAAGAGCAAAGAAAAAAGATTGAGAAGCCGCTGAGAAAAAGGTGACCGACGCGACGCACCGGGTGGCTCCGGTCCGGGCGTCCGATCAAAATAACAAAAAAGCCTTTGCTTTGGACTTCGACGCGGTGGATCGACCGGGCGCCGACCGAACCAGACCGAAGCGGCGACGGACGCTGCTAAGGAGGGCGCCGTGTGGCCCGGAAGTGTAACACTCGGTGTTAAGCGTGTCATTAACCCATGCATTACATGAGCATAAGCATCATTAACATATGCATCTCATGGCCATAAGCATCATTTAATCATAAGCATTCATACACATGAAATGATAGGTGTCACTTGTATGCCCGATTTTGCCCGAGATGCTTTGTTATGCCATGTTGTGTATGAAAGGATTGCATAAATAGTTGTTTGACCCTTAATTATGCTTAGACATGTTTATATGATGTTTTGGACCAATGTTCATGTTAAGCACTTTAGCTAATTGTGATTAGTTAGGAGGTTTGACTTGGTTTGACCTACATGAGTCATTTTCTTATTTCCTTCAAAAGTCATAGCAAACTTGTATGCATGTTGGTGCACCCAAAAAGAGAAGTGTGGCTAATTTCCTGTAGAACAAAAAGGTGTTGAGGGCTCAGTTCATGAAAATGGCTGGAGCTTGTTCAAAACTTCAAAAACAGTTTGTTTTGAAAAAGGTTTGGGGTGATTCGATTTCTCGAGTCCGATACTTTGAATGCTTGTGATTCAAGAACTAGGAAGAATTAGACAAAACTTTCTATATATGGGTTGTGCAAAATTTTGTGATCTACGATTGTTCTGTTTTTGAGTTTTTGCAAATTCGAACCGGTTTATGAGCTGTAGAGCAAAAAACAGTAGCATCGGCGAAGAAAACAAAGAAGATGGGCGGCGGGGTGCCCTGCCGGCACCGTCATGGCCGACCGCCACCGCCCATCTCCCCAACGCGTGTCGCGACGTGGAGCGTCGGCGGCCGCCATGGATGTCGACATCCTCCACTACCGCACCGCCCCCACCGCTTTAACTCGCCCAACGCTGCCCAAGCCATCCATCCATCCTATCCCTCCCATTCGCACCACGCAGCGGCGAAGCAGCCTACCACCGCGGGCGCCGCCGCCATTGCCGGGCGCCGCGCGCGAAGCTCCGCCACCGCAGCTCCTCCGCCCACCAAACCTCGCCTATAGCTTTCGCCACCTCAGAGCCGATCTGCGTGCTCACGCCGCGCGGCCGTCCGCAAGGTGAGACCTCGGTTCGCTGGATTTCGGTCGCGGATCCGCCGCCGCGCTGGCCGCCGCCCGTCGAAGCTTCGCCAACGCCGCGCCCACGGCCACCGTTTCTTCGAGATAGTTTACGTTCCATGCTCGCCTCGTCGTGCTCTAGCTAGGAGTTGAAACAGTTGAGCAACGCCGTGGCCGTTAGTCGCAACGCCGCCGCCGCCGCCAGGGAGCTCACCGCCGCCATGGGGCGCCTTGATCGAGATGCTTCCGGCGCGGATCGCGCGATTAGGTTAGGGTTTCGAAGTCGTCTCGTCGTGGTGGAGCTCATGCTCGCGCCCGTTCGCCCGCCACGGCTGGAACAGCGGCGCCGCCGGCAACAGCGCCGCCGCTTCGCGTGCTCGCCGTCCACGCATGCCACGAGTTCGTTTATTTCGAGCCAAGGGCACCAACTTGTAGATCTCGTCGTTCGCGAGTCGAATGAGGTAGCCGGTCGACCGGTTTGGTCGCCGCCGGCGAGGCCGCCGTCGCCCCGGTGCCCTGTGCCCCACGTGCCGTTGACGCCGTGGGGCCCGGTGGCAGCAGCGGTTTTTTTTCGTTTTTCTTTTTCCGCATTTGCTTGAAATGCTTGCGAAATTCGTGTAGATCTCATTTTAGCTCCGTTTTCGATGAAACAAATTTTGTTGGGTTTCTTGTGAGTGGATCTACTGTAGGAAAATGTGAGATCTTAGTTTTAGTATGTTTTTGTATTTTTGTTTATTTATTGCTTTAATTGCTTGGAAATAGGATAAATGCATATCGATGATAGTGTTGTGAGAAAATTTTTGGTTCCTGTGCACTTAGACTTTATTTCTCATTCTCTATGAAGGAAAAATAGTGTTGACCCTATGTTATGTGGTAGAAGTGTCACTTTTGATTTATGTGCCACTTATGTTGTCTTTTTTTGGGGAAAATCATAATAAATTAATTACTGTGAATTTGGACTTGGGGATTTTTGGAGATGATTGTGTTACTGCAATGTAGCTAAGAGTGTAGATGGATTTGTGAGTTTACACTTTTCATAGTGCAAAGTATGTTCATGCCTAATTATTGTTGATAGCTTGTCATTGTTGTGTAGCATGATAGGTGTATCCTTTTGCTATGAAATTTTGATAGCAGCATGTTCTTAGTGTGAGGAAGCTTCTGTAATATTTACAGAATTTTATATGATAAGTTGGTCTGTACAAGTATTTTTAGGTTGGATGATGAAATGATTGTTTATGCACGATGACCTTACGGTAAAAATAAGAGAAAATATGTTTTCTTGATCATTTCCTACCTAGAACCTGTTGGTGAAGTTGGTTTAGTAGGTTTGTGCATCCTCATGTGTAGTTGGAGTTTGTTAGGCCTAGTTGAGCCATTTACGCCTTTTGTTTGGTAAGTTGATTAGCAAACTATCATTCCATGTGAGTTAGTTTATCTTTTACCTTAATGAGTGACATGTTTGAGTAGGTAATAGCTTGGTTTATCTGCTGTCCTAATTTGGTAGGATTTACTTGTTCATGTGACATGTTGTGCTAGTTGTTGCTTACAATGTTGAGTTAGAAATCAGATCTGCTTGCTTGTCTGTTTTTCATAGTCCGGATGGTAGAATCTGTTGAAGTGATGTGAAGTGGAGTTGTAGATAATTTGATAAGCTTTTTCGAGAGTCCAAGTTTGCTGCGTTTGAGTTAGTAGAACAAAAGTTATGCTTGTTTTACTACAGCTGATCCATAGTGGACAGATTGGATGCATGTGTGTATATGTAGGTCGTGTGTGTATATCCCTCTACAACGGAAGAGATATGCACTTACTCGATCAAGTAATTATAACCTTCATCACATACGCATCATGACATCTCATTCCTTGTGCATTCTTTATTCTTACATATGAATTGCATACACATTCATATCGGGATCGGTAGAGGAGCCGGTGCGCGGCCGAGGAGGTTCCCGAAGGAGCCGGAAGGATCGTGGAGCTTCTTGAGTGCCAAAGCCCGTTCCTGTTTCGTTGGTGAAAGGCAAGCCCCCTGAGCATTCTAAGCCTCCACCCATTCTTTTTATAAATGCACCTTGAGTATAATCTTTTGTATGATGCATTAAGTTGTTAGGAGTTGAATGGAACCGTTGATGCATATATTCCTACCTTGTCCAATATATAAAAGTACCCAAACACTTACTAGTATTGATAACGCTCTATGCTTAGCCATGCTTAGTTGCGATAGAGCAAGTGATTCCCCGTCACTTGCATCACAGTGGAAAATGATGGTATCACGGTTGGCTATATTTGCTATCGTGGAAAATAACCAAGTGTTGAGATATAAAGTTGAGACCAGGCGGGATAGTCGTATTCCGTCTGCAGGTCGATTAAGGACCGCCTCTTTGTTGGACATCGAGCCGTACTTTGAATGACTCCTAGCACTTAGTGGCCGACCCGAGGTTGTCGACCGCGAAGCCGAGTAGCTCTGTTCGGGCCGGGACGTGGCCGGATTGGTGCGCTTATTGGAGGGAGTAAGGATGTGGGGGACACGAATATAACCGTGGGCAAGCAAGGCTTGAGCTACCCGGGCGATTCGGTTGGTTCCCGAGTAAGCGACCCCGCCAAGCCCGCGAAATGAGTCCCGAACAGTACCAAAGGTGATCTTGAGCCGCCTTTGATCCGGCGTTGCTCGGTTGGTGTTTAGGAACTTTCCCCGTGGGTAGTAATCGATTCGAATCGCCATCTCTCTGGACAAAGGAGAAACCGACCGCTCTTCCTTCAACAGTAGCTTCATGATGATGGAAAGATAATAATGGTTATAAAAGTTTGACAAAGAAATGCCACGCCTGGTTGTATCTGTTATATATTGCTTGTTTAGTACTATACAAGTGTTTGCTTAGAAACAGGTGCAAATCTAGACATACTAAGATTTATTAAAATATGATGCTAAAATATTGTCTATCAATCTTGAAAAGTAAGGACTCACATTAGTAATGCTATTTATGCAAAGTATGCTATCCATCCAGCTCCACTAAGAAAGCCTTGCATAATCCTTGAGAGTCTTTTGTTTCTCTCTTGTCGGGTAAGTCTAGCTTGAGTACATCCTCGCACTCGTGGTTTTATTCCCATTGTTGCGTGTTGTTTAGCCGGTGGTCTCGCGCTTGGTGTGCTTCTATCCAAATGATGAAGAGTAAGCCGTGGGCAAGGCTATCCATTCCCTCTCTCATGCTTTTGTAGGGATGACTTGTTATGGCACATGTTATTCAAACTAAATGTGGGGTGTGTGATTTCAAAACTATGTTGCTTCCGCTATTTGAATTCGACTTGGGTTGTAATAATGATTTGAACTCCGATGTATGATAATTGCGAACTCTATGTAACTTGTGGATGATGATCACCGAATCTTTACGGTCCTGCTGTTATTTGTTGGAATGTTTGAGATCCTTCGAGATTTCACGGACTACCGGGTTTATATGTACTTAATCATGGAAGTGAGACTACCTCGGTGGCCACTTTTATGCTTAATTACCTATAAATTGGGAGGTTCTATTACACGAAGTTTGTCGGATGCGACCGAAGCACCGACCGGGACCCTCGACCTGGGACCGGCTGGTGGTTCCGGTCAGGCCCTGGCCAGGTCTTGAGAAAAAATTTTTTTAGAGCAACGGCTCTATTTCGAGGGGAGCTCTATATATACTTGGATGGCCGGTTCTTGGAGCTCTCTCTTGCACATTTGAACACTCTAACTTGCTAGTGAGCTTGTGAGACTCCTCTCCACTCGTCTCTCCATCCATAACTCGAATTCTTGGTGAGATTGAGAGTAATAGAAGTGCATTGCATTGGTGGTTGCATCTAGAGGCACTTCATCCTTGGAGAAGCCGCGGGATTCTTATTTTCTTGGGAATTTGCCCTGTTCCCCTAGCGGCTTGGAGCAAGAGGCGGTGTTGAGCTCAAGTGGAGCGTGTTTGAGGCCACACCGGTGGTGATTGTGAGGGGTCGTTCCTTATCCCGCGGGAGATTCGCGAAAAGGAGCACTAGTGGATTGCTCGTGGCTTGTTGGACCCTCTCTTGTGATCGTTTGCTTGAGCTCCCATAGGGGATTTGGCACCGGCCATTAAGCTTAGCATACGTCAAGTAAGTGTGTCGCCACAACGGGGACTTAGCGTGCCGGCAAGCACGTGAACCTCGGTGAAAAATCATCGTGTCTACTGTCTTGAGCTCGTTGGAGATTTCTCATTGTACACGGTGATTGGCATCATCCTCTACACTTCACGGTGGTATTGTATTCTAGCCTCTTCGCTTTACCTTCACTAGCTTACTTGTGTAGATTTGCTAGTTTGCTTAGTTGGCTTGTGTAGCTTAGTTCCTAGTGTTTGTATTAGTTAGAATTGCTTGTCTACCTAAGAGTAAACTAGTAACTTAGCTCTTGTGTGGTTTAGAAACAATAGAATTGAATTGTGGCTTGCATAGCTAGTTGAAGCATTGCTTATTTGCTACGCCATCTTATTGTCTAACCCGGGTGCCTAGTGTTGTTGCAAGAATTTTTAATAGAATGTTCACCCCCCCTCTAGCCATTAGGACCTTTCAAATGGTATCAGAGCCGAGGCACCGTTTTTAGAAGGCTTAACATCCTACGGTGATAAAATGGCGATGACTTTTCATGTCAACAACAGCAAGAAGGTGCTACCTTTCGATGGCACCAACTTTGCCTATTGGAAGGTGAAGATGACCGCACACCTCAAGTCAATCAATAGAGAAGTGTGGGTTGTGACCGAGAACAAGTTTGAGGTGGCAAAGCCAAATGAGCCAACCGCGGCCGAAGAGAAGAAGCTATATGCCAATGATGTGGCCATGAGTGCTTTTCATAAGGCATTCAATGATAGAGTGTTTGAGCAAGTCAAGTCACTCACCATTTCTCATGAGATTTGGAAGAAGCTAGAAGAGTGCTATGAGGGCACCGAAGGCGTCAAGCAAGCAAAGGCCTATATCAAGCTTGAGCAATTCAGTAGCTTCAAGATGGAAGAAGATAAGACCGTGCCGGAGATGTTTCACCGCATGCAAGTGTTGGTGAATGATCTCAATGCTCTAGGAGAAGAGATCAAAGACAAGACCTTCAACATGAAGTTCTTGAGGTGTTTGCCCGAACGGTTTGGGATGTTCATCACCGTGCTAGTGAGGTCAAATTTGAAGGATTTGACTCCCAACCAATTGCTTGATGAGGTCATGACCGATGACTCCTATAGAGATGACAAGAAAAAGCAAGAGCTCATCAACAAGGCAAACAAGAAGGTCAAGGAAGAAGAGAAGAAAGAGGACAAGAAGAGTTTGGCACTCAAGGCAAGCTCCTCTTCCAAGGGCAAGAAGAAGAAGGAAGAATCAAGTGATGAAGAGGATGGCACCTCTATAAGTGGAAGTGAAGTGGATGAGCAAATGGCTCTCTTTATGAGGAGATTGGAAAAGTTTATGAAGAAGAACTACATCTCCAAGAACAAGAAGAAGCAATCATCTAAGAAGAAGACCAAGGATGGCAAGAATGAAGGCAACGTGACATGCTTTCGGTGTCATGATGATTGTCACTTGATTGCCGAATGTCCATATGAGAGTGATGATGAGAAGGGCATCAAGAAAGTAAGAAAGAAGAATGATGCCAAGAATTAGAAGGAGAAGAAGCCCAAGAAGAAGAATGAGTCACATGTGGCTATGTGGAATAGTGATGGCTCATCCTCTTCAAGTGATGAAGAAGAGGAGAAGAAGAACAAGAAGAAGGGACAAGCTCACCTTGCTATGCATGACAAGATCTCCCTCATGCTTCATGGCTAAGGCCACCAAGGTACAATCTATCACTAGTGATGATGATGATAGTGATAGTGATAGTGATGATGAGGAGCAAACACTCACTAGGGAGGAGTTGCAAAGCATGCTTGATGATTGCATTGTCATGTTCAAGCAAAGTAGGAAGGAATGCAAGGGCTTGCGTAAGGAAACAAAGATCCTTAAGCAAGAACTTGATGAGCTTCGGGCATCTTATGAGAGTCTAGAGGTAGACCATAAGAAGCTTGAGAAATCTCATTCTAAGTTAGAGAAAGCTCATTCCTCTCTACTTGATGAGCACAAGTTGTGCTTAGTTGAGGATAAGGTTGATACATGCAATGCTAGCATCATGTGTGATATTCTTGTTGATGAATCAACCCCCAAGTGTGAGACCTCCATTAGCTCTATCACTAGCATATCCATCTCTAGTGAAGATAATGACAACCCTATGCTTATTCATGAGAATGCTTGTTTAAAGAGGGAAGTAAAGGAGCTCAATCACACCTTGGCAAAGGACTATGGTGGTGAGGACCGCTTGCTTATGTGCTTGGGTAGCCAAAGGGCATCCTTATACAAGGAGGGCTTAGGCTATATCCCCAAGAAAGGCAAGGACACCTATGTGACTCACAAGACTCGTTTTGTGAAGAGCAATGGTAGCTATTGCAAAGCTTGCAAGCAAGTTGGTCATGTAGAGCAAAAGTGCATGAACAAGAGGACCAATGTCTCTTCTATCAAGCTTGATAATTCATATATGCTTGTGAAGAAGAACAATGGTGTTCGTGCTAGGTACATTGGTACACCATGGATGGGCTCAAAGAAGAAAGCCATTTGGGTACCAAAGGCCTTAGTGACTAACCTTGAAGGACCCAAGCAACATTGGGTACCTAAGAAGAATTGATCTTATTTTGTAGGTCAATTACCGTGCCGGAGGAGAGCATTGAATAATGGATAGTGGGTGCACTCAACACATGACCGGGGATTCTTATATGTTCAAGTCTATTAGCATCAAGGGTATTGATGAATATGAGTCAATCATATTTGGCAATGACAAGAAAGGCAATGTGTTGGGGCTAGGCAAGATTGCTATCACTCAAGAGAAAAGCTTATCAATGGAGTTGCTAGTTGATCATCTTGATTACAACCTCTTGTCGGTTTCTCAACTTTGTGATCATGGGTACAAGTGCATATTCACAAGCCAAGAAGTTGAAGTGGTTAGTGGTGATGGTGCCAATATGATCTTCAAGGGATTTAGATATGGTGATCTCTACCTTGTTGACTTCAACTCAAAAGAAGCCAAGTTGACAACATGTTTACTCTCAAAGGCTAGTAAAGGGTGGTTGTGGCATAGGAGGCTTGGTCATGTTGGAATGAAGCAATTGAATAAGTTGATGAAGCATGACTTGGTTAGAGGCTTGAATGATGTGAAGTTTGAGAAGGACAAACCTTGTGGAGCATGTCAAGCCGGCAAGCAACATGGCAATGCACATCCAACCAAGAGCACAATGAGCACTAGCAAGGCATTTGAGTTGCTACACATGGACTTGTTTGGGCCAACATCATACTCTAGCATTGGTGGCAACAAGTATGGTTTTGTCATAGTTGATGACTACACTAGATACACATGGGTGTTCTTTTTGCATGACAAGAATGATGTGTTTGAGCTTTTCAAGACATTTGTCAAGAGGGTTCAAAATGAGTTTGAGACATCCATCAAGAAGATTAGGAGTGATAATGGGAGTGAATTCAAAAATACAAGAATTGAAGAGTTGTGTGATGAGCTTGGAATTGGACATCAATTCTCACCAACCTACACTCCTCAATCCAATTGTGTAGTTGAGAGGAAGAATAGAACCTTGATTGAAATGGCAAGATCAATGCTTAGTGAGTACAATGTTAGCCATTCCTTTTTGGGCGAAGCAATCAATCAACACGGCTTGCTATGGTAGCAACCGCCTCTATTGCCATGGAATGCTTCGCAAGACACCCTATGAGTTGCTAAATGGAAGAAAGCCCAACATTGGTTAATTTAGAGTCTTTGGATGCAAATGCTACATTCTCAAGAAAGGCACAAGATTGGGCAAGTTTGACAAGAAATGTGATGAAAGGTTCGTAGTTAGATATTCAACCACAAGCAAAGCATATAGAGTTTGGAACTTGGGTAGTGGCAAGCTTGAAGAAGTCCATGATGTGGAATTTTATGAAACCCAAGGTTCTCAAAATAAAGTTGAAAATCATGATGATGTGAGTGGTTCCAACTTGGAGAATGCAATGAGAAACATGGATATTGGTGACATTCGGCCAAGGCAAGTTGATGATGATGATGACACTCCATTGCCTACCACTACAATTGAGATTAATGCAAATGAAGCAAGCACTAGTGGTACTCAAGATGAAAGATCAAGAGCAACAAGCTAGTCCAACTCCTCATCCTAGTCATCAAGTGCAAGTGATGCAACCATCCAACATTGCAAGAGATCGTCCAATTGATCAAATTGTCGGCGACATCAATAGTGGAGTGGTTACTAGAAGAAGATTGGCATCCTTTTGTGCTCACCATGCCTATGTAGCACAAGAAGAACCGAGAACATTGAAAATGCACTCAAAAACACTACTACAGAAATGATTTTCCGTGGTGGACTTTTTTCATTTTCCGTGGCGGACATTAAAACCGCCACGCGCGGCTAGGGTCACGGTTATCGATTAACGCGTGGCGGGCAAATGTCCGCCACACAAAAACGATTAACCGTGGAGGACTTTTAACAATGCCCGCCATGAAAAATAGAGATTAACCGTGGCGGTCTTCTTACAATGCCCGCCATGGTAAATAAAATAAAAAAATAAAAATCAAACTGAAACCCTAACGGGCCTAGATCTGGGCCTCCGGCCCGTTAGGGTTTCGTGTCCGCCGGCACCGTGCTCCACCGTGACCCGCTCGCCGCCCGGGGATCGCGCCAGCCGCCGGAGAGGGCGCCGCCGCCAGGACTGCGCCGCCACGTGCCACGCCGGGCTTCTCCATCCGCGCACCGGCATGCGAGCACCGCGGGCCGCCGCCATGGCGCCATGTCGCGCCGAGCCGGCCGATCCGTGACCGACCGGCCGCCAAACCACCGAGATCCGCAACCGCCGGCCTCCATGCCGCCGGATCCAGCCTTGGCGCCGCCGATCCGGCCTCCACGCCGCCATGGCGGGGGGGACGAGGTCGCGCCGCCCGCGTCCGGCTCCACGTCGTGAGTGGAGATGGATGGAGCCAGGCCACCGCGCGCCGACGAACCCCGAGCGCCGGCGTGGGTGAGCTCGAGGTGGATCCACGCCACGGCCCCTCGCGCATCGCCGCCCGCGCACCGCCGAGCCCAGAGCGTCGATGAGCCCCGCGCCCGGCCAGCTCGGTGCATCCACGCCACGGGCCCCTCATGCTCGCACGCCGCCGCGCCGACGAGCCCTGCGCTCCTGGGTCCGCCCGCCCGCCCCAAGAGCTCGAGGTGGGAGCGAGAGCCGCTCCGGCCACCGGGGTCTGGGGGATGGGAGGGAGTCGAGAGGAGAGGGCGGCGGGTTAGGGGAGAGAGGGAATGGGAATGGGATCCGAAACCCTAGGTCTCGGGGTATATACACAGGACACCGTAAACTGGGCTTTTTCCATTGGATCTGGGCCTCTTCGGCTCTTGGGTTGGGCCTCATTTTCTGTGGCGGGCTTATTACAATAACCGCCACGGTTAAACTATTTACCGTGGTGGTTATTTTACAATACCCGCCACGGTTAATAGGGATTAACCGTGGCGGTTATTTTACAATGCCCGCCACGGTTAATCGATTAACCGTGGCGGTTTTTCCCCTGGCCGGAGGGGGTGCCAGGCCACCTATTTTCCGTGGCGGTTTCTGAAATGCCCGCCACGGAAAATAAAATCGAACACCACGTAAAAATCAAATTTGTAGTAGTGGAAGAAAGATTGGATAAATGCCATGCATGAAGAGTTGAACAACTTCAAGAGGAATGATGTATGGGAATTGGTGGAAAGGCCAAAGGACTACAATGTGATAGGAACCAAGTGGGTCTTCAAGAACAAGCAAGATCAAGATGGAATTGTGGTTAGAAACAAGACAAGGCTAGTAGCTCAAGGGTACACTAAAGTAGAGGGTCTTGACTTTGGAGAGACCTATGCACCCGGTTGCTAGACTTGAAGCAATTAGAATCTTGCTTGCTTATGCATGTGCTCATGACATCAAGCTCTATGAAATGGATGTGAAAAGTGCATTCTTGAATGGCTTCATCAATGAGTTGGTGTATGTGAAACAACCCCCGGCTTTGAAGATGAAAAGTATCCCAACCATGTTTACAAGTTGAAGAAAGCTTTGTATGGCTTGAAGCAAGCACCTAGAGCATGGTATGAGAGGTTGACAGATTTTCTCCTCTCTAAAGGGTTCAAGATGGGCAAGGTGGACACCACCCTCTTCACCAAGAAGATTGGAAAGGACTTGTTTGTGTTGCATATCTATGTTGATGACATTATCTTTGGGTCAACCAATCAAGAATTTTGTGAAGAGTTTACAAAGATGATGGCCAATGAGTTTGAGATGTCTATGTTTGGAGAGCTCACATTCTTTCTTAGACTTCAAATCAAGCAATTAAAGAATGGCACATTCATTAGTCAAGGCAAGTACATCAAAGACATGATCAAGAAGTTTGATCTACAAGATGCCAAGTCAATGTCCACACCAATCGCAACCAATGGAAGCCTAGACCCCGATCCAAGTGGCTACATGGTTGAACAAAAGAAGTATCAGTCCATGATTGGTAGTTTGCTCTATGCAACCGCATCAAGACCGGACATTGCATTTAGTGTGGGCATGCGTGCTAGATATTAATCCGATCCAAGAGAAAGTCACCTCAAGGCAACAAAGCGAATTGTGAGGTACTTGAAGGGCACACAAGATGTTGGATTATGGTATCTAAAGGGATCCAAGTTTGATTTGATTGGATATTCGGATTCGACTATGGAGAGTGCAAGATAAATAGAATGAGCACAAGTGGCACATGTCAATTCCTTGGAAGGTCACTAGTATCATGGTCTTCAAAGAAGCAAAATAGTGTTGCCCTCTCAACCGCCGAATACATTACATTAGTGCGGGAAGTTGTTGCACTCAATTGCTTTGGATGAGGTCAACATTGAAGGATTTTGGATTCAAATTTGACAAAGTCCCATTGTATTGTGACAATGAAAGTGAAAGAAAGATGACCCAAAATCCGGTTCAACATCCAAGAACAAAGCACATTGATATAAGGCACCACTTCATAAGAGATCATCAACAAAAGGGTGACATTTATATTATGGGCATTGGCACCGAAGGTCAACTAGTTTTACATATTCATCAAGCCACTTGATGAGAAAAGATTTTGCATGCTAAAGGGAGAATTGAACATTATTGACTTCTCCAACTTGAGTTGATGCACCCCACTTATATGACATGCCTCTCCTTCGACAAACCCAAGGTAAAAGTTGGTTGTCATGGCATTCATATATTGCTAAGGACTTGTTAGTGCATCTAGACATTATGCATGCTTTATAGGCTCATTCATGGAAAACAAAAATGATTTCAATGTATGTGTGGCACCACTATAGCTTTGATTGGTTCTATGAACTAGTGGTGGCATATGACATGTTTATGTGCTTGCAATTCTAGTGTCAACTTTAGAAAATGCGCTATTGATGTGTATTCTAACATGGTGCAAGATAACTCTTATGTATATGAGGTGTGAAAAAGCTTGTCCTTGGTTCAAACTTGAATACATGGAAAGGCAAGTGATCTAGATGAGACCACATGTGATACTTTGATTGACTTGATTTCTCTCATTTACACCTTTTTGGTGATTGTTGACAAAGGGGGAGAAATAAGTCACAAAGATGTTGGAAAAGAATCACACAAATAGGGGAGCAAGCTCATACACTATTTGTGCATTTGTATGTGCATGATCATAATGAAATGTTGCATTGGCAATCTAAATTCAATATACATGATTGCTTGGTTAATGCTAGTTTTTGAAAATTGTTTGGTGTATTGACCAACTAGCATGCATAGGATGTATCTAGACAAAGCTCACATTTTAGCCTATAATGTTGATCTCATGGGGTATGTTGAGTTTTGATGATTGTCTAGTTACATTGATGCTAAGGACTCCGATGGTTTCACGCTTCAAAGGTCCAATTTCTAGAACTTTAGCATCTCTTTTGGTATTAGTATCTCTCCCCAAGATTTCTATCCATACATATGTGCCAATTTGATCCAAACACATGGAAGCACATATGTAGGGGGGAGCTACTACTACCAAAACCGAACCTTGATATGTTGGTCCAATCCTTGATTCATGATCAAAATGCTATGGGCAAGCAATTCAAGTTCAATTGAATTTTATTTCATATCTTTGTGAGTTGGTTGTCATCAATTACCAAAAAGGGGAGATTGAAATCTCATGTTTGGTTTTGGAAATTGATGACACACTTGTGGACTAATCTTTTGCTCTATGAACTAGTGGGGATGATAGTATTGTATTCTAGCCTCTTCGCTTTACCTTCACTAGCTTACTTGTGTAGATTTGCTAGTTTGCTTAGTTGGCTTGTGTAGCTTAGTTCCTAGTGTTTGTGTATTAGTTAGAATTACTTGTCCACATAGGAGTAAACTAGTAACTTAGCTCTTGTGTGGTTTAGAAACAATAGAATTGAATTGTGGCTTGCATAGCTAGTTGAAGCATTGCTTATTTGCTACGCCATCTTATTGTCTAACCCGGTGCCTAGTGTTGTTGCAAGAATTTTTAATAGGCTATTCACCCCCTTAGCCATTAGGACCTTTCAAGTGATATCGAGCCGAGGCACCGTTTTTAGAAGGCTTAACATCCTACGGTGACAAAATGGCGATGACTTGTAGGATCTGATGGAAGCCTAGAGGGGGTGAATAGGCTTAACCCCTGAAAATCGTCCTGTTAAAACTTTCAAGCACTGTCAGATAACAACAGGCGCGGCACTGCCGCGTAAAGGGGCGGCACTGCCGCGTGAACTGGACAGAGAGTGACAGAAACAGAGAAGTAGCACTTCAGCGGTGAGCGCTGCACTGCGCGCGGGTCACTTCACAGAAGTGACTACGAAGTGAATCTGCGTGCTTCCACTTGCTTGGATATGATTCACCTAGGTTCCTGCACACATGTATCTCACAAAACACAAGCTCTAGCTGGCAGGAAGCTTGCCACAAAGTAGATCGGGTCGAAGCCCTTTCTCACAAGACAAATATGCAACAAAAGTAATGAGACAAGGTGACACAAAGATTTGACCCGTGGTTCACCGCGCCACACAGGCTGGGCTACGTCCACGTTGTTGAGGTTGCCACACAAGGCTTAGCTTGCCCACCGGCTTGCTTTTTCCCTCGTTCACAAGTCTAGGGAGTTAACCCTAGAGATGTGGGGTAATGTATTGCTGTAGAATGAGGTTACAAACCTCCCAAGGCTGCCACACGAAGGGGGCAAGCTCAAGGGCGACGCCTAGCCGTCTAGGAGCAAGCTCCAAGAGTAAAGAACCCTAGGGTTCCGGCCAAACGTGAACCAAATGCTCTTTTGAGTGGGGGAAGTCGTAGATCCGGTCTCCAATCGAAGTTTGCAGCTGTTTCCCTCAAGAATCCCAGGTGGGAAGTGAGAGATTGAGTGGGGAGCTCAAGGTGCTTCAATGGAGGTGAGAGAGAGAGCAAAAGGTGGTCTCCCCGGCTGTTCCGGTCGGGAGGAAGAAGAAAGTGAGCCGGGTGACCGTTGGGGAGGGGTAGAATGGGTATTTATACCCCCACGGTCCCAACGGTACGATTAAGTATGGCACTGCCAAGATCGACACGCGGCACTGCCATCGTAGGGCGCGGCACTGCCGCCACATTGCGCGGCATATCGCCGCGCCAGCCGACACAGCAAGTGTGAAACACGGTGATTTGTTGGTCGTCGGGCTTGGAGTTGTGTGTGGTGTCCGGATTTGATGTTTAGAGCACTTGGTCCACGATACCCGAGAATCCTATGATCCCTCTTAATAGTACGGCATTTCCTAAACTCAAGATTCAAAATATAAAATGATTTAAATGCCTTGATCCGGAAACACCATCATCTAGCTTATTTGGTACCTTTGGACCTGTTCACCAACTCCATATTTTAATCCCTCGCATGTCATCTTCGTAAATCTCATTAGTCCCCTAATTCGGTGGTCATCAACGCCAAAAACCCACTTAGAGCTTGATTGCACTTACAATCTCCCCCCTTTTTGGTGATTGATGACAACCAAATTAGAGCTTACATAAGATGTAAAGTCAAACTTAGATTACGAAGATCAAGGATGTAGGAACCTCCCCTAAATATGTGAGTGAGATTTGAATTCTCAATATTGACATAAGAGGTCAATTTTCACATATTTAGGTGTAGTGAGGCCTCCCCTAAATGTGTGGAAGAGATTTGAATTCTCATTTTGACATGAAAGTCAAGTCACACATTTAGAAATAGTGTAAGGCCTCCCCCTACATCCATGATTGCTGTGGGGTGCTCAACAAAGTGTTATACAAATATATCCGTGATGCATATGACAAGTTAAATGGATCAGAGCACAACAGGGGTGTCTGCAATCAGACGATGTGCGCGGCACCGCCGCGCCGGGGTGCGGCACCGCCGCGCCTATCGACGCATGCACGCATTTAACAACAACCACAAAGATATATGACATGATTAGCAATCTAAAGCAAAGAAGATATATAAAACAGAGTTTAAGCAATCAAACGACCAAATCCGAGAAATAACAAGTCATAGGTGGCATTATTACATAAAATAGAGTTTCTCTCAAACTCACACCTAACAAGCTACTCTCAAAGAATCTAAACTCTGAAAATCTGCTTCTTTGCCCCATCCTCGAACCATCTCCGGGCGTCGAAAAAAAGTTTGACCCCCCCTCATTTCTTCTAATTTTCTCCCCCTTTGGCGTCAAGCACCAAAAAGTTTATAGAAAAGAAAAGAAGAAGAGTGGAGTCACTCATCACTGTCATCCCCACTGCTAGAAGCGGTGTCCTCGAGCCTCCTCTCGAGATAGTGGCACCGGGCCCGAGCTGAACGGGCGAGTGGAGCGCCGAGCGGTATCTGGCCGAGAGAAGGACCCAAGTATATCTGACAACTCCTGATCTGAGCTACTGGTGGCTGAGAGCTCTGGGAGGTCGTACTGTGGTGGCCTAGGGATAGGAGGAGGAACTGGAAGTCCTTGCTTCTCCCTGACACTCTTGAAGGCCTGTCTCACCTCCCTGCGTAGCTCATAAGTCTGCTGAGAAGCATATGAGCAATGTCCAAAGATTGCCTTGAGCCACTTCTTCATCTTCCCCTTGGACTTGCTGTGCCTCCTGGGCCTAGAGCTAGATGGCTCCTCCAGGTCCTCTCTCCGCCACCGAAGTGTCTCCCCGCCGATGATCCGCTCGCCACTGGTCTTCCCTCCATCTAAACCATGGGTCTTCTCAATGTTGTAGACTGTGTGGAAGCAGTCCTTAGGATAGATGTTCCCTGAGACCCTCTCAATCATGAACATGATGTAGGGAGCATATGGCAGATTCCTCCTAGCATCGTCCAAGGCATTTGCTAGCTGTCTCCAAATGAACTTTCCAACATTGAAAGTTTTATCATTCCTGAAATGAGCAAGCACATTCCTAGCATAGCCATTCACGTCGAGGTCTGCCCCATCCTTGGGATCAATGGTACATCTGCAGAGGTTGTTCATCACATAGAAGAAGTCCTTCAACCCCTTCCTCTTGCCAAGCAGTCCCTGATCAGCCCAACAATCCCTGATGGCCTTGGCTTCAATAGGGTCTATCTCATGAATATCGCTGTACTCCCCCCGTGATCAGCCCCAAAGCCAAGTATCTCGATGAATGTGACAAAGTCAACTCTGTAGTGCCTCCCGTCGGTCATCCAAAGGATAGTATCGTAAGGCCCGTCCCCAGTAGTAGGTGGCATGAAACCGACTAAGGATCTCTTCATTCCAATCATGCCTGAATGACATGATGTCTGTCAGCTCAAACTTCTCACAAGCTTCTATGGCCTCATCAAAAGCATCCTCCTCTCTATCTCTCATCCTCTCAAAGTCAATGTAGTGCATCGTGGTGATCTTACTCTTTGTGGAGTGGAGAAGGACTGTCAGGTAGAAGTTGGAGTGAAAAGCTGCCCAAAACCTCTCATCAATGCCTTCCTGCTGCTCCTCTGCATAGACATTGATAGCTCTAGCATCTGCAACCTCCCTTTGCTTCTTCAAATAACTCACCACTGGGATTGGTGGGTCATTGACAGTGCGCTATCTCAAACATACCCTCAACCTGCCGCATGTAGTCGTTGTCAAATACCCGAGGGTGGTCCGAGTACCTTGTTCACCCAAGCGGTACAATGGTGTACCCATACTCTTTGCCGCCTCCTCCTCAAGAAGCTTCCGCTCCACTTCCACCAAACTCTGCTGATTCTTTCTCCCTCTACCCCTTCTCGTCAATCACCTTGACCCTCTCGCTTTCTTTGCCATGAGGATCACCTCCAGGATCCATCTATGCACAAAGTAGGATTTTGGTGAGAGACTGTGTGAGATAGAATGTAAAAATGATCAAATATATGTAGGAGAAACATTAAGGAGAAGGAACATGATGTTCTGAGCAAGCTATCCAGGGTGAGAACCTGGGCTGCGCGGTACTGCCGCGCAGGAGGCACGGCACTGCCGCGCATGCACGGCACTGCCGTGACATGCACGCGGCACTGCCGCTCCCCCTTGCTCAGAGCATCAAACCTCTCCTACAAAATGTTTCTAATACATCCATTTAACACAATTTTGTATTTCTATCACTGCATTTTATAAACCATATCTCAATTTGTGAGAAATTCCCCATGGATTCAATATAAGTATGAGCCCTAGTGAAATGTTTCTTTGGTATTTTAAGTCAATCGATTTCCCATCTCAATTTGATAAGTGATTTGAGAGGTGTTTGCTGTTAAAATCAGCAAGAAACTGTTAAGTTTCATGTTGGGATCATCAACATCCCCTTCCCTTTAATCACTTAAAAAATGAAAGCACGAAATCCATTGATTCCAATCTACCAAATCACTCTCCTAGAGTTCATTCATCACTAATCAACATGAATCCACAAGAAATTTCTACACATTCCATAGATCGAGCAAGAACTCCATGGTTAGGGGTTAGGTTGTACCTCGTTGATTGAAGGGAGAAGAAGAGAGACTGCCGGGGAGAAGAGAGCAGGACCGGCCGGAGTCGAGGGAGATGGCCGGCGGGCGGCGGCGCACGGCACCGCCGAGGCTCGCGGCAGCCCGAGCGGCGGCGGCGCGGGCAAGGTGGCAGGCGGCCTCCTTCACGCGCCGAAAGAGAGAGAGCGGCGCGTGGGGTGTCGGGGGCGAGGAGAAAGAGTAAGGACCGGGCGAGCCAGGGGTAGAAAAGGAAAGAAGAAATTGGTTTGGCTCGGTACGGTTCTGACAGATCGAGTCCTGTAACCCCAGGGCGCGCACCGCCGCTAAGGACGCGGCACCGCCGTGCCCACACGGCAAGACCGCCGCTGCCAGTGAACGCGCACCGCCGCTCCCGCTGTCCCTGTCCCCGCATATATATATTGCCACTTTTTAACCTATTTCTCCTCAGACTTGATCACAAAGACACCAAAATTCATTGCCAGGGACAGATCATCAAGATGCAGAACAATGGCATTGAATTTCGATTAGAATTTGAAATCCTTTTGAAACACAATATGAAAGTTTTCACAAACTTTTCCTATGTCGAACTAGTGTCTCAAACAGATTGCATGTGTGCTGAATTCAAACCAAGTTACGAGAATCGAGAATATTTAGCTCACTACGCAAAGCACAAAAACCTTGACTCATCGAGAGGCTTGGTGAAGATATCGGCTAGTTGCTTTTCGGTGCTCACATGGCGAATTGCGATATCTCCTTTCAGTTCGTGGTCTCTCAAGAAGTGATGACGGATATCTATGTGTTTTGTTCTAGAGTGTGCTACCGGATTGTTTGCTAGTTTGATGGCACTCTCATTGTCACAAAGAAGAGGTATCTTTGTGAATTGACATCCGTAATCTTTTAAGGTTTGCTTCATCCAAAGTAGTTGAGCACAAAGATGCACCGGCCGCAACATACTCGGCCTCGGCGGTGGAAAGGGCTACATAATTTTGCTTCTTAGAGCTCCAAGACACTAAGGACCGTCCCAAGGAATTGACATGTCCCCTCGAAGTGCTTTTTCGATCTACTTTGCAACCCAAGCATAGTCGAATCAAATAGCCAAGTAGATTGAACTTGGAACCCTTGGGATACCACAAGCCAAGGTTAGGAGTGAGTACTAAGTATCTCAAGATTCTCTTAACAGCCATGTTATGGCATTCCTTTGGATTGGCTTGAAAACGAGCACACATACACACACTAAGCATTATGTCCGGCCTAGATGCACAAAGGTAAAGCAAAGATCCAATCATGGAGCGATATACCTTCATGTCCACGGCTGGACCCTCCTCATCAAGATCAAGATGTCCATTGCTTGGCATTGGAGTTTTGATTGGCTTTGCCTTAGCCATATCAAACTTCTTTAGCATGTCGTGGGTGTACTTGGTTTGGCAAATGAATGTCCCTTCCTCCATTTGCTTGACTTGAAACCCGAGGAAGTATTTTAGCTCACCCATCATGGACATCTCGAACCTCTTGGTCATTGTCCTACTAAATTGCTCAACATACACATTGTTAGTGCTACCAAATATTATGTCATCGACATATATTTGGCATACAAATATATCATTGCTAACTTTGTGAGTGAAGAGAGTAGGGTCGGCTTTGCCTATCTCAAAGCCTTGTTTGAGCAAGAATTCCTTAAGGCATTCATACCATGCTCTAGGTGCTTGCTTAAGCCCATAGAGCGCCTTATGGAGCTTGAAGACGTGGTTGGGAAACTTGGGGTCTTCAAAACCGGGTGGTTGCTCAACATATACTTCCTCTTGTAGTGGACCATTGAGGAATGCACTCTTGACATCCATTTGGTACAAACTTGAAGTCATGATGGGCAGCGAAGGCTAGAAGAATGCGAATTGCTTCTAGTCTTGCCACCGGAGCATACGTCTCATCGAAGTCCAAGCCCTCTACTTGAGTGAAGCCTTGAGCAACCGGTCTTGCCTTGTTTCTTGTCACCAACCCATCTTCATCTTGCTTGTTACGGAAGACCCACTTGGTGCCAATGATGTTAGTCTTGGGTCTTTCCACCAACTCCCAAACTTCATTTCTTTTGAAGTTGTTGAGCTCCTCTTGCATGGCCAACACCCAATCCGGATCCTTGAGAGCATCATCTACTTTCTCATGGTTCCAAAGATGAAACAAAAGAGAAATGTTGACGTAAAGCGCCTAGATGAGATCGAGTAGTAACTCCCTTTCGAAGACTCCCAAGGATGTTATCAACGGGGTGATCCCGTTGAATTGTTTGTCGTAGTCGTGGGTGATCAACGCCTTCGCATTTTCTTCTTGATCTTCATCATATTCATCATCGCCTTCAAGAATTGGAGCAAGATCAAGTGGTTGAATGGGTGATGTAGGTGGATCGCTTGCCGCCGAGGTAGGTGGCGCGGCAATGCCGCTATCGTTTGTGCGCACCGGCCGCGCTGGCACTTCCAGCAGTGTGTCTGCACTTGGTCTTTGAGTACGTCACGAATCTTGTGCAAAGAACAACCGGTGGATCCTCCTCTTCATTTGCTTGATCTTCTTGAGGCCTTATGTCACCAATAGCTAGTTGCTTGATTGCCTCACAAGGTGGATCCTCCTTTTCTACAACACTTTGATCAACTTGCTCTACTTGAGAGTCGTTAGATTCATCAAATGTCACATCTATAGTGATCTCAACCCTACCCAAGGTTTGATTGAAAACACGATAGGCATGCTCATTTGATCCGTAACCAAGAAGAAAACCTTCATCAACTTTAGGTGCAAACTTAGAGGTTCGGGGCCTTTTGTTCAAAATGAAACACTTGCACCCAAACACCCTAAAGTATGACACCTTTGGCTTGTTACCGGTTAAGAGCTCATATGAAGTCTTCTTGAGTTTCTTGTGTAAGTAGAGACGGTTGATGGCATGACAAGCGGTGTTGATGGCTTCACACCAAAAGATGTCCGAAGTCTTGTATTCATCAAGCATTGTCCTTGCCATCTCAATCAATGTCCGGTTCTTCCTCTCTACTACACCATTTTGTTGAGGGGTATATGCAGCTGAGAACTCATGCTTGATGCCCTCTTCATCAAGGTATTCTTCAACTTGAGTGTTCTTGAATTCGGTCCCATTATCACTTCTTATTCTCTTGACAGGTAGATCAAATTCTCTTTGTGCCCTCTTGATGAATGTCTTCACCTTCTCTTGTACCTGGCACTTATCAAAGACAAAGAAAACCCAAGTGAAGCGGGAATAATCATCAACAATAACAAGTCCATATTTGTTACCCCGATGCTAAGGTAGGCCACCTGGTCCAAAGAGATCCATGTGTATCAACTCCAATGGTTGAGTAGTGGTCATCACGCTTCTTTGGTGGGTGAGGTGCACCTACTTGCTTTCCGGCTTGGCAAGGTCCACATATCCTGTCTTTGTCAAAATCAACATTTGTTAGTCCAATGATGTGGTTGTCTTTCTGCAGTTTGGCCAAGTTCCTCATGCCAACATGTGCTAGACGGCGATGCCATAACCAAATTTCCATGCTAGATTTTGCCATTAGACAGGTATCAAGCTTAGCTTCACTTTTGTTGAAGTCAACTAAGTAAAGCTTGTTCTTGAGTTTGCCTCAAAGACAACAGAGGGATCCTTTTCTCGAAAAGACTTCCACACCAACATCCGTAAAGAGACAATTATAGCCTTTCTCACACAATTGTGAGACCGACAACAAATTGTATCCCAACGAATCAACATGCAAAACATCCGAAATATTATGCTCGGTTGAGATAGCAACGTTACCAAGACCGATCACACTTCTCACATCATCATTTCCAAACCTTATGTTGTTTCTATCGCCGTTGGTTTGGGAATATGATGAGAACATACTCCTTTCTCCTGGTCCATATGATTTGTACAAATTTGTCAAACACCCAACTTGACCCACCGGGAGGAGTATGCCTCGCAAAACAAGTTTAGTTCACAAGTTTAGGTCCCCTAAGATTCTTGGGACCTTTTACCTTAGTCACAAGAACTTTGGGAACCCATATAGAGGTGTTGCAATAAAGTTTCTTTTCACTTTGCCTAAGTATTTTGCAAACACCTCCCCTTGCTGTTTGCTTTCACTTCAAAGCACGGATTTGAGTTCAACTTGCTTGCTTTAGCCTTCCATTGATAGGAGTAGCTTCTTGGAGTAGCCTGCACAAGATTTTCTGACTTCTCGGACCTTCTTCACACCCCTTTTGGATCCTCTTCTTGGGTCTATTCTCGAGCCGAGGCGGTGTAGGTGACCTTCCCTTTAATTGGGGGCGCGGCACTTGCCGCCCGCGCTCGCGGCATCGCCGCCCGTCCTCGCGGCATTGCCGCGTGTGGCGCATGCGCTGAAGATAGCTCGGGTTGGCTTGTGTCCAACGCTCCGTGCAGGTCTCTCTCTGTACCTACGTGCCTTTGCTCAAGAATTTGACACATTCAACACCATTGATCATCTTTCGACCATTGGTTTTGTTTCCATGCTTGTGTCCAAGTCCATCCTTGATTCTTGGGTTTCTCCCATCAATGTAGTTGGGCTTCTTTGGAGCCACAACCTTGTTGCTCACTGTTGCTTTGCTATTTTCACCTTCTTTTCTCACCATAGCCGTGAGCCTAGTGATCTCTTTCTCCATTGCTTTCATATTGGCAAGGTTAGTGGCATAAGCATTCGTATCAACATTATAGCATTTTCCACAACCTTGACTAGTGGAGGGAGTAGAGGTATCCTTTGTGGGCTAGGAGATGTGAGTTGCTCTCACTAAGAATGCTATGTTCATTTTCAAGCTTTTTGTGCTTGTCTTGCAAATCACAATATTTCCCATTTAGGGTGACCATAGCCTTCTTAGTAAGAGCATGATTTCCTTGCTCATTAGCTAGGCTCTTTTGCAAGGAAGCCACCTCACTTCTCTCAGCTACAAGAGCATCCTTGTTATCAACATAGAGCTTTTCAAGTCTATCAAGTTGACTATCTCTAGTTGCTAACTCCGCTTGGGTACTTTCTAAATCCGCCATTAGTTGAGCAAGAAAGCCTCTAGTTTTGGGATCTAGGTTTTTAGTGAGTCTAACATATTCTTCATCATCACTAGATTCATCTTCACTAGAGCTTTCACTAAGATCACTAGAGTCATCACTAAGAGAAGGAGAAGATTTGGGTTTGATTTTACCTTCTCATGCTTGGCCATAAGACAAACATGAGTGGAGTCATTGTCCTCATCCTCATCATCGGTCATGTTGTCGAAGAGCTTGGGTGTAGAGGTCTCTTGCATAGCAAATGTTGCAACATGGACTTCCTCTTCACTTGTCTCTTTTGTTGAGTCCCACTCATGGCCGATGTGAGCTTCACCTATGCTTCTTCCCTTTCTCTTGTAGTCTTGCTTCTTGTCCTTGCCATTTTCCTTCTTGTACTTGTTGTTCTTGTTCTCATAAGGACAATCGGCAACAAAATGCTCGGTGCTGCCACAATTGAAGCATGTTCTCTTTTTTCTTGTTTGGGAATCTTCGTTTGCACCATTTTGTAGCCATTTGCCTTCATCCCCTTCCCATACTTTTTTCATGAATAGGGCCATATCATCAATCTTCTTGTAATCAGCCCCATCATCTTCATCATCACTTGAGGAAGAGATTTCATCAATATTTTCTTGCATCTTCTTCACTTCCTTGTCTTGACTTATGGATGCTTGCTTGCTGCCTTTTGTCTTGTGTGATGAGCATGACTTGCTTGTCTTGGATGCCTTTAGAGCAACATCCTTGATCTTGATGCCCTCAAGCTTGGCTTGCAACTCACCAAGCTTCTTTCTCTCATTTGCTTCTTCCATTTGCATATCATGAGTGATCAACCTTCCAAGCACATCATTGGGTGTAAAGTGCTCAAACTTCTTCTTGTCTCTAATCAAGGTTACCACGGTAGGATTCCTAGGTGTGTAGGCCTCTAGCATAACCTTGACAACCGTGTGGTCATCAAGATCCTCATCTCCAAATCCTCTAATCTTCCCAACGAGGACCATCAACCTATCAAACATCTCTTGAGCACCTTCTCCATCAATGATCACAAACCGGTTGAGCTTTGCTTTCAACATATCAATCTTTGCTTTCCTCACTTTGTCAACACCTTCATGTGCAAGCACCAAGGTGTCCCAAATCTTCTTGGCAATGTTGACATTCATCACCCTATTGTACTCATTTCCTTCTAGAGCACTTAGGAGTATGCTTGTAGCTTGGCCATTGATGTGGGCAGCAGCTAGCTCTTCATTTGTTGGCGCCTTTAGGTTCACCGGTGGTTGAAATCCACTACACACAACTTCCCAAAGACCGGGGTGAAGTGCTTCAAGGTAAGCCCTCATCAAGTGTTTCCATTTGGCATAGTTGGTCCCATCAAATTTGGGCAACTTCCCCACGGGAACATTGATGTATGACTTCTTCTCGCGGTTAGTCAAATAAGAAGAATAATTGAAAGAGATGGCAGCAAACTTGTTGTTGTTGACGCCCCCTCCTCCTTCTTGCTTTCCTTCTTCTTCTTGTTGTTGTAGGAGACATCATCATCTCCATCTTGAGACTACTTGATAGCTCACTTGACTCCGCTTCTTCTTCTTGCCTTTGCTTTTCTCCGGCTGCCCTTCTAGCGACCCTTGCCTCACGGATCATCTTTCTTTGCTCTTTTCTTTGGAGATTCTCGGCAAGCTTCAAGCTAGCTTGCTCTTCTAGCTTCTTCCTTTCGCTCTTGTCTTCTTGCGGCTCGCCCGTGTTGTCTAGCGGCCTTTCTCTCGGGATCGGTAGCGTCACCCTTGATGGTGCTCTCGCTAGCGTACCAAGAGAAAGCTTCGGCTAACTGGCCTCCTCCGAGCTCTTCCACGGCGGACGGTGGACTTGCCTCCTCGGTTCGATCCCTCCGGTGCCTCCATACTTCACGCGGTGAAGCGTATGCGAAGTATCCTAGCTTTGGTACCACTTGTAGGATCTCGATGGAAGCCTAGGGGGGGGGTGAATAGGCTTAACCCCCTAAAAATCGCCCCGTTAAAACTTTCAAGCACCGCCGATAACAACGGCGCGGCACGCGCCGCAAAAGCGGACCGCCGCGTGAACTCGACGGGCGAGTGACGAAAAACAGAGAAGTAGCACTTCTCTCGTGAGCGCGGCACCGCCGCGCCCCCGGCGGCACCCCGCGGGTCACTTCACGTGGCGACTACGAAGTGAATCTGCGTGGCTTCCACTTGCTTGGATATGATTCACCTAGGTTCCCGCACACATGTATCTCACAAAACACAAGCTCTAGGCGGGCAGAAGCTTGCCACAAAGTAGATCGGGTCGAGAAGCCCTTTCTCACAAGACAAATATGCAACAAAAGCAATGAGACAAGGTGACACAAAGATTTGACCCGTGGTTCACCGCGCCACAACAAATGATTTAAATGCCTTGATCCGGAAACACCATCATCTAGCTTATTTGGTACCTTTGGACCTGTTCACCAACTCCATATTTTAATCCCTGCATGTCATCTTCGTAAATCTCATTAGTCCCCTAATTCGGTGGTCATCAACGCCAAAACCCACTTAGAGCTTGATTGCACTTACATGACTTTTCATGTCAACAACACCAAGAAGGTGCTACCTTTCGATGGCACCAACTTTGCCTATTGGAAGGTGAAGATGACCGCACACCTCAAGTCAACCAATAGAGAAGTGTGGGTTGTGATCGAGAACAAGTTTGAGGTGGCAAAGCCAAATGAGCCAACCGCGGCCGAAGAGAAGAAGCTATATGCCAATGATGTGGCCGTGAGTGCTTTTCATAAGGCATTCAATAATAGAGTGTTTGAGCAAGTCAAGTCACTCACCATTTCTCATGAGATTTGGAAGAAGCTAGAAGAGTGCTATGAGGGCACCGAAGGCGTCAAGCAAGCAAAGGCCTATATCAAGCTTGAGCAATTTAGTAGCTTCAAGATGGAAGAAGATGAGACCGTGTCGGAGATGTTTCACCGCATGCAAGTGTTGGTGAATGATCTCAATGCTCTAGGAGAAGAGATCAAAGACAAGACCTTCAACATGAAGTTCTTGAGGTGTTTGCCCGAACGGTTTGGGATGTTCATCACCGTGCTAGTGAGGTCAAATTTGAAGGATTTGACTCCCAACCAATTGCTTGATGAGGTCATGACCGATGACTCCTATAGAGATGACAAGAAAAAGCAAGAGCCCATCAACAAGGCAAACAAGAAGATCAAGGAAGAAGAGAAGAAAGAGGACAAGAAGAGTTTGGCACTCAAGGCAAGCTCCTCTTCCAAGGGCAAGAAGAAGAAGGAAGAATCAAGTGATGAAGATGATGACACCTCTACAAGTGGAAGTGAAGTGGATGCATAGTGTTGTTGCAAGAATTTTTAATAGGCTATTCACCCCCCTCTAGCCATTAGGACTTTTCAGCCACGGCCGAGGTCAGCACCGCCTAGCTCCCGAACGACACGTACACGCAGTGGCGGAGCCATAAATTATACTTAGGGGGTGGCCAAAATCTCTATCTCTATCTCTACTACATATAATGCACCAAAAAAACTGTCCTAAAGCCACACAGCAAATTGTCCCCTGCAGTCATTATCTCTCCTAATCTTATCTAAGTGTACCTAATAAAATACACCTCAAAACCAAACAGTTTTCGAAATTAATGGTCCAGATCTATTCTAACATCTTTCTCTCACTCACCCACCACATCCAAAAGGCCAAAATTGCTGGGATCAACCCTCATCTACCACCATCCTAATCCCTGCTCGGGCGGGCGCACGCGACTCTCCTCCCCTCCCGCACGCGCCGCACGCGCGCGAGTCGCGACCCTCGGTCTCCCCGTCCCGCACACTTCCCGACGCGCCACCCTCCGCCTCCTTCGCCGCTCCTCCACCTGCTGCCACAGGGGGCGCCGCCGCCTGGAGGTCCACCCGCCGCCGCTGTGGATGCCTAGCGGCGAGGCGGTACTCCTCCTCAGCGGGCGCCGGCCTGCGCGTCCGCCAGGGTCTGCTTCGCCGCGAGCAGTGTCGGCTCGAACGTATCGTACGCGTCTCGGCGTCCGCGAGCACAAGGAGGCCGTTGAGGGCGGAAGGCTTGGTCGTCGGCGGCGTTGTGGAGGGCCGGCGCACCCGCGGCCTCCATGAGTGCGATGCTGTGGCCGGAGGAGCAGCCCGGCCCCTGCCGCGCAGCCACGCCGCGCGCTGCCCGGCTGCCCCGCACGCCGCCTCGCCATACGGCGCGTGCCGTCTCCTCGCGACGCCGCCTCCTCCAGAGCATCTCGGCATTCTTTTGATTGGACTCTCTGAGGACCAGATCCGGCCCTCACGTCCTCCCCCCGGTCGACGACGACAGCTGAGGCCGAAGTCGTCGTCTTCTCCCGCACGCGGGAGCTGAGACACAGTCAGTTGCTCCGGGCGTCAAGCAATACACGGTGGTGCTCTTCTCCCCACTCGATTTGCGGCACGGCGATGGCTTCCCGTCCTCCTACGAACGCCGCCGATGGGCCCATGCCCCGTCACGCCAGGTGCTCGAGTCTCCGCGACGCAGCTCAACTCCACCCGCACACTACAGGATGCCAGGCGGGCGCTCAGGTCTCCGCCGCAGCTGCAAGCCTGCAACCCAGGCTATCTTCGACAGGAGCCAACAAGTATGCCCACCCCTTCTCTACTCTTTATGGTGTGCTAATTTGTATTTGTTCTGATCTAATTAATTAGTGGTACTAACTATGATCCAATTTGTATCCAGATGCAGAGACACTGCAGCAGCAGTACCAGTCCGGCTTTTTGGGTGATTGTTCTCACTCGCTTGGTACTGGCTTAGAAGATGACGATGTTCTCTTTTTTACTATCTCGTACATGATTGTATATATATATGGTTACTAAATTGAAATTTGCTCATGTAGGATGCTTGGTTAAGTCAACAGTACAAGTTAGTCCCTGCCCTCCCTCTCCCAGGTTCCTCTTATTCGATACTGGATATCTGGCATGCTGATTTTTCTATTGATTCATAGTGGAGCAGTAGTTTGGCGCAAAAATTAGTAGTATTTTTTTAATTTCAATGTCCCCTATTGTGTTGATTACAGATGAAGATTTAAATTTCATTGGTTGATCAAGAGCATAGTAGTAGCTTGCTTGTATACCCTCAAGCCAGTCCCACTCATGAAGGGGAGATGTCTCAGTACGGCACAATCTGGAGGTTAGTTTCATCCATTTGAAATTGTTATATGACATTACTTAGAAAATGCGCGTTTGATCATAATGTGTCTGATATATGTATTCTTGTTACCTAAAAATATTTACTTTCATCTAAAATATTCTTGGCTGAGCTGCTATGGTTTCAGCTTGTTCGGCTGGTGGACTGTTGGGCAGGTGTTCAGGTATGCAAAATTGCAGATATAATCAGCGGCAAAACAATATCCATTTTACAGTTTATTTTATACAATTATGAACTGGTTCACGAACCCGCTGCTCCTCTGATCCCCGCCGTCCTGCTCCGTGCGAGGGAGCCTGGATGTCATATGGCCATCGTGTTGGTAGATACGAGCGGCGAATGATCGGTTGATTGGTTGTTTGTGTTGCAGGTGTGAGGAAGTCGTGGCTGCTACTGCAGTTCACGTACAAAAGCTCTAGACCCATGTAGGACCTCAGCCCACTGTAACAGATCTGATTGGTGAGATGTAATCTAAAAAAATTGATATATATGGAATACTCAATAGTGAATCAGGTAAGTTTCCAATCACCTCTTGTTTTGAATAATTTTGAGATTGCTACAAAGACGAATTTGCTCATGTTTGATGACTATGAAAAAATATCACCTCTCGTGTCTTTGTCAGGTCACAAGCAAGGTAAAAAAAAAAAGATGGAAGATCCCCTTTTTTTGCTTTATTCTTTCGGCTGCAGAACAGAGGCATGAGTTCTTCCATGTGGCTTGCAGGTATCTCCAATTCGTTTGCTTTTGGTGGGCACAACTCGGTGGCAGTGTCAGCACCGCTCAAGCCTAAATCTTGGTGAGTGGTCAAGATGTATGTTTATGCAGCAACACATTTTTGATGGACATTCACCATGTTTCTGTTTATCAATTATTAGGTAACGTAGACATTTTTCCTGCAACAAACTCATAATTACAAAGCTGTGGAAATCATTGGAGCCTAATTGCCAGCATTGTTTTTTTTTTTTTTTTCATGAAAGATGCACGAGTTATATGGAAACTGCAGTTTTTCTATGGAAGATGCAGAGTATTGAGGACCTATGACTATATTTTCTGCAAATGCTTAACTGTGATCTGAATTAATGGAATGGTAATGCCATCTCATGTCATTATTCTGAACAGATTGATTTTTAGTTTGTAGGAAATTTTTTTGAAGGCTGGTTTGTAGGATATTGCTCTTGCTGATCTTGCTTCAACCCACCCAATCAGGCTTGGGCTGGCTAAACTGTGTGTTGTGGTGAACCTTTCTGCAAATGCTTAACTATGAACCTTTCTATAAATGCTTAACTGTGATCTAAATTAATGGAATGGTAATGTCATCTCATGTCATTATTCTGTTATTCTGAACAAAGATCACTTGTTGAATTCTTTGTTTTTTTTTTTCTCTCTCCCTACTTTGTCATTTCCTCAAACAGTGTGTTGTGGTGAACCTTTCTGCCACCTAATTGTGCATCTTATTGCATCTTTGCCATAAAGGTCACGATTTCTGTCTTCCGGTCTTCTATTCATGGCTACCATTTTTTTCCTACTGCGTGCAGCTTGCCAACACCGAGGCGTACATTGGTGAGCAATTCTCTGGACACCTGGGAGAGATTCTGATCAGGTGATGTTTCTTATTCCCTTCTTTCAAGTAGTGAAGCTTATGTCAAGTAGTGTTGCTTTGTAATAAATCTAGATATAAAATTGGGTAAAGCTTGCATACATCATGTCATCCTGCTGCCCTACTACAAGTACTGATACTTAGAATTGGTGTTGATCAAGTTACATGTGAAGAAGGCTAGGGATGCAAAACGTAAACTGGTTTTAACTGTTTAGAACATGGATCCTCGTTCGATAGTATTTGGTCAAACAAAGCCATGTTGAATTGCATAATCATTTGGCCCTTATATGATTCGTTTTGATGTTTGTACAACTACATACAGGTGCTACAACATTCTGTATCTCCAAGGCATTCCAGAAGATGCAGGGTGAGAAGATCTGATACATGTTAGATTGATAAATGTAATATGATTCTCCCAGCAAAAAAAAAAATATGATTCTCACATGTAAGTCCAAATATCCTGGTAACAACTAAATCTATCGGATCCTGGCTTTAGCGGGTACTATCCACTTCCTGGAACAGATTTGAGTTGTTCTTGTGTTCTTGAGTTGTATGGTACTTGGGATAGGTGAATCCAGACTCCAGTTCCAGAATCTGTGGCTTAGAGCAGTTCAATGTTGTTTGCAGATACCACTTACAGACTCATGCAAAAGAATGTGAAACTTCCATTTACAGTTCAATATTATTTGTACTATGCAAGACATGTCTTTGTTATGCCTTGTTATGCATGAAATGTATTTCGGAATATATGTGGTCATATACAATTGTGAGAGATAAAAACCGTAAAAATGCATTTCTTAAATAAAACCGTGGCAACGACGGGCATTATACTAGTCAACATTTAAAAACTAAATGTAACTCAACTCGTTTGGTTCCTTATGGTGACTATCCTGGGTTAATTCATTGACATCAACAGCCGCTAGCAAGTCCTTATATGTATGATGTATCCTAGGTATTTTTCTATGATAAGTGACATGCCTGTTGACATAAGAGGTCTAGGGTGACTTTCTCGGTCTTGAGTACCAACTTGGTCTTTTTAGTGATGATGATTTATATCACCTGGTTGTGTTTTATATTAGTTTATTATCTAGATGATATTAATAGGTATATTATAAGAATAATCTCACTCTTAGACCCTATTTGGCGTAACATACGAGGCCCGAAATACGGCTTAAGTCCACTCTAGACGTTGAATGAACCATACCGATAATTAAGTCTCTTACGCTTTAGGTCCTCGCCGCAAGGTTCGAACTAGAGTTTATACCATTTCCGGCCCGGTATTTTAGCCTGGTTCGGTCTTCCTCCAACTCACGATGTGGTACTAAATTCGCACAGCTACAGATAACTTTCGAACATCCATGAACTACATTAACGTGAATTCAGCCCGGCCCATCATCTTGGCCCATGGGCTGGGGTCTCACATTTGGTTTCTATAAGTTAGGTGACCAAAACCGGTGACTTTTAAGTCATGCTTGTTAGGTTGTAGATGACTTACAAGCTTAGGTCGATCTCTCCGGAGAGTTTCATAGCGTTGTTTATGAGACTGCCACGACATCTAGAAAAAAAACTCGGATGAAACCTTCACTCTCAATGGAGAGTTTCATTCCATAGTTTCATACGCATTAAATTTCATGACTCATAGAGAGTTAGTATTCATGCAAGAGAGTTTCATACCCATGAAACTCATTTCTTCTCTTTTCTTAAATACGTTGTCACATCATCCAAAATGCCTACATGGCAGCTCATTAAATGCAAATGAAACTCCCACCGAGACTCGCCTTAGTAAAGGTGTGGGCTCCATGCAAAAAGGGTGTCTTATAAGTTTTAAGCATGGGTGAACCAACGTATCGCTTATAAGCGGGGGGTGATGTAACACCCGTGTTTTTTTGCATCATTTTAAAAATTCACTAAAATTTTAAACTTTTCAATTACAACTAAAACTTGATTTACTTTCCCGCAAAAACCAAACCCTAGTTTGCGAAAACCCTGCATTCAAAATCCACCATATAGAAATTAGACTCCCTTTGTTGCTTGCTTGCCGAGCTTATGGTGGCCAAGGTATGTATTCTTGATCTAGACTTTAAATTATGGAAATATTTATGCATCAACATGGTTTACATTTTTCTAGGAAATAATCCACGAACCCTAGATACACATGAGGGAGATATCTATATATATATTCCTAGCATATATCCATGAACCTATGGAATATATATATATATAGGTCCTAAGAATATATATTCACATGCATAAATATAATGGAAGATAGATACATTAAGTATACATGAAAATGTGGAAAGAAAGAAAATATAAAAGAAAGAAGGAGATAGAGAAAGGAAATAGAAAGGGGATAAAATTCAGAAATGAACCCCCGGGCTCCTTCCCTTCCCTCCTTCCTTTTTGGCCCAACCAGCCTCCCTCTCTTTTTCCTCTCTTCTTCTCTCGACGCATGGGCCGCCCAAAGATCGAGAGACGGGCGGCCGCCCCACTCGACAAGCCCACGGGCCAAACCAGCCCGTTCCTCCCCTCGTTTCGCTGCCCGAGCAAAGACGCATGTAGTCGCCTTCCTCCCCGAAGCGCACGCGACATGCCCGCCGGGCCCTCCTACTCCCCCGTGTGCGAAGCTGCACCGCTGAGGGAGACGAAGCGCGACGCCGCGTCTATCCTCCCGATGCACCCGGTGGCGCGACCACTGCTTCCGTCCACGAGCACAACAGCCGGCGTCAATGCCACGGCATTGCCGGCCACGTGGAACTTCGCTCCGCCGGGCCGGTGATGAAAGACCAAGCCACGGCGGTCATTAACCCCAACGACGCCGCCCGTGAAGCCACGAGAAAGCGCTAGCCGAGCATCAACGCCATCAGCCGGGCGCCAACGCCCGTGCTCGCGAGCATGTCGTCGTGGTGGCCGGCAACCCCGCTCTGTCTGCGGTAGGCCGGGCTATAGGCCAGCTCACCGGCATTGGACACGAAGCCTCTTAGCCAGCTAGCTCCCAGCCCGGAGTCGCCGCGCACAGGATGGGCTGTCGAGAAAGATCGGGCGGCGCACCAAAATATCTCGCCCGGCGACGTTCACCGGGCGAGGCTATAAATACCACCCTATGGCCTTGATCGAGCTCGCCCCTTCCTCCATCGGCTCGCCCGTGCTGGGAACACGCGGTGCTCTCCTCGGCCTCACTTCCTCCCCTCTCCTAGCTCGCGGGATCCGAGTTGCCCCAAATCGGGTGCCCACCGCCGCCGCCGGAGTTCGTCGACCCTCCTTCCCCTCTGCTGCGCCTACGGCCAAATTGGAGAGCAGGTTAGTCGAATAGGAGTTTCCCTTTTCGATTCATGCAGCCCGGTGCTCTACTTTCTCCCTCGTATTGCCCTACCGCCGAAGCGCCGCCGTCGGAAGCCGCCCTCGACGCCGCTACCATGGGGACAGAACCCCTCCGCCGCCACGCCACCTGCCATTGGGTTAGGAGCAAGGACAGGAACCCTAGGCACCCAACACGGCGAGCTATGGGACAATGTCGTCCAAGTCCGGCCAAAGAATGCGGTGGGCGCCGGCTAGCGTCGGCCGCGACCACGGCGAGGGCGGGGATCGAAACCCGATCTCGTTACCCGTCCTCAATGTCGTCAGACTAGGACGAACCGGACACAGGCACGTTGCCAGTTTCGTCCAACGACGTCCCGTGCCGTTATTGCCACGCGGACGAACCCCACGGCCCACATGGCACCCTAGGGGCCCACTATTCGTGCACAAAGACATCAATACAGAGCTCACTCTTGCACATTTGATCATTCTAACACTCTTGTGAGCTGAGAAAAATCCCATCCACTCATCTATCTTGTCTAACTTCGATCTTTGGTGAGACGAGTGAGAATCCAAGTGCATTACATTGTTGATTGCATCTAGAGGCACTTGATCCTTGGAGGAGCCGCGGGATTCTTGTTATCTTGGGAATTTGCTCGGTTCCCAAGCGGCTTGGAGTTCGTGGGCGGTGAAGCTTGATTGGTGATTGTTCGAGGCCACACCAAAGGACTTGTGAGGGGTTGATCCTTACCCCGCTGGAGATTCGCGAAAAGGAGTCACTAGTGGATTGCTCGTGGCTTGTGGATCCCCTCATGTGCGTGATTCATTGAGCTCCCTCCGAGGGATTTGGCACCGACCATTAAGCTTGTGGATCATCAAGTGGGTGTATCGCCACAACAGGGACTAACGTGCCGACAAGCACGTGAACCTCGGGTTGAATCATCTTGTCTATTGTGTTTGAGCTCGTTGGAGATTTCTATTGACTTGGTGATTGGCCACAACCCCTACTCGACTACGCCGGTATACTTGATTACCTTGCATATCTTGTTTGCTTGATTAGCTTGCTTAGATAGTTTAGCTCCTAGTGATAAAACATTCTAGCTTTGCTTGATCATCGAGGAGTAACATAGCAACCTAATACTTGTGCGAGACTAGAGATTTTAGAAACACTAGAATTGCTAGGTGGCTTGCCTATATATAGTTTGAAGCACCGCTTTGTTACGCTTTTGCCGCCTTATTTACTAACCGTGTTTAAGTGTTGTTGTAAAAATTTTATAGGCTATTCACCCCCCTCTAACCATTAGGACCTTTCAAGGGGAGGGCGGTGCTTGGGGTCCCCGGATGCGCACGGTGCACGATCAAGGGGAGGTTGGGCAGCGCTGCGTCTTGTGGCGAAGACTGTCCGAGTCGGCGAGGGAAGGGGCTGGACTGACCGTTGTTGGAGCAACGAGCCTCGAGCCGGAGGGCAGCGGGGTGCGCGGCGGCGCGGGCGGCGGGCGCATGCGCATGCTACGCCGCTGGGGAGGAAGGGAGGAGCAGAGGAGGTGCGGACTGGGCACCGGGGAGCGAGTGAAGGGGAGGGGTTCGCGGCGCCGGGCGTCGCCCGCGGTGGTGACGGTGGCTCGCTGTGGGAATGGATGAGGCCGTGGGGGTGGAGTAGGGTTAGGAGGAAGCACCGGGCCGGTGGGATGAGGACCTTGTTGGGTTGTTTTTCTATACCGCTGGGCTGCTCCTATTGTTCATCACCGGGCTGCCACCGCGTGCCGTGCCGTGCACGGCCTGGCCGGCAGCCCAAGCACGGCTCTGTGCCTCGGCCGGGCACAGCGTCACCGGCCGCGTGGCGTGCCTCGGCTGGGGCAAATTGCTGCGTTGCGGGCGTGCCGGGCGGGCTTCGTGTTGCATGCACATCTATAGTCTCAGCACGGGCTGTACGGCGTTGACTCCCTTCACCTTCGTGTCTACCGTTCGACTTCCAGCTGAATGAACAACCAAACAAAATTGTATGGCGTTGACTCCAAATGGACTTCACGCGACCCAATCGGTGTGCAAATATGCTCCACATGGGATGAGTGTCATTCTAGGGGCACAAACTTATCTGGAAAACTTGGGCTCGGCTAAAGATAAAATCTTCCTCCGCCTGACTTATAGACGATGACATTGGACATGAGATGGTAGGTTATGCATGTGCTGTAGGCACGCGAGGAATGCCACCTTTGCAAGCAATTAAGGCTCAAAGACAATTAATCACATCCTGTCCATGTGCCCTTTCAGCAAGGAAATTTGGTTCTACATTCTTTCAGCGTTCAACAAGCACTGCCAGCGCCTGTAGACGGCCGCATGGATAGACGCGACAAATAATATGACACTATGTTTGTTGTGTTCGACAAGCACCGCCACTGCCGGTCATTTTGATTCTTTTGGCTTCTTTGATTGGTTGGTGGAGACGGCTGCATGGCTTGTTCGTCGGCGATGAGAAAAATTTGACTCGTTTTTTTGTGCTAAGTATCTTGTGAAGTCTTCAAAAGAGCGTAATGCAAGATGCTTCAAGTATTCCTTGACCCGAATGACCTTATGCATATCATCTTGGTGGAAGCTGACCACTAGATTGAAGCTGGAGCAAAAGAACTTCGTGCGTTGGCTCACCCTTTATTTTTTATTTCTTTCCCCTTCTGGTGTTTTTAAATATGTTGTCATACAATTTTTCCCTGCTGGCATTTTTATACATTAATTTACTCTATTTTTTTATGCAAAATACGCACTCTTGTACGTTTTCGAGAAAAAAAAAAAAATCGCCTGAAGGGGCATTTGGTGGGTGGCAAATCGACGTGTGCGACACTGCGTCATGCTGCTTCCGTGGCTGGTGATATAGACACGATTATTTCTCACGAAAAGTTGGCCTTGGCATTCCTGGAACCGGAAGAGTTGAAGATGAATTTTGGCTTCACAAGAGCCGACGAGGTGATGGATCTTCTGTGTCTCGTTGGATCTCCATCTAAATCAACCGCGCGCCCACACACACACAAAATGTCGCTGTCGAGGTGCCTGCCGTTGCTTCTTTGATACCGGTGAAGATGGCTGAGGCAGATGATGATGATCCCCGGGACCCCATTGCTCACAAACTGAAGATGATCAATGGGAACTAATCAAAATGTACCATTGCCATTTTGACGCAAGAAATTCTGATAAATCTTAAAGGCCCAATATTTATGTTTCCTAATGGGTTTTATTGTTTTAGCCCATGAGTAAAGGTGGGAGGTGCAATATCAATTAGTATCATATTGCCAGTTTGATGTACGGTAGGTAGAGTTCCTCTCATATATTTGTACCAAGCCTCCCGGAATAGACACAACATAACAACTATAATTGGGAGTTTTAATTAGAAAATCTTAAAGTAGTATAATTTTTCTCTTCTCACTGTTGCGCCCCAATTGTTTTGCGTGCACCAGCGATCGGACGAAAGCAGGTCTCTCAAACGGCCTTTGCGATCCTCCGATCGAGAAGAAGGCGAATAAGTTTTTGAAAGCGCTTTTGCGCCGACCGCTCCCCATATCTTGCAATCGGCAGTTCTTCATCAACAAGTCATCTCATCGTCATAAGGATCGCGATGCAAGGAATGCTCATCGACTAAGCTCAAGCGCGATCATCGCCTACTACACCACCAAGTAATTCTACATCGGTGTATTCATAGTTTTATCATGTTCAATCTGCTCAATCTATCCGTGTATGTGTTGTGCTAGTTATGCTTACACTAGTTACCATGATTGACAGTTGGCAATTAATCTAGAAATTGCCTAATATTTCAACAAGTTCAACATCTGCTAAATTGTTTTTCCACTTGTTGGCTAGCTTAGCATGCGCTATTCTCTGTTTTCCAAGTATATATAAGCGTAAGAGGAGGTAAAAAAATTGTACATCTATGGGTCCCGAACTTATATGAGCTAGATGATTGACCGTTGGCCCCATCAAAAGGTGCAAGGGCTTGTTTAGTTGCCATACAACCAAAATATTTTGGGTTGGCCGCATCAGAAGCACTTTTTTCGTTATTTGATAATTATTATCCCACCATAGGCTAAAGGTTTAAAAGTTTCCTCCTCGTACTTTTCAGCTAAACTGTGCAATTAGGTTTTTTGTTAACCTACATTTAAAGCTTCACGCACGCGTCAAAGAGATTTAATGTGACGGGTATTGTAATACTTTTTTGGGTTGAACTTTTTGGGTTGCATTGCAAATGAACAAGGCCCAAATCTAGCCAGCTGTGCACGGTGTCCCCAAGGAGCCCCAATCATGATCACCAGACAAGGACCAGTCCAATACTGCACATTTGAAACATGAGAACTTCTTTCTAGATACTGAACTGTGCTCTTTCGAGGTTTGTAAGTTTCATAGGTGCCTAGGTCACTTGATCAAACCATCACCATGCATGAAGATTCAAACACTAAAGTTTGCACATTTCCAGTACAGTACTAGGCATGTTAGAATCTGATGAAGTAGGTAGGTACCACAAATAATGAATGAAAAATTTGCCAGCAGAGCAAAAAAGAAAAAAAAAAAAAAAAGAGATGAGCGGCGGGAGGGAAGAGATCGGATTGATCCATTTCAGCTTGGGCTTTTGATGCAGTTTTGGTTCGTTGGTCAAGTACAGCATCTCTCATGGCTTCAAAAGGAAGTGTTGTTACCAAATGGGGAGAAAGAGAAAAAGGAGACTTCGGACGTGCAGTGTGCAGTCCACCATCCTGCTAGCTAGCTGGTACTACGTATAGTACCTAAGTAGTACTGGAACAAGCTCGGCAGCCGGCGACGACGGCATGACGCCGAGCCCCCACGGCAGGCACGGCCCGTCGACGACCTCAGCCGCGCCGTCGCCGAACATGCCGAAGGACGCCGCCTTCGCCACGGCCGCCGGGCCGTAGCAGCCCCACTGCTGCGGCTGCCGCGCGTACCGTAGTCCACCCCGCCGTCCGTGGCCAGCGCCGCTCCTCCTTCTTGTACAGATCCCGCACGCGTTGCAGAGCGACTGCACGCAGAAAATCGAAACGGTTGATTAGGACAGGGACAGCGAACGTGTAATGTAATGACGAAATGCATGCACTGATTACGTCTCAGCTGGCTATGCCGTTGCATGGCATTGCGGTCGACGCACGTACCTTGGGTCCGCTCCTCCAGAGCGGCGTGGAGGTGGTGGCGCAGTTGGCGCAGCGGCGGGCGCCCGTCTCGGCGCCGCACATCTCCTGCTGCCGCCTGCCGTTGTTAGTGTAGGCCGGCGGCGGCCGCGGGTGACGCGCGCACCGCCCCGGCCCCCGGCCCCGGCGCGGCGCGTGGACGGGGTGCCGAGCGAGAGCGTGCAGTCCACAGAGCCCCCCTGTACGGCCCGCCGGCGGCGCTGAAGGCCTCCCCGTCGCCGGCGCCACCACAGTGCTTGTAGTAGCGGTCCCCGCCGCGGCGGCGAAGAGCAGCGAGCAGCCGCCGCCGCAGCAGCCGTAGAGCAGCCCGCACGTGCAGCTGGGCGCCGCCTCATGCAGCATCTTGTTTTACTGGTTGCAGGAGGCGATCGAGCTACAAGTGATGGTGGTGGCCGCGTGGTACCGGGATGGCAGCCTGAGATGATTAATATGGTGGAGCTTGGATGCGAAGGACAGGAGGGGATGTCTCTCTCTCCTCGGAAACTGGGTGGCTGTGTGTGTCCACCGAGCGCTACGGCTGGATCGCGTAGGTTAGCTCGTGCTACGCGCGATGGCGAGGGACGGACGAGACGCTGTGTGTGGCTGGCTGGCGTGTGGATGTGGAGCGGCAGGGCATGGGGTCCTCGGGTTCTTATAGCAGCGACGCGACGTGGGTATAGCGTCTGGCGTGGCGTGGGGTCTCCCGGCCCGGCCGACCTGTCTCGGCTGCTGCCTGTGCCCCGCCAGATTTGGGGTTCCGGCCGGCAGGCAAGAGCGCGCGACGCGCGATGCAAACGTAGCCTGCCTGCTTGTGTGGCACTGGCGGGTGTGTGGCCGGGCGGGCGGTCAAAGAGCGGTGTGGCCGCCCTGTCAAAAGCGAGGCCACGTGAAGGCGGGAACAGTCTCCGACGCACATATGGGGACGTGGAGGACTACGGGAGGAGAGGAGGGAGAGGCCGAACGAATGAGGCCACCGGAGTACTACGGCTGCTGCGGTGCGGCGCGGCGCGCGTTGGAGTCGAGTTTGCCGATCAGGGGCACAGTTCGATCTGTCTGTCCTGCCGCGGCCAGTGGCTTCGTCCCTCTCCGAGCTCTGATATGAGTAGCAACAACGAGATGGGTGTCAGGTCGGGGGGCATGCATGCGTCGTCCATCCATCCGTTAGCGTTAGGTGAAGAAAGCTGCAAGCAACGCAGCATACAGTGAGCCTATGCGCTCTGCGTGCGTCGACTAGCATCCGGCTCTCCGCCCCTTGGTTTCTCCATCATGCATGCATGGTCAAGAGAGACGGACGTCATCCTGAACCAGCAACGCGATGACAAGATCGGTCCAAGTTATTGCCGTTGCCACGCCACTGGGCAGCTTAGCTACCAACGTGTCCGCGATCCCGATCCTATCCAGTTAATTTGACTGCGCCGACGCATGCATGCAGCGCAGGAAAGGGCGGCTGGCATAATTGGCAAGGGGGTCTGGCGCCACGGGCACGGCCATGATGCGTTGCGCCCGGAGGCCGGGGAGCCGGCCGGCCCGAGTCCTTCATCAAAAGTGCCGCGTCCAATTGAATCCGATCATCGGTCCAAGGAACAGTCGCGGTCAGGCCCTTGCCCTTTGGTTGGGTTGGGTATCTATCTCAGGCCCTTGCCCTTGCCGTTTCGCTTTGGCTCTCGATTGGAGAGACAGGATCACTCACTGGTGTGGTGATGTTTGAGTTGCGTACGTGGCCCGGCATCTTTTGGATAGCGATAGATATGTAGTCCCCTGGAGCACTTCCCGTTTCTCTAGATTTGAACCATCTCTCCCCTTCAAATCAACTGCTGCCTATCTATAAACTATACTAGCTCTCGCTATGATGCGTGCGTGACTGCGTGTACCAAACGATTCTTAGTACCAAGTATACTACTCGTACTCGAGTGCAGCATACACATGTGCGTTAATTAATCATATATTGTTCTCTTAGATCTACGCTAAATATCCGATCACACGGCGTAGGTGGGCCACGCAATGCCGTAAAGCGTGGCGTAGTAGCCCTGCTTTGAGGTCAGGATCGGCACGTGCGGTTTTGGGCTTTGAGGTGCAAGGCAAACCGACGTCAAATCGTCAAGTCACAAACTACATCCATTTGTCCCAGTTTATGTGTCATCGTAGAGGCGGGGAGGTTACCAAGGAAACGAAGAAGTGACCACGGTTGCCCTATAATGCAATCAATTAGCTAACTAAAGTTGCCCCCTGTCAAACTGTAGAGTGGGTGGGTGTCGAGTTGTGCCAAGCAGATTGATATGTGTGGAGGAGGCAAAGGCTGTTACTCCTGAGTGTCTAGCCTGGATGTTGATATTTCTTAGCACAATCACTAGAAACAGGTTTAGAACCCATCTCTAATAACGGGCGCTAGAAATGTGCCGCTAACATACCTAAGTAAAACCACCATGTCGGTGATCATACTAGGAATATCAACGGTGATAGATCTTGCCAAAATAGATATTGTCGGCGCTTTCGAGAACGGCGGGTGCCTCGGTGCCGGCAATAAAAATTTGTAGGCCGCGCGCCTCCTCCCTCGATGGCGTGAAGCAAGATGGACACGGACGCGGCGGTTTATCCCGGTTCAGCCAACGGGCCCTACGTCCCAGCGGGGTGCGCCACGCCGTGTTAACTCCTCAAGGCTCAAAGGTGAGCCTGCGTAGGGGGTTACAGCGGGTCGTGGTGGGGAGAGAAGCGGTCTCAAGCCCCACGATCGTGTTTACGGTGGTAGTGGTGAGCGTTTTCTCCGTGTGAACCGAGCTGAATGGGGTCGAATCCTCCTTAATGAGGCATTACTCCCCTTTATAGGAGAAGGAGAGAGATAATGTTTACATCGGTGGTTGCCTAGGTGGCTAATTCCCCGAGGCTGCACCGGTTGCATGTGCGTTGTCGAGGGCGCCGCTGGTTTGAATGTTACCTCGACGAAGACACGCGTCCGGATCCAATGGCGGACGTGCCGTTCCGGGCGCTGCCCTCGGGTCCCGTGAGGGCGCCCCTCACAGTCCGCATGGCGAGGGCCGGTCCCGCTGGTTGCCGCCATGCGTGTCGTGCCCGGTGGTCGCCCAACGTGGCGTTTTGACGGTGTTCGGGAAGGGAACAAAGTCATCTTGGTCTCCGTCGCGGGTGGCGAACACGCCGCTCGGTTCGCCTTTGTGTCCTATCGGTCGGATTGGGGGAGGCGATTCGTAGGTCGATTTGATCGGGCGTCGATGGCACCGGCGCCTCGCCTATCGCATCACCGCATTGAATGCGCGTTTCCTTCCACTAGACGGAACCTCCCACGCCCGAAGTGCGGCGTCCCCTGGATGGGCTAGTTGGGCTTACCTCGCCCGGGATGGAGAGCCGGTCTCCCCGGGCGCAGGCGGAGTTTTGGGGCCCGAGGGTGGTGAGCTAGGCCCCTCGGGCGGGCGGAGATTTCTCCGGGCCGGTGAGCTAGGCCAGCCTCGGATGAAAGCGGAGATGTGTGGTCGAGTCCGAGCCATGGGTTGGCCGCCGGCGGGAACGTCATGGTTCGTTGTTTTTGGCGGAGGTCCTGACCTTGTCCTTCGTGGCGTAATGAGCTCTTTACGTCGTGGTGACTCCATTTGGGCGCTTTGTGGGCCGTCCGGTGGGCCGATTCCGTCGTCATGTGAGCGTCGTGGCCAATGGCTCAGTCCATCGTCCGTCGGGCCGTCCCTCCTGCGGCGGGATGATAGCGGGCTAGGTTTTATCGGCCTTGGCAGTGCCCGGCAGATTCTCATAGTTTGAGAATGTCTCGAGGCCCAATATTTAGGTCCCGATAAGAGCCCCCCGAGCGAGTGAGGACTCGCCCGGGGGTTCCGCCGCTCCCGCCGCCTTGTTGTTTCGGGGTGGTTCGTCTACAAGGGGTGCGCGGCGAGCGCACCTGCTGGGTGTAGTTTCCCCGGGCCTCGAATGGAATGGCGGATTCCTTCGAGGTCTTTTATGTCTCGCCTTGGCAAAGATCAAATGTTCTTAAATTGCGCTTGTTTGTGCGGAGCGTGTTTGTTTTTGGCGTGGCAGCCCGAGGCCCAAGGCTTATGTGCACAAGGTCGACCCGGGCCTCCTCGACTTTGATCATACGGCTCCGGCCCTCCCGAAAGGGAGGAGGAGGGAGACACGTCAATGCCCTATAAGCCGAATGTGTCGCGCTCCCGGTGAGCGTTAAGCGGGTCCGCTTTTAAGCTGGTGTGCGCGTGCGCCGAAGCAAGGGTCGCTATGTGATCCGTGATTCACCCCATGAGAACCCGCGGGACCGCTTGCGATCCGGGGTTTGGGCGGACCAACCCCCGAGGGCCCGTGGGCCTCCTACGGATGGGACATCTCTATAAGCAAAGACCCGCGGGGCCTTAAACACGTTCAGAAATCCAGAGCCCCGGGGGGCCGGGTATAGCCGGTTGTGCATTTCCCTCCCGTCCCCCGCTTGGGTTATCCCGAGGCGACCGTCAGAAACCCATGTGGGCCCGGGCAACCTGCGAACGTAGGTGTGTCGGCCCGAGGCTCGTTTGGTTTCCGCCGGGGGGGCCGTCAACGGATCGACTTTTGCCCTCGTGGTCGGGCGCTGCCGGATATGGGTGGCGACGGGTTTACCCCGACCGGAAGACGAGGGCGTCTAGTCGCCACGCCGAGGTGGCGCGATCGTTGCGGTCCCGATGGGACGCGGCCTTACGCCTTCTTGTCGTGGGCGAGATCGAGGGCTCCGCCGAGGCGCGTGTCGCCCGACGGTCCCACCGCCGCGGCTTGGCCGTTGGATGAGCGGTTTCTCGCTCCATCATGGGCCGTCCATTCCGTGAGTCGGTTTAGTTGCCCAGCCGGTGGTTTGCCTTCCCTTCCCTATAAATATGGGGGTCGCCGGGCGGCGGATAGTTGCTCCTTTGCTCTTTGCCTTCGCCTTCTTGCCTTCGCCCAAAGAATCGGGAGATAGAGGGAAAGAGTAGGAGAGATTGAGGGAGAGATTCACTTGCCTTGCGCCGTGTGATCGGGGTTGCTAGCGGTTGCCACCCTTCGCCTCCCTTTCATCCATGGCGCAGCCGGTAGCGTGACGGCGCGGGGAGGTGCTCGATCTTTGAGCCGTGGCGAGGACGACGGCGACGGAGGAGAAGCTCCAACGTCTCGTTGATGAAGGGCCTCTTCGTCCCCGCACCGATGAAGCGCGGTCGAGTGGATTGCTCCGATTGGACCGAGGAGGAGCCTAACCTCCCGATGGCTACGTGGCTTGATGGATCTTCACCGGCGCGGCCGTATGCGGCGGCAGGCCGTTCATTCGCGATCCTCCACTACTATGAAATCGAGCTTCATCATCCGCCCCTCAACTCGATCTCCCAGCCGCCATCTTCGTCACCCTTTGTGAGGGATTCCCGGGGATCGAGCCGCATTGGGACCTCTCGGGTTTGTGGTTCTTCAAAGGCGGACCTTACCACCGCCTCGGGCCGCAGGGCCAACCACGGAGGGCGCCGCCGCTGGAGGTCGTGCGCTCCAAGTCCGCTCGGAAAGTATCGGCCGAACCGAAATGATGGGTACATCGTCTCCAAACTTACCTCTTCCAACAAGGTGGCAAGATCGGTGGTTCTACCTCCGCAACGACGAAACGCGCTTCCCGTGGTACACCGGGCGGGTCCTCAAGCATCGCCCGCAGTGGAACTGGGGCCCCCTCGGAGGATCATCATCGGTTGGAGGGCCTAAGGCGGCGGTCCCGCGGCCCGGTGGAAGGACGTGAATGCTGCCGCCATTGGTCGCCGCCATCGGGGCGTCGGGTGTTGCCGCGGATGGCTCGCCCCTTGCTTATGTGCAAGATGACTCCGAGGCCGGGTCTTGGTGCGTCCCGGATGTCGGCCTTCGCTTCCACCGATGGCTCGCCAAGCGGGTGAGGGATGCGTTAGGGGTCCAACACCCGTCACACATCCCTGGAGATCCCTATGCGTCCGACCGAGGGTATATTTCCCCGGTGAGTGCTTCTGGCTTCGTGTCCTTGCATTGCTTTGGTGTGTTGTCGCCATGGCGGTTCTCACTTTTCCTCCTCGCAGGGGTCGTATCACTACCGTGACTCCCTTCCTCCCGCACTCGATTTGACGCCGACCGGCCCAACTCGAAACCGGCCGTAACGAAGCCGCAGAGGGCCCCGCACCGAAGAAGGAGGAGAAGAAGAAGAGGAACGTGGCTCGCGAGAAGCGCCGGGCCGAAAGCAACGGAAGCGGGGCGAGTCGCCCGACACCTCCACCGAGGAGGATGACAACCCGGAGGATGAGTTTTATGTGAACTCGCTCGATGACGATATGGGGGCTCGGATGGGACCAGCCATGGGATTCCCCGACCCGGTCGGGCTCCCCTATGAACCCGAGCCCGAGCCCGAGGCGCCGGGACTGCCGACACCCGTCGCCCGAGGGCTCTTCCCGGCCGAGTCCTCGGGACCATTGGCGTTGGCCATGTAGGCACCTCGGCGCCACGGGGTGTGGCCCGGCGGGAGGAGTCGACGCCACCATCCGCGGGCTCCCCGCCCGCTGGCACGGGTTCGGGCGAGCCGGCACCCCCCCCCCGATCCAAATCCCCGGCGGTAATGTGTCGTGGGGGAGACGGCTCGCTGGCGTCCAAGTGCGAGGCCTAGGTCGCAGCCTTCCCGAGCCTCAACCACGCCAGGGCGCATCCCTCGGGCTTCGTGAGTTTCTTTTGCCTCTCGCGATCTTGATCTTCTCCGGCACATGATTGCTTTGTCCCGACACGTTCTGACTTTCGTGGAACGAGGGGCCACTCTCCGGCTCTGCATCCCAAGAAGGCCTTGAAAGCGCCCGCCCTTCAGCCTCGGGGCCCAGCCGGGGTCGCCCGGCCAAGAGATCGTGCTGCCTTGGAATCCCCTCCCGTGGCGCCCCCCCGAGCCCCAGGGCTCGGACCCGAGCCGGGCTAGAGGCCACCCCGAGGTGGTGCAGCCCCCGTGGCGATGGTGGGTCGGCCACTCAGCCGATGGTGGTCGCACACGGAGAGCTCGGCCGTGGCCCATGACGCCAGCTCGGTGCCGAGCGCATGGCGCCATTCGGCGGGGTCGTGACGCCGCCGCCCATCCCGAGGAGTCGGCCCCTTTGTCCGGAGTTCTCGCAAGAAGAGCTCTTCATGGCGGCGAGAGACGCTAAGTCCCCTCGCTTGCGCCGACCTCAGCGACCGGGGGTTCACGAGGCGTATAACCCCCACTTCCCGCTACTCCACGCGTGTCCGTTTCTTCGAGGCAGCCCTTAAGCGGCCGCCGTCTTCGGCCATGACGAGGACGGTGCCCGTGAGTCGATTCCGAGGGCCCCGGACTTCTATTGGTCCGGGTTCCCGGAGCTGCGGGAGTTGCCTGTGGAGGAGATGTATCCCTCCCGAGCCGACCCGGGTGGCACGCCCGGGGGCCCGGCCGCCGCGGTGGTCGACGACCGCCCCGAGGTCCTAGAGTGGAGAACCCACGAGCGGATCCGCGGTGGATTGGGCCGAGGGCTTGGCGGGATCGGGGATGCCATAACCGCCGATTCGCGCGGAGGTCGACGCGGTAAGTGTCTTGATGGTCATCCCCGCGTATGTCTTCGTGCTTGTGTCTTGATGGGTAATGTCGCCGTTGCGGACTCTCGCCGTTTTGCCCGAAAAGTCCGAGCTCCTTCGCCGAACGTTCGAATCGAACGCCCTTGGTCAAACTTCGGGTAAAGTTGATCGAGGCCCGGGGCGAGACCTCCCGCCGCCCTCCCCGAGGAGAGGAGTCCCAACGGCGGACTCGGAGGCCGAGCTCGTCAAGGCGGATCCGAGGCCGCAAGATGGCAGGCGACATGGCTCGATGAGCCATGATTTTGAGGAGGCTCGGACCCGATCCCTCCGTGATCTGAAGGAAGCTCAAGACGAGCGGGGCGGCTCCCGGGAGGAGCGAAGAAGCGGCGGAGATGTGTGACGCCTTGAACACTCGCATCGGCGAAGTTGGTGTCCGAGGGCGAGACCCTCGGGGAAAGAGAAGGAGCGGCTCCGAAGTCGCCGCGAGGAGCACAACGCGATCTTTGGGCCGCTGGCGGCGTGCCGTGGTACGTCTTCTTCCTTAGTAAGCTTTTTTTCACTCTTTCATCTTGCTTTGCTAACTTGGCTTGAGCTCCAATTGCGGATCTTGGAGAAGGTCCGGACCGAGGCCGCGGAACACCGCGACCTGGCCTTGCGCGAGGGTCGAGCAGAGCGCGATCGTACCGGGGGAGGCGTGGAAGAAGCTTTGTCGGGACTTCGTTCACCGCTTTGGTGCGGACAACCTAGAGGTTGGCCCCTCAAGCCGCAGCCGCTGAGCGCCGTGGGTGGCTACCTCGGGTCCGAGCTCCGGAACGCCTTCCGGTCCGGCGTGCGGACATGTATGGCTGTCTTCTGTTCTCACTTCCCGATGGAGTCAGGTCTTTGGGACGGCGCCGCGAAAGGCTTCTTCCTCGGCTCGGCGACGAGGAGAAGTTGATCCCGCCGAGAGGATGCCGCCGATGCCGCTAAGACTCAAACAGGGCGCCAGCGACTTTGTGGACGGCGGCTGCGACCCGTTGGCCTCCCGCTTTGAGGATGAAGTGTGTCCCCGTGCTCCCCCATAGAGTCAACCTATGAGGCGGACACGGAGATGGTGGGACGCCCGATCCCAGGATGCGTCGGCGGGTCCGCCGCCGCCGGGGAAGCAAATTTGTCGAGGGTGTTGCTTGCGCGGTGCTTCCTCGTCGGCCGGCCGTGAGGCGCAAGTGGATGAAGCTCACCCCGCCCCCCCGACCTCTCCTTGTGTATGAAAAGTTGGAGCTTGTGAGATGGATGTATATAAACAATGGTGCCGCCCGAGGTCTATGGCCTTGGCGGGTGCATTTATGTTTATGTTGCGCTTTCTCGAATTTGTTCGCTTATTGTGTGGCCGGGTCGCTTGCTTTCTCCGCTCATGAGATGATAACCGTGGATGCCATCGGGGCAGTCCATACGGATGCCGCTAGGGGTGGTCCGTTTGCCTCGGTTATCTTGCTTTGGATTTGTGCTTGAGCGACCTTCGCGGCCTTAAACGATTGTTTCGAGAATGCGCAAGAAAACTTTTTCGTTGAAGAAAAAGTTTTGAAAAAGAAAAGGGAGGGGGTCCCCGAGGGGGTCCCCGTGCCCCCCAGGAGTTTTAGTCTTGTCTTTGGACGAGGCTAAGACTCCCTTACGGTTTGCACAAGAAGCACTTTTTCGTAAAAGATGTAGATCTTTATTGAGTGAAAAACGCCGATGCTTGACTTCTAGTCTCGGAATTTAAGGGTAGAAGCGACGTAGCGTTCTATGTTCCAAGCGTTGGAGTAGACTTCGCCCTTCTCATTCTTCACTTGTAGGTCCCGTGCCTTAATATTTCGGCAATGAAATAAGGCCCTTCCCAAGGTGGCGTGAGTTTGTGGCGCCCCTTGTTGTCCGCCTTGAGCCCGAAAGCACGGGGTCGTTGACTTGAACTCCCGAGGCTTCAGCCGCTTGGCGTGATACTTGCGCAGAGCTCTTGGTATCTTGCTGAATGCAGGAGTGCAACATCTCGGGCTTCGTCAACTTGATCTATGGAGTTTTGCCTCGCCTCGCTGGTTGCCTTGCTCGCGTGTAGGCTCGCGGCCTCGGGGACCCATATTCTATGTCCGTGGGCGTGATCGCCCCGCCCATAGACCGAAAGAATGGGGTGAACCCCGTAGCTCGGCTTTTGTCGTCCGAAGGCTCCATAGAACCGACGGTAGCTCCCGGTACCACCTTTTCCCGTCTTGGTTCGCTTGATTGAAGATTCTTGGCTTGAGCCCTTTGTAGGATCATGCCGCTGGCACGCCCCACTTGACCATTGGTCCTTGGGTGTGCTACGGCCGAGGTATCAACCCGGATGCCATAGTCGCCGCGAAAAGTCGATGAATTTCTTCCCACGGTTGGTTCCGTTGTCCATGATGATGGAGTTCGACTCCAAAACGGGAGATGATATTCAGAAAGAATTTCACCGCTTCCCCTCGTGAGGGCTCACCACGGGTCGGGCTTCAATCCATTTGGAGAACTTGTCGATGGCGACTAGGACGTGAGTGTGTCCTTCGGGCGCCCTTTTCGGGGCCCGATCATGTCGAGTCCCCACACCGCAAAGGGCCACGTAAGTGGTATGGTTTGCGCGTGCTTGAGCTGGGAGGTGCGCCCCCTGCGCGTCATAGAATTGGCACTCCTTGCACGTACGCGCAACTTGATTTGCGTCCGCGTCTTTGCGAGGGCGGTAGAAGCCTTGCCTAAAGACTTTACCGACTAGAGTCCTCGGGCAGCGTGGTGACCGCATTCCCTCGGTAAGTGTCCTCGGCCGGAGTTGCCTTGGTAGGGTATGCATCGCATGTACACTCCCGAGGCTCTCTCTTGTAGAGTTCCCTTTTTCTCAACCAGCGCAAGGACTTGGCCTTCGGGGCCAGGCGGCCGGTCTTGTCCCGGTCTTGCTCACCACCACCGCGAGGTACTCCCAACGGCTTCCTCCGGTCGGGGACTGGTCGACCGCCATTGCTTCTAAGTGGCCTGCTGGGCGCCTTCTTGAGCCCCCGAGGGTATTTCCCAAGGGTGCGTGATTTGACCGAGGGTTCAAGTGAGATCTCGGGTACGTCGTTCGGGAACAAATATCTCGGGTTCTTTGCGACCTTGGCGAGCTCATCCGCGGCCTCATTGTAACGCCAGGTGTGTGTTTGTGCTCGAGTCCATGGAATTTTCCTCCAAATTACGCACTTCGGCAATACGCCCATCTTCGGTCGTGGCACGCCGAGGCCTTCATGACTTGGTCGATGACCCCATTCGCGAATCCCCCGGTTTCCAACCGTCGGATTCCGAGGTCCGCCCGCGATCGGAGACCATTGACCAGCGCCTCGTATTCGCGACGTTGTTGGAGGCGGAAAATGCGATCGGATGGCATACCCGTGTGAACCCTGAGGGAGATGAAGAAAAACCAGCCCGCGCTTGCCTTCATCATGGATCCATCGAATACATGGTCCAGCACTCGCCCGATGGGTGCGGGGGTAGCCGTATCGGTCCATTCAGCCACAAAGTCGGCTAGGACACGACTTGATCGCTTTGGCGGGCGGAACGATATAGTTTCGCCCATGAGCTCCACCGCCCACTTCGCCACTCTTCCCGTGGCCTCTCGGTTTTGGAGAATCTCCCCGAGGGGGAACAGGACACCATGGCAACGGGTGCGCGAGGAAGTAGTGACGGTTTCCTTGGCGTTAATGTACGGTGGCATACGGTGGAGTTTTCGCATCTGCGAGTACCTCGCCTTGGTGTCGGAAAGCACTTCACCGATGAAGTAAACGGGACGTTGTACGGGCAACGTGTGCCCCTCTTCCCCGACGCTCCACTCACGACCACCGCCCGACCACCCGGGTAGTGGCGTGGCGTATAAGAGCGGGGTTTCTCCCGGATTTGGCGGTACGGGGCCGGTGGGTTTGTCGAGGAGCTTCTTGAGGCTGCCGAGGGCCTCTCCGGCCTCGGGGGTCCGTGCAAAGCGCGGACTTGCGAAGGAGTCGGTAGAGGGGGGCCCTTCTCCCGGGCGTGAGATGAACCCGCTTTAATGAAGCCAGGTAGCCCATGACCTTCCAGCCTCCCTTGAGGTCTTGGATCGGACCCATCTTGGTGATTAAAAATCCACCTTGGTCGGGTTTGCCGATGCCTCGTTGAGAGACAATAAAGCCCAAAGAACATCCCTCGGGGGAACCCCGAATACGCACTTCTCGGGGTTGAGCTTGACTCCCTTCTTGTTTAGGCACTTTCGAAGGTTTCCCGAGGTCTCCCACGAGGTCCGACGCGTTTTCTTGGATTTGACCACAATGTCATCGACGTAGGCCTCCACGATCCGCCCCGATGAGTTCCCGAAGATGATTTGCATGCATCACGGGTATGTTGCGCCAAAGATTCCTCGGCCCAAGGGCATGGTGAGGTAGCAATACATCCCGAAGGGTGTTATGAACGAGGTCGCGAGCTGGTCGGACTCTTTCATTTTGATCTCGGTGATAACCGGAATACGCGTCAAGAAAGGACAACGTTTCACATCCCGCGGTGGAGTTGACAATTTGGTCGATTCGAGGCAAAGGAAAAGGAACTTTCGGACATGCTTTATTGAGACTAGTGTAGTCCACACACATCCGCCATTTCCCATTCTTTTTCTCTACTAATACAGGATTAGCCAACCACTACGGGTGGAAAACTTCTTTATAAATCCGGCCTCCAAAGAGCTTGTGGATCTCCTCGCCGATGATCTTCCGCTTGGCGTCATCGAAACGGCGCCGCCGCTGATCGGCTTTGAGCCCGGCCGGATGTCTAGGGAGTGCTTCGCGACATCCCTCGGTATGCCCGCATGTCCGAGGTCCCCATGCAAACGTCCGGCGTTACACGGAGGAAGTCGACGAGCACCGCTTCCTATTTTGGATCCAGTCCGAGCTGATGGTCGCCAGCTTCTCGCCGGGTTCTTGGGATCGAGTGGGATCTTCTTTGTGCCCGAGGAGGGCTCGAAGCTCCGGCGCGGCGCTTGGCCTCGTGCTCGGTCGCGATTTCATCAAAGCTTCTTTTGGCGTGCGGCAATGAGTGCCTCGGCAATGGCGAGTGCCTCGGCGTATTCCACGCTCTCCACATCGCACTCATATGCGTGATGGTGTGAGGGGCCATGGTGATGACACCCTTTGGCCCCGCATCTTGAGCTTGAGGTACGTGTAGTTCGGGACAGCCATGAACTTGGCGTAACAAGGCCGTCCGTGGAGTGCATGGTAAGTACCGCGGACCCCAAGAATCTCAAATGTGAGAGTCTCCTGCCTGAAGTTTGAGGGGTCTCAAAGCATACCGGCAAGTCGATCCGCCCGAGGGGCTTAAGCTGCTTGCGGGGGGACGACGCCATTGAATGCCGGCCCTCCGTATGGATCTTGGACTTGTCTACCCCGAAGGTCGAGGGTTTCTTTGTAGATGAGGTTGAGGCTGCTCCCTCCGTCTATGAGGACCTTGGTCACCGAGTGTTGGCGATGATGGGATCCACCACCGTGGGATAAGCCCCCGGTTCGGGATGTCTTTGGGGTGATCCGACCGGTCGAAGGTGATGGCCTGGTCCGACCACTTGCGCAGCTTTGGGGTTGCCGGCTCCGCGGCGTAGACCTCCCGACGCTCCTTCTTGTTTTGCCGCCGCACGGACATGTTCTTTGGTGCTTCCTCCGAAGATCATGAAGCGGTTTGTTCACCTTCGAAACTCCTCGTTGCCCTTGGCGCCACCCTCGGGAGCCTCTTCCTCATCACCCTTGGGGATGGCTTTGAGCTTGGCGAAATGTTGGCGTACCTTCTTGCACTCCCCGGGGTATGCTTGACCGGGTAGCTATGATTCTCGCACGGCTTCTTGAGCATGTCGTCAAAGGTTTCTTGTGGCGGGGGGGGGACCTGCGCGGTCGACCGCGACCACCATGTCTTCATCGTCCCGCAGGCGGCATGGCCCTTGCCCTTGCGGCTCTTATCCTTTTCTTCTTCTTCTTCCCCTCCCGAGGTTGAGATCCCTCGGGCTCCTCTTCCTTGCGCTTCCCCCCGCCCGAGCCACGATTGAACAGCCCCGACAGCCTCCCCTCACCTGGCGAACTTGGTGGCGATGTCCACGCCCTCGTTTGCCTCGGTTAGTCCGGCGCCCAGCCTTCTTCACGAGGTCTCGGCATGAGGTGCCGGCCAAGAAGGCCCCTATGACGTCCGAATCCGTCACATTGGGGAGCTCGGTCCGCCGCTTGCGTAAACGCCGGATGTCGTCGCGCGGGATTCGCCGGACTTTTGTCGGCGCCCCGGGTCCCAGGAATTTCCGGGCGCGGATACGGGCCTTGGAAGTTGCCTTTGAAGGTCCTCACCAAATCCGTCCCAGCTTGGATATGAGATTGGGCGGAAGGTGTTCCGTACCAAGCTCGCGACTCGAAGAGGTACGGGCGGGTTCCCGATTATCACCTTGTCATCATGTGCCCCCCAAACCGGCGCGAACGGCCGATAATCGCCGACCATACCTCGGGGCGAAGTTTCCCGTATATTTCTCGAGGTGGCTAGGTGGCCTAAACGCGGCGGGAGTGGTGCTCTCGATGTCCCTTGTGAAGGCACGTGGCCCGGAGGTTCACGGGAGTACCCTCGGTCTTCCCGACGTGCATGGGCGTCTCGTCCGCCGCGGCCGCCCACGAGGTGGGCTGCCTCCGCCCGTGCTCGTTGTCGCTCGATCGTCCCCCGAGGTGGGTGCACCTCGATGGCGGTCTTGGCGGGGGTCTTCCATGCGATCCCGCACGGGACGGTTCTTTGCGGTTGTCGCCCGTCGCGCTCCCGCATCGGCTTTGCCGAGGCTGCGGCTTTGCTCAGCCGGGCCGAGCCTTGTCGCTTCGTCCGGACTCTCCTCGTCGCCGCGATGTCACGGCCCACCTCTCGGAGGCCGAGCTCTCCCGCTGTTATGCGGCTGCCCCTATCAAGGAGATGCCGCGCCTTCCCGAATCGTCTTCCCCCCAGCCGTAGGGGCTCGGGGCATCTCGCGCATCAACATGGCTCTTTGCCGCCACGTTGAGGCTTGCTCGGTTGAACGGGGGCTGCTATGTCGGGAAGGTGTGGCGCTCCATTGGCGTTCGCGATCGCCGCCTCCCGAGGCCTGAGGTGCTCGGAGCCGCCCACGCCGGGCCTCGTTCGCTGAATGTTCCGCCCGCCTTTTTCGAAGTCGCGCTGATTCCGCCTCAATCCGGTTCGGCAAGTCTTGCGGTTGTCGCTCGCCGGCAGGCGGTGGGCGGCGAAGCACGGGCCGGACGGGCGGCCGCTGTACTACCGGGCTCGCCGTGGCGGACGTCCACGCGTCCCGCTGACACGCCGGTGAATCGGACCATCTTGTGGCGGGACCTCGGCGTTGAAGCATTCCAGCGTGGGGTCATAGTACTTTCGTCTTCATCATCGGTGCAAGGAGCGCCCGAATGCTTGGATGAAGTTCCTGTTCTCTCAGGCGGTAGCGAGTCCCTCGGCTCCCCGGCCCAGCCCCAATCGAACCCGAGGAGGCGGCATGACGGGTCGCCCCGCATCCTCTCGAAGGATGCGCTCCTCGAGTGCATATCCATGGGGTAGCGTTCCCGTGGAACGACGAGGCCCGCCCGTGCTCTCTGGGCGGAGGCTTCGACCGGGGTTTTCGGCGCTGCGCGTGGATTCACCGGGTCCCCTCCCGCATGACCGGAGCGGAGGCGTTTTCCCGATGATTAGGGTTTCGCATCCTTCACGAGTGGACGCGAGTAAGGGATCTTCCCGAGGCCTAGGGTTCCCGGGAGCCCTTCTCGCCTGTCGGCGGGAAATGTCGACGGATTCGAACAGTTGGAAGCGCCTTCTTGCGCTACCGGTGGTTTCGCGCCTTGCCCGCCTCGGCGACGACCGTGATGGTGGGCACGCCGTGGTGGCGATGTCTTTGCTCTCCTCCGGCCGGTAGATCCGGCGAAGGATCATCTCGTGAGTCGCGGCCGGCGCCCACGAATGCCGGCGTTCAAGAACAAAGGAGTCCCGCGGGAGCGCGCGCTCGGCGAGGAGGAAAAACGAAGGCGGAAAACGCCATGAGGGTTGATGGAGATGCGGATTGCACACGGCCGCTCCCCTACTTGGCGCGCCAACCGTCGGCGTTCGAGGAATGGCGGGTGCCTCGAATCGTGCCGCAATAAAAATTTGTAGGTCGCGTGCCTCCTCCCTCGATGGCGTAGCGCAAGATGGACACGGACGCCGCGGTTTATCCCCGGTTCAGGCCAACGGGCCCCTACGCCCAAATGGGTGCGTCACGCTCGTGTTAACTCGCTCAAAGGTGAGCCTGCGGTAGGGGTTACAAAGCGGGCCGTGTGGGAGAGAAGCGGTCTCAAGCCCCACGATCGTGTTTACGGTGGTAGTGGTGAGCAGTTTTCTCGCGTGTGAACCGAGGCGAAATGGGGTCGAATCCTCCTTAATGAGGCATTACTCCCCCCTTTATAGGAAAAGGAGAGAGATAATGTTTACATCGATGGTTGCCTAGGTGGCTAATTCCCGAGGCTGCACCGGTTGCATGTGCGTTGGCCGGGGCGCGCCGGGTTTGAATGTTACCCGACGAAGACACGCGTCCGATCCAATGGCGGGCGTGCCGTTCGGGCGCGCCCCCGGGGGCCTCCGTGGAGGCGCCCTCATCCGCATGGCGGGGCCGGTCCCGGTGGTTTGCCGCCATGCGTGTCGTGCCCGAGGGTCCGCCCAACGTGGCGTTTTTGACCGTGTTCGGGAAGGGAACAGTGTCATCTTGGTCTCCGTGCCGGGTGGCGTAACACGCCTCTCGGTTCAGCTTTGTGTCCCATCGTCGGATTGGGGAGCGATTCGGTCGATTTATCAAGCGTGTCGATGGCACCGGCGCCTCGCTGTCGTACCGCCGCATTGAATCGGCGGTTTCCCTTCCACTAGACGGAACCTCCCACGCCCGAGGGTGCGCGTCCCCTGGATGGGCTAGTTGGGCACTCGCCCGCAGGATGGAGAGCCGGTCTCCCTCCCGCGGCGGAGTTTTGGCGCCCGAGGGTGGTGAGCTAGGCCCCCTTTCGCGAGGCGGAGATTTCTCCCTGGGGCGGTGAGCTAGGCCGGCCTCGGACGAAACGGAGATGTGTGGTCGAGTCCGAGCCATGGGTTGGCTGCTGTCGGCGTGGAACGTCATGGTTCGTTGTTTGGCGGAGGTCCTTGACCTTGTCCTTCGTGAGCGTAATGAGCTCTTTACGTCGTGGTGACTCCATTTGGGCCGCTTTGTGGGCCGTCCCGGTGGGCCGATTCCGTCGTCATGTGAGCGCCGTGGCCAATGGCTCGGTCCATCGTCCGTCGGGCCGCCCCTCCGTCTTGGGATGATAGCGGGCTAGGTTTTTTGGGCCTTGACAAAGGCCGGGCAGATTCTCATAGTTTGAGAATGTCTCGAGGCCCAATATTTAGGTCCCCGACAGGATATCATTGTAGCATTTCACCCTAAATATTCAGAGGTATCGTTATTTATATTTTCCCAAAGGAAGGCATGGTGGAAAAGGATCTAATAGAGACATGAACAAGATAACATGACTGTGTAATGGACCAATGCTCATAACAGGGGATATAAGGGAACGGTAAAGGGAACTTACACACTCACTCAAGCCAAACTCAAGGATAAAGATAAATAAGGAATAAAGAAAGACCTAAGTGGAGCATACAGATTCTAGTCATGGTTGTGCATAGAACCGCTTAATAGTCATGTAACACGCATGAGTAGGAGGTCGGAGGCGAGAGTGAGATGGACAGGGGAGACCTTCCCGGTGCATACCGCCCAATGAAAAGGCACTTTAGACTCCTACACAACATACGAACGAGGGATTACGAAGGGATCCAGGGGCTGGTCCACCGACCCGCCGCCTACCCTCACGACCGTGGCATGCCGTCATATTCGAAGGATACCCGGCATCCGGACACCACTCCCGCATACAAGGACACTACTCATATCCCCCATGGTCCCCACCCTACGGATGGACGGAATAGGACACGAGCAAGCCCGAAGGACACAACGAACCGCCACTCAGCACAATCCCGACACTACTCAATTATATTGCATGAATGGTTTAAGCATAGAGTTCTATATGACGATATCACAACATAGAAACTATAGACTAGTTCATATGTCATAATCATGTCAAGAACAACATGTTAGATCATAGGATAAATCATGAAGCATAGAAATAACATGGAGACTCTAATTCTAATGCACAACCAAGATAAGATAAAGGGCAAGGCTTTGGAAGAATACCATATATAGATTTATTCCCTGAATCCATCTTCCAAGGAGCCAAGCCCTCCTTGGTAGCTTTGTTGCCTAGCTCCACATCCTAATCTACTAGGAGGAAGAAGAAGAAGAAGAAGAGTGGAGAGGGAGAGAATGACTCTCTTGTGAGGTGTGTGTGGAAGAATGAGGAGAGGGGGCTATTTATACACATGAGAGAGAAGGCTAATGACCCTAATACCCCTAAACCGACCATGCCGTAGCGTCTAGGTACGTTGAATCGGCCACCCAACCACCGCACCGCCCTCCATACAACTTAATGTACCGACCGCCGAAGACGGGCCCGGCCGCACCCCTTTGGGCTCGGGCGGCCCAGTCTTGGCGCCGCCGTCTTCCGTCTTGAAAAGTTGTGGTGCGGTGTTTGGTTGGCCCAATTCTATGGTTTTGGTCCAAATCAACCCCGGGCTTGTGTTCTTCTCGAAATGCGCTTTCTAGGGTTGTGCCTTTTGGTCGTATTTACACATGTTTTTATTATAAATACTCCAAAATACATTTTGGGCACTACAAGTGGAAATATGTTAGTAATAAATGTATATGAGTATAAAAAGGTATAGTTTTATTCGCTTTATGGTAGTAAGTTGACGGTAAAAACATGTCGTTAGTGACCGCCAACACCGGATCGATTGCGGCGTAGATGACGTAATAGGCAACGACGAATATTTTGGGACACACTACTATCGCCCCCAACAACGAGATAAAACGGGACGGAGGAAGTAGAATGAAGTTGAATGGGAGAGTGTCGGTGCCCCCTCACCATGGCAATGTCAGCGGCGAGTCTCCGAAGAAGAGCACACCAGAAGCGGGCCAAGAGTGTACGTGTGTGCGGGCGGATTGGGCTTGTCAAGCTTGTGCAGCCCACCTAGGGAGTGAGTAGCATATATGAGGGTAGGGAGAATAGAAAGTTAACCAATTACGAATCAGATTCATTTCTTACATTACAAGTAATATTCGGACTAATGTAGGTAGCGTATCTAGTTTTTCCTAGCGTATCTAGTTTTTCCCCTTTCGTTCCCAACTCCGGTCAACGCCGGCACAGGGGCGCTGACAACCTGGTATCAGCTCCGTCCATCCACGGCCGACGCACTAGACCCAGATCCGTCGAGCCACTCCCACTACACCCGCCACCGGCTCGGGAGCTATGGAGCCCAATACCGCCAAGACGTCCGAAAGGATGATGAAGAAGATCGGCGACCTCAACACCCGCTTGGCGGGCGGGGGAATTCGAGAGGCGCATGGACGTCGTCGAGACGGCGCCGAGTAGAACGCCGCCAACCCGGCCTTCGGCGGCGATCATCGCCGACAAGCGGGGGAATCTCCTCGACGGCCGCATGCTAGATCTCATGACTGATGTCGAGCTCGTCAGGCTGTCCGAGATCTCCAACGAGAGGGATGACCGCGTCTCGGCCCGAGTCGGGCGTCGGCAACCTCACAGTGCCGCGCGCGGTCGGTCGACACGTTCCTCACCGACCTCTGCGCCCGAAGGGATCTACCTCCATCTTCTTGGGAGTTCGCGCCGGACTACATCGAACGGCGGCGTTCTCGGGCACGGTCGCCACGCTCCCATCCAGGCTGGACAAACGACCGATAGGCCCGACGGCGCTGCGGCGGGCTGGGCGCGAGCGGCCGTAGCCCACCCATTTCCACACGATACGTTCAATCCCCTCCTTCCCCACCAGCCCCACGCCCCCAATTTGGCCCCCGTAGTTCATCACAATTCACCTCCACATGATCCCAAAGAATCCATCCTACAATTTCCCCTATCCACCTCCAACCCAATTCAACCATAATCCCCACCCCAATCATATCCACCCTACCACCACTCCCACCCGATCCATACCAATTTCTCCCAATTCCCAAATCACCACTACAACGCCCCCCAGGCCATTTCGATAGCCAGCAATTCTTCCACCACAATTCACCATTCCCTAACCACCACACCAACCACCATCTCGGACAACTTCCAAAAATTGCCTTCCCAACATTCGATGGCTCCAATCCACAGCTCTGATTACCCGTGCTTTCGATCTTACTTCAAAATGTATGCTGTGCATCCCTCTATTTGGTTACAAATCTCTACTCACCACTTCACCGAGGCAGCGGCTCGCTGGCTTCAATCGGTTGAGCCACAAATGGCCAACGTTCCTTGGGATTCATTCACCTCCATGATTCTAGAATGCTTCAATCGTGATGAACATGAATCCCTTCTTCGCCAGCACTTACACATCCACCAAACATCCATTGTCCAAGACTATGTGGACCGCTATGTTGCCCTGGCTGAAAAACTCTCTGTATATCATCCTAAGCCTGACCAACGTACCCTCACCACCAAGTTTGTGGATGGCCTCTCTGATCCTTACCGTGCTGCTGTTATGACTCAACGTCCACCCGACCCCGATACTGCCTGCTCGATCGCATTGTTGCAGGAGGAGGCGCACCGGCTGGTCAAGCCTAAGGAGTTCATATGGATGGACTTTACTCCTCATTCGGTGCCATTCAGAACTGGTTTTCAGTCCCAGATTCCTCAAGCTAAGTTGCCAAGCCCTGAGGAACGCAAGCCGCGATGACCGGCCTCTCGTGGGTCGGTCGGTGGACGACAAGCTCTCAACCTTGCGGGCATACAGGAAGGCGTAGGGATTGTGTATGCGGTGTGGAGAGAAATGGGGCCCTGGACATCGTTGTTCTCCTCAGGTTCAGCTACATGTCATGAAGGAAGTGTGGAATATCTGTGAGCCAAGTTTGCAGGATGAGGAGTGTGAGACCTATAGTGAAATGGTCTCTAGCCTAGTGGTTAGAGCACTGAGTAGCACCCAAACACTGGGTTCGACTCCCGTGAGAGCGAATTAAAACAGGTTCGCATTATTAAAAAGATTAAAAAATAGGCCGGGGTTTCCCTTGTCGACTTTGGTCAAAAAAAAAAAAAAAGTGTGAGACCTATATTGAGCAACAAGACAACTCGAACAAACCGCAACACCGGAACCCCGTTTGTGCTATTTTATCCAATCTTTGCCTCGGACGGTACATCCGCTAGCACTATTCTCGTTTTTCGGTACCATTGGGGAACTTCCAAATAAGATTCTAGTCGATTCGGGCAGCTCGATTCCTTCATCGGCACAACTTTAGCGAAAAAGTTGCCGGTATGGAAAGTTTGCCCCAACCAGCGATCGCCTCGTTTAGCGGATGGCGATGCTGATCGCTGTGACTCATTCTTTCCTTCTCTTGAGTGGTCGACCAATGGATACATATTCCACTCACCATTGAAGGTTCTACCTCTAGGTTCTTATGACATCATCCTCGGCATGGACTGTTAGTCGCTTTCTCTCCTATGAAGATACATTGGGCTCACAAATGGATGGCTATTTCCTCCGGCACTTGCAATAGTAATCCTTCGAGGAGACCACTCTTCTTCCCAAGAACCCGGTGTTACTCACATATTTCGGATATCTTCGATAATTCCGAAAGCAAATATTGCAGCCCACGCCTCCCTGCGAGCTCGGTCACTTTTGGACCAAAGATCAAGATCTCTTTGCTGAGCCGTCTACATTGCCTCCACACCGAGACTGTGATCACAATATTCCTCTTGTTCCCGGGGCCTAGCCAGTAGTGGTGCGGCAATACCGTTACTCACCAGCTCTCAAGACAGAGATCGAGAAGCAAGTCTCTGAGCTCTTGCAAGCTGGTTTTATCAGGCTTAGTTCCAGCCCATTCTCCTCTCCGGTTCTTCTTGTCAGGAAAAAGGACATGACATGGCGTATGTGCGTCGATTAACGGATGTTGAAAGCTCTGACAATCAAAAGCAAGTTCTCAATCCCAGTCATTGATGAGCTATTGGATGAACTATCAGGAGCTAGATGGTTTTCCTCTTTGGACCTTCGTGCATGCTTCAATCGGTCGAAAGCACCGGGGAGGAACATAAAACTGCTTTCCAAACGCATTGGGGGTAGTTTGAGTACACGGTGATGTCCTTTGGCTTAACTGGAGCTCCTAACACCTTCTAGGGTGCCATGAACTGTACTCTGAAACCCCTGCTCCGCAAGTGTGCCATAGTCTTTTTCGATGCCATACTCATCTATAGTGCTTCTTTTGAGGAACACTTAAAGCATCTGCAATTGGTGTTTGACCTGTTGAGTAAAGATCACTGGCTTGTTAAGCTCAAGAAATGCAAATTCGCCGCGAGAGTCCATTTCTTACCTTGGCCACACCATCTCTACCAAAGGTGTGGGCACCGATCCATCAAGATTGACTCAGTGCAAAAAGTGGCCTACTCCGGCCAGGATGTTAAGGAGTTGCGCAGCTTCCTCGGGTTGGCAGGATATTACCTGAAGTTTGTCCAAAACTTTGCAGTCATTGCACGGCCATTACACGACTTGCTAAAAAAAGGGTGCTTCTTTCAATGGACTCCAACACATCGCCTTCTTTCTTTTCTTTTTTTTTTTGAGTAGACACATCAGTCTTCTTTCGATGCTCTCAAAGAGGCATTGGTCAATTTGCTCTGTCCCGGCTCTTCCGGACTTTAGCAAACCATTCCAAATTCAAACCGATGCAAGTGATAAAGGGGTTGGTGTAGTGTTGCTTCAACGGGGGGCCACCCCCGTTGCTTTTGTCGATTGAGCATTGGGTACCCGTACTGCAGGTCCAATCGGCCTATGATAAAGAATACCTTGAAATCTTGGTGGCGATCAACCGGTGGCGTTCCTACCTACAACATATTGAGTTCACCATTTTCTCTGACCACCAAAGTCTTCGCCATCTCACCGAGCAGCGCCTGCGCACTCCATGGCAATTGAAAATGTACAACAAGCTCACTGTCCTCCAGTACAAGATCCTGTACAAACCTGGAGCTTCCAATTAGGCAGCAGACACGCTTTCACGTCACCCAGCTCCCCCTCTACAACTCAATGCCACTTCTTACTCAACTTCCAACTGGCTAGCTGAAGTTGCAGCCGGTTATACAGCTGACCCTTTCACAGTCAAGCTATTGCAGGAATTGGCAGTGAATCCATCTTCTCATCCACCTTATACACTGTCTGACGGCATTATCCGCTACCACAACAGGGTTTGGGTGAGTTCTAATACTGCTCTGTAGCACAAGATCATTGATGCACTGCATAGTTTAGCTATTGGGGGCCACTCTGGGTTCCTAGTCACATACACTTGTGTCCTTAAGCTGATTGCTTGGAAGGGTTTGAAGAGTGCCGTCAAGAACTTTGTCAGTGCTTGCATAGTCTGTGTCCAGGCAAAGCCCGATCGTGCAGCCTACCCAGGCCTGCTTGCACCTCTGCCAGTACCCTCTCAGTCATGGCAATATCTTACCATGGACTTCATCGAAGGACTTCCAACATCAGGTCATGCCAATTGCATTCTTGTGGTGGTGGATAGGTTCAGTAAATATGCTCACTTCCTAACCTTACATCACCCATTCTCGGCCCCCTCAAGTGTACAGCTATTCTTTGATTAGATCTACCGTTTGCACGGTATGCCAGTGGAAATAGTTTCAGATTGTGACAGGATTTTCACCAGCACATTCTGGGAGGAACTATTTCGGTTGGCTGACACTAGACTCGCCATGAGCTCGGAATACCACCCGAAACCCGGCGGCCAAGCGGGCGGGTTAACCAAAGTGCACTGAGACATTTCACCGATGTTTCGTCAACCGCCCTCGCAAATGGAGCAAGTGGCTAACTCAGGCTGAATTTTGGTACAACACAAGCAAACACTCTTCAACTCAGCTATCTCCTTTCGAGGTACTTTATGGACACCCTCCCCGCGTATTCGGTCTTTCTCCTTCGGTGGTTTCTCCAGTCCAGGATGTCAACACCATGTTGTCTGAGCGCTCCACGATGCTCCAAGTCATGCGTCAGCACCTCTTGCATGCCCAGCAGCGCACCAAACACCAAGCTGATAAGCATCGGTCAGAGCGTTCCTTTGCAGTTGGGGACATGGTTTTCTTGAAGCTCCAGCCATACCTGCAATCCTCGATAGCGCCTCGTGCTCATCAGAAACTCTCATTCAAGTACTTCGGCCCTTACAAGATCCTGTCAAAGATTGGGTCGTGCCATACGAACAGGAGTTACCAGCATCTTCCTCAGTTCATCCAGTGTTTCACGTGTCCCTGCTCAAGCCTGCTCCAACGGTGAACTATCAGGTATCTCCGGACCTTCCTGATCTCGATGATGAACACCAAGTCCCTGAGGTAATTCTCCAGCGTCGCCTCCACACTCGTAAAGATAGTGCAGTATCTCAAGTCTTGGTGAAATGGTCCGGCATGGACGTCGATCTCGCAACCTGGGAAGACACTGAAGCTCTGATGCAACGCTTCCCAAATGCCCCGGCATGGGGACATGCCGGCTCTCAAGGGGAGGGGAGTGTCAGTGCCCCTCACCATGGCAAAGGTGTCATCCTTGGCGAGTCTCCGGGAAGAGCACCAGGAAGCGGGCCAAGAGTGTACGTGTGTCTGGGCCAGATTGGGCTTGTCAAGCTTGTGCAGCCCAGCCCAGGAGTGAGTAGCATATATGAGAGTAGGGAGAAGAGAGAGTTAACCAATTACCAGAATATGTATTCCTTTCTTATATTACAAGTAATATTCAGAGTAAAGCGTATCTAGTTTTTCCCCTTTCGTTCCCAACTCCCGTCACGCGCCGACTTTTGCTGCGACAAGAGTGTAGGGGATCTGGTATATGATGACATTGTACCCACTCCTGCTCGCCCCTCGTCGAAGCTCGTCGCGGTGATGAGGATGTCGGCGACCTTAGGGTTGAGTTGCCGCAGCACACTGAGGTTGGTGTTGTCTAGTTTTTTTTAATCCTCGGCAAATCTAATGAGCCTAATTAGGTCATGATTAGACACTAAACTGCTATAGTAACATATGTTCTAATGACAAGTTGATTAGGCTTAATAAATTCGTCTCGTCATTTAAAGACAGAATCTATAATTTATTTTGTAATTGACTCACGTTTAGTACTTCAAATGTTCACCGGAATATCCGATGTGACACTATGTAGCACTAAAATCCATGACATTTTCCTTCGCCAAAAGTTACCTATGAACCATCTTCAAATTCCGTCCCCTCCAACATTTGGCCTCTTGAACCATCTTCAAATTCCATCCCCTCCAACATCTTGATGCAAATTTTCAGAGGCAAACTATTATGTGCAACTCTCCAGAGAAACTGGTTTACCTTTGGAGGACATGGCAGCTTCCAAAGGCGTTGCCGAAACCGGTGTTTTGCATCGTTCAAATTTGTCCTAGAACCTCCCCTTGCTGATGCCTCCTTGATTGCATTGGGTGTGGATCCATCAAGTACATGATGATAATGATGATTTCACCGAGAAAATTTCCTTGGAATCAAAATGCCATGCAAGATGATCTTCCATGCCTATTCGAATGGGTATTTTGCAAGTATATTCACCAAGATCCCAGGTTTCGTTCACCCGATGAATCAACTCCGAGAACTTTGTTAAGAGCACAGCTCCACTCGGTGTTTTAGGCCTCCTCCCAAATCTTTACTTATTAATTGGCTTCCATCACCATTCCCTCTGATAATACTGCGCCATGTATTGGAAATTCCAGTTGTTTCAACCACCCCGAAGAGGTCATAGCCTATTATCCCTCTGATGAGGCGTAATTCATATGCACCTTATCACCGAAAGAAAATTAACTGAAAATATGAGCAGAAGACTCAATCTGGGTGGGCAATTGATATGTCAGTGTAATGCGTTTCTATTTAAAAACAAGTTAACATAACACATACATGCATTTCGAAACCAAAGAAAGGGGTCTATCCAAAACCAAAAGAAACAGTGGCGATTAACATGAGGAAAAACTAAAGCGGGCCTCATTCAGTTTCAGTTTCACAACAACACAGACAGCACGAAGGCGGAGAGCAGCGCAGCCGCCCAGCCGGCCGCGACGCCCACAATGGCAGAGCTGGGCGCGGCGGCGCCGACGTCGATCTCGATGATGAAGCGGCACGTGCCGACGGACGGGTCGACGGAGGTGAGGGTGGCGAGGCCGTTGAAGCCGCAGGCGCGGTCGTCCTGGTCCATGGTCTGGTAGTAGCTGTTATACGCGTAGGAGACGTTGCCCTTGGCGTCGAGCCCCGCGCACGACGTCTTGTAGCCGAGGCTGGTGCAGTCGGCGAGGCCACACGCGTAGCTGACGCTGTCGCCCACCTTCTGGTCGGCGAGGTTCGCCGACGGCTTGAGCACGCACCACTTCTTCTCGAGATACTTGACGCCCCTCGCCGGCTTGAGGCGTGGAGCCGTTGCCGCCGGCGAGGCTGAGCGGGTACTTGGGCGTGCCGTCGTAGTAGAAGATGCCCCAGTGACGCTCGAAGTTGCCCGGCTGGATGCTCTTACGGTCCTCATCAATGAGGCTGAAGAGGTAGGCGTCGACGGGTCCCGGGCGCAGCGGCGTGCCCTGGCCGGAGGCGATGTGGGTGAGGAACCCCTGGTTGAACCGGCGCGCGTAGTCGAGGTTGGCGTTGGCGTCGCCGTCGGTAGGCCAGCCGACCTCGCCGACGACGACGGAGACGTTGCCGAACCCGTTCCGGCGCAGCGCGGCCACGAGCGTGTCGTGGTTGGCGTCGAAGGTGTTCTGGTACGTGACGCCGCCGTCGACCACCGGCGCCGACGAGCCCTGGAAGAAGGCGTAGTCGAGCGGGAAGTTTGGGTCCGAGTAGAGGGAGATGAAGGGGTACACGTTGGCCACGAAGGGGGCGCCCGTGGACGCCAGGAACTGCACGATGGTGAGCATCAGCCCGTGGATGTCGGCGCGGAAGTCGCCGTCCGACGGCTTCCCCGTCGGCGACTGGTACACGTCCGCGTTCAGCGGCACCGTCACCTTCACCTTGTCGGCGAGACCGGCCTTCACCAGCGCCGCCTGGATGTTCTGCATCGCCGGGAACGTCGTGTTCAGGTACGTCCCGTTGAACGTCTCCAGGAACGGCTCGTTGCCCACCGCCACGTACCTGTCATATACGGTTAGATATACGCATCATACGTACAGGGAAGCATCATCGAAAATCTTGGCAGGGATTTGCTTCACCAAATCATGATGTTGAACTCGAGATGATGATTATTTGTGGGGATTGTGAATTGTCCTGTGTTTATGCGATCTTCTTGGCATTTAAGTATGGTCCCTATCAGGTTCCCGTAATCCAGGGGCTATAGCGCCACATTTTCACTCATTGGGTGAAGCCAAGAAATTCACATATAACCCTCAATTTTTTGAACAAAGTAGTTGCTTCTATATAAATGAATCAGAACAAAAATTCCTACATTAATTCCATACAGATTCGAGGACGTGATGGATAACGGGAGAAGCTTGGAGATGGAATATATTCACATTCTTCATTCATCCCACAACGCATGATCCATGGAGACCTGAGTGACAGGTACATGATCTTTCTGGAATATGGCCGGTCTTCCTGATATGAATAGGAAGGAAGCATGGTCTAGAAAAGACAGTCTAGAGCCTGATGCTAAACGTGTCAAGCTAGCTCAAGAGTGAGTGATTGGGCTTTTTGCCTTTGTACCACTTGATCCTACTACTAATCAGTGGCAATGGCATACATGTCCCAATCAAGATGTCACCACTGGGAAGCCAAAGCCACACAGTAGTAGTAAGTGGCAGCACCAACACACCCATAGATAGATTTTCTGGTACTCCTCAAAGCAAGCTATGCTGGGTGTGAAGGAGCACTGGCCAAAAAGGCTGAAAAAGCCGTCCATCCATCCATAACAGCTTTTGATTGGGAAATGCATGGTTGAGACAGAATTTTAGATTGCTGACCTGTGGGCTTCCCCCTAAAGAGAAGTATGTGTAGGGAACCTCAGCCTCCCTTTGCTTTGCTACCTACTACAAACAACTCAAAAACACAAAACAATCTAGTAGTATTTTCACTCTGTTTTTCCTTGACATAATCATGATGTTCAAAACAATACATTTCACCATTTTTTATGTAGCTCTTTGTATTATATTATTACAAAATATATATAAACAAAAACCCATTTTTGTAATAACAAGTGTAAAATGTCAATTGGGTCGTGCATTAGTATTTATTATGACGATGTGATGATCAAAGTTTTCGCAAAGTAGTAGTATAGGAGTAGTGACAACAACTGACGGTTACCTGATGTCGACGCCGTCGCGGACGTGTCCGGAGACGTTCCTGGCGACCCAGTTGTCGGCGGCCTTACCGCCGGCGGCGAGGTCGGCGAGCAGGTCGTTGGGGATGCCGACCATGACCTGGATGCCCGACCCCTTGAGCGCGCCGAGGACGGTGTCCTCGGCGTCGAACAGCTTCACCTTGTCGAACCCGTTGTCCTGCAGCAGCCGCACCACCGTGCTCGCCGGAAGCTGGTGGCTCAGCTGCGTGCCCCAGTTCACGCCGATCGCGCACGTCCGCCGCGGCGCCACGCACAGCAGCAGCGCCACTGCGAGCACCAGCGCCGCCACGCGCAGGCGCACGGACAGGGACCGCCCGGCGCGCGCCATGGACGACGGTGGTGGATCAGGATCACGGCGGAGGGAGATTGTTTACGGTCTGGGGTCGTGGTGACCGTGAACTGGATGGCCAAAAACTTAACACCTGGAATGGAAGTAAAAAGAAACTGCCTTTGCAGGAGGGGAGGGGAAAGAAAACAGCAGGGGGATCTGAATCAAAGGGAGAGTTGAGTTGAGGATCGAGCCGGCATCGCCGGTGGGGAGACGACACAGCAAAGAACACTTTCAAGGGAGGGAGAGTGTTGTTCCTTGTTGGAGCAGAGTGTTTGAAGGAGCCGGAACAAGTGGTGAACAATATAGTACCAAAGAGCACGAGCATGAAAGAGACAGGGGGCAGGGATGAATTAATAGGTGGCCGGGTAGGTCTGCATTTCAAGCAAGAACCTCCAGAAAGAGGAACCAGAGGACTAAACAAATCTGGAAGAACAGCGCGAACAGGGTGTTTTGATGCCGTCGCTAGGGCTAGGATAGGTAGTAGGGGTGTGGAAGCCAGAGGGAGGAAGATGGCTGGAGCAAGCAACGGCCGAGAGATGATGAGCATCCATCCGGAAGAGGAAGGGGTGTGAGTGAGCAAAACCGGGAGGAAAACAGGGGAATCACGCTGGGCGTGCCAGGTGACCAGAAATGGGTGTTGCTGTGGTCACCATGACCAGAAGCAGAACCAAAGGTGGATCAACGGTGTTGGCATGGCAAGGAGATTGAGATCTCATCCTCCAAATAAAGTTCCTAAATAATTCTTGGTATGCGTATGAATGTTTTGGAAGCTACTATCTAGTAGTACTTCCTTAATAATTCCCCCAAAAACAAAAAGAATCAAGAACAAATGGACGGCGAGAAAAAAGGATTGGCTGGATACGTTTCAATCGATCTTCTACCTTACTTTTTTTTTTTTCTCGTATCCTCCAAATAAAGTTCAAACTAATAATGCGACTGTATAATATAATTATAAGATAGGAAAAAAAGTTGTGAAGGAGAGCGGAGCTAAATAGATGCGATGATCAACCACTTTTGCTTTTGTTTTTCAGCTACTGTCATCTCTTTTTTTGTTTCCAAAGGCTTTGCGCACCATTCGTGCTGCCTTAATTTTCTCCTGCTTCTGTAAATTGATTGAAGACAAAAAAAAAAAAAAAAAAAAAAAAAAAAAAACTGGGGTCCAATCAACACACAGGCAGGAAGTTAAACAAAATCTGAACAAGATATATATATAAAAAAAAAATGCATCTGCAAGCGGTAAATGTACGTGGGAATTACCGTCAGAGTTGAAATGAAGTGCTTCTTCCGGTGATTCTAGTAGAGGTTAATTCCTTTGTGCTTAAACATATTGAATGTTCAAATTCTTGGGGATGCAGAGGCAGAGAAGAGAACAGGAATGTTCTTCACATTCTATTTCAAGGATATACAGGAAAGCAAACGTGTACTATGAAAATGTTAATGAGCAAAGAAATTAAACATTTTTTTTTTGAATGAAATATAGATAAACCTATTGCAAAGCTGAAGAAGAAAACAGCCACTACCACTGCCTCAGCGCCTCTACTTGAATTGTCAAGCTGGCAGGAGGGACATGGAGAGGGGAAGAGATCAGATTCTGGAGTGGCAGGAGGCTCAAGTATCTTGCCGGCCGGCTGTCTGGCTTTACAAAATTATATTAAAACCAATACCCTATCAAATTCTTGCCGTGTGTGGAGAGAAGAGAGGAGCATCAAGGATCATACATGTCTTCACTGGAAAAGTGTCTCGTAAACGTGTTCAAGCTAGCGAAAAAAACGTATTTACAACAGGGCTTGCTTTTCCAGATCGATCGGTTGGGTGTGATATGATGATACCATACATGCTTGCTGGAAATTTGTCAAATAGCTAGGACGACTTGAAGAATTTGAGTGAGGGCAAAAATGTCTTGGTACTTGTTACCGATTAATAGAGGCTCTACTTTGTTTTGTAAGGCTAAATTAGAATGGAAATGAGGATGACGTAGGGAGGGGGTGGTACTTGATGTCAGATCAAAGGGACCACAAATCGAGTGGTTGTTCTCAATTGCCTGTGAGGACTTGGGTGTGTTTAGTTCTCCATGGAATGCAAAATACAAAAATATTAGGTACTTTGGAATGATAAGCCAAATTTTTTTATGGTGTGTTTAGTTCCATCCAAAATGCTATATTTTTCATGGTGCTAGTGGGGGTGGGAAGCTTTTAGGCTTTTTGGCCTCTCGAGACCAAAATCAAAAAAGGAAAATAGCCGCCTTTTTGCTAAAATTTTTGCATGTTATCTAGTTTCATTATGCAAAATGGTGGACCAAAACCTAAATTTTTAGGGATGAAAGGGGAATTAAACACCACCTATGTCTCATTGGTTATGGACAGTGCGGTCAAATCCTTAGTTTTGTTTGTCTGGAGGGTGTCTAATGGATTTCACCTTAACCCTCCTTTATTAAACCATGAGCTATTTGCTACTTCTTTTGAAAACTATTTGCTTCCCCAATTTGAGAACTGGTATTGTAATACTTATTTGCACTCTCCGATAATAATTTGTTTTCGATTGGAGTTTGGGCACCTGCAGATTTGCACTCTGAGCTTCAAGATTCTTGGTTGTTTTGTTGATGAGTAGAAATCACTCGGAGATTTCCTGAATACCGTGTTTATATGGACTCGTAAAAGCGTGATTACCTCGGTGGTCGCTATTATACTTGATTTCTTATAAATTGGTCGGCTTTGTCACAGTCGCCGCCCCGCGGGTTCATAAAAATTAGAAGAAAAAAAAAACAAGAGTCTAACCTGCCTTTCTTCGGTTATCACAGCATGAGCGGTGATGGGGTCGCGAGATTGGATAAGGCAGGGGTCACGGGATTGAGAATGGGTCACGGCGGCAAGAATGGAAACATGACGGGTGAAGAAGCTGGTGCGGTGTCTTGACGGGCCGGTGAATGGTGCGAGGCCCAGGAATGGCACGTCCGGATTTGTTTATGCCGTCCGGATGCCCGAGCCTAACAATTACCGCTCGGAAAAAGTCTACCTTTTCTTTCCAACTTTTGCGAAAGTCCTTTCCTTCTTGAACCTTAAAACTAGGCAAAACACCTCCCCAACTTTTTACACCGTGCGATTTTCCTCCCTAGATTGGTTTTGAAGGTGGTTTTATCTTTTTTATTTTGATAGAATATTTTAAAAAAAAGCATAATAAATTACACAAAAATCATAAAATAGAAAATCTAATTTTGTGGAAATCCACACTAGTACATCTACACAGTAAATATATAATATTGCATGGTTTAGTACATTTTTTTTTGTTGTAGATTTAGGTCTATGCTTTTTTATAATTAATTAGAACAATTCATAATTGCAGTTTCTATATTCTAATTGTGGTAAAAATTTTATGGTGGCCTAATTATTGTATGCTTGGACTGTAGTAAAATTTCATACTCAATGGATCATGTAAAACTTAGTTATTTAGATATAGGGGGGCGTTTGGCATTACTCCAACGAACTTTGCTCGACAAGCGAGTTTGTGGAGCGCCTCCACCCTTTTTCTCGAATCGAGTATGTGGAGCTAAAACTGTTTTGCCTAAAAAATATAGAGTCGAAAAAATGAAAAACAATCCACCGTTGCAGTATTTTTTGCTCTTTCCTTCTTTCTTCGTCGAGCTCAAACTCACCGAGTCACCGCCGCCACCAATTTCATTGCCACTGACCTCGCGATCGACCCACTCTTCACCGGTGGGCCGCTTCTCTCCCAGTTCGCCAAGCTCCCTCAACTCTCTGCCCCCAACTCTCTGCCGCCGAAAAGATGTTGTTTGACTTCTTCGGGGTCATCGACTTCGAGGCAGAGGGTGAAGTGAGGAGCAAAGTTACACAAATGTTTTTTTCGTTCATACTATATAAAGACTATAAGACTAGTTTAAGGGTCCATATTTTCTTGCTTGCCCAAGGGTTCTTGAAATTATAGAGCCGGGCGCTTTGGAGCGCCCCTTTCTTCTCGAACCGAGTGTGTGGAGCTAAAACCGTTTACTAAAAATATAGACACCACCTTAATAGGCATAAACCTTAAATAAATAACCCATAGAGAAAAAAAAAAATATTAAAGTAGATACGTTGTTGGATCTTTATGGTTTTTTTGTTGTCACCTAAAATGACGCATTAATTGAATAATTATTGTTTCCGGTTGCAATATTTTCTCAAAAGAAAAAAAAATGGAAAAAATAGTAGAAAGAAAAAATCTATCTATACCTACTAATAAAGAGAAAAAATTTCTTGACCACAAATTTGGGTCTGCCCTTACTACCGGTTATTTTAGTACACGAAAGTTCTCCATGGCCTGTGCCAATTCAATTCCCTATCCACCGCCCGTGCCTGTGAGTCCCATGCGAATACGAGTCCCATGCGAATACGACGTGCAAATATGACTGAATCGTATGCGCGCTGTGTGTGCATGACGCACGTGGGCTTGCTACTTCCTGCTGGAGTTTTGACGTTTGCTGTTTAGTACCAGACTTTTAGTACCGCCTTGCAACTTGAAATCCTGGAGAGGATAGGCACTGCATATATAACAGGGTACCCGGTCCGAAGCCTCCTGACTCAGCTGTTGTTTGTGTAAAACTCATGTTGAGCCTAATTTGGATTAGGCTGATCTGGTTGACTTGCATCAAATTCGGACTAAACAAAAATTTCATGTAACTAAAAACGAGCATATTTTTTTGTGGGACAATCTTTTTGTTTTTTGACAACTGGTGCGACAATCTTTGTTTCGCTGCACATGCCGTCCACGCAAAGCCCCCTGCATGCCATCCACGCACGGGCTCTTTACATCGCCCCGCTGACAAATTTTGCTTTAGAAAGGATACAACATAACACTTAATCTAACCCACTATTGAAGAGAGAATTTTTGTCCACCTCCTTTTACCGTCTGTCTGTCTCTTCCTCCCGCACCGCTCTCGAACACTTTTTGTCTGGCCTACAAATCGTAAACTACCGTATCTGTCTGCCTGCCTGGCGTGGTGCCGTTTTTTTTTCTCCCGGCTCGATCTGCCTGTCCGTCCCCTGTCCAGCCCTCTTCACTGGAAAAAGATGAAAAACCAAAAACAGATTTTCTTGGATCGTTGTCCAAGTCCTGTTCACCCACGCAATCATGGGTTCAACCCAAACTTAAATAGACCAGGCTGCCTGTAACATGCATCTGCACCCAAAAAAAAAACAATCTAGAATCTAGAATTATCTTCTTTCCCACAGCGATGGAACTAAACGCTGCAGAATTAGAATTCCAACTAATTATTTTCGTGGAAGGGAAAGTCTCGCCCCGATCGTCATGTGTCCGCGGCTCCGCCTTGAGGCTTTGCTATAGACTGGTATTAACCAAATATAATGTGTGGTGTCTAATTTTAGCGACGAACTAATAGTACATGCCTCTAACCTCTATAGGCTTCTAAGATGAACTCAAATATGAAACACACTAGAGTAAAATGTGATTATATACGAGTTCACGTATCTTGCTGGTCTAATTCTAAGATAAATTAGACAAAAACAACTGTTAAAATAAATCTCTAACCTAAAAATTATTTAGATAATTGCATAGGTTATGTATCCCGCCGCAACGCACGCGGGCGTATTTCTAGTAAAAATAAAAAAGAAATACAAAAAAAGCAAACCTGGGCGGAATCGAACGGAAACCACCCGTCGGCACCCAATGAGCCTGTTCGGCTGATCTCGGCTGATGGCTGATTTTACCGATTGAATAGTATTCTCGAGAGAGAATAAGCTGAAGCCAAGCCGAGACAAGCCGAACACGCTCAATATCGCCCGCGGGTTCATAAATAAGAAAAAAAAAATATTTTGCTCTTCCCTTCTTTCTTCGTCGAGCTACTCGCCGACTCGCCGCCGCCGCCAACTCGACCTCGCGATTCCGCAGCTCGCAGCCCTCCTGCCGCCAGTACGCCGCTCCTCTCCGGCCCCCAGCCCGCTCCTCCCCGTTTCGCCCCGCCCCCCAGCCCTCTGCCGACGGCAGGATGTCGTCGTTCGACTACTTCTTGGTGATAGATTTTGAGGCGACCTGCCAGGAGGGCTCGGTGATCTACCCTCAGGAGATCATCGAGTTCCCCTCCGTGCTTGTCGACGGCACCACCGGCCGGACGCTGTCCACCTTCCGCACCTATGTCCGGCCTCGGCACCATCCTCGCCTCACTGATTTCTGCCGCCAGCTCACGGGAATAACCCAAGAAGACGTCGACGCTGGCGTCAGCCTCGCCGAGGCGCTGGAGCTCCACGACCGCTGGCTCGAAGAACATGCTGCTAAGCTGGGCAAGCTCGCCGTTGTGACATGGGGAGATTGGGACTGCCGCACGATGCTGGAGGGGGAATGCCGCTTCAAAGGTATAAAAAGCCTCGCTATTTCGATGAGTGGATTAATCTGAAGCTGCTCTTCTCGGCAGCGTTTGGTGTGGGCAATCTCAGATTCAACCTGCAGGATGCGATTGGGAAGGCAGGGCTGCAGTGGGAGGGCCGCCTCCACTGCGGTCTGGATGATGCGCTCAACACCGCTCACCTCCTCGTCGAGCTCATGCGGCGGGGAACTTTGCTCAAGATCACTGGCTCCCTGGCGACAAAGCATTCACCTCCTCGCTCTCAGCCTAAGGCGGCATTGCCAAGTGTTGCCCCGCGCTCGTTGGAGCCAATGCTACCTCCTCAGCCTCAGCTTCAGGCTCAGGCACCGCTGCCATGTGCCGCGGCCATCGGGATGGACACAGTGCCGTTCTGCTTCTGTGGTGTGCCCAGCAAGCTAAGCGTGGTGGCCACGCCGGGCCAGATGCAGGGGCATTACTTCTACGGATGTGGCTGGTGGATGCCAGTATGTTCTTTCTTTACGTGGGCAATATAACAGTCTGCAGCTACAAAGGTAAGTAGCAGGTAAGTATTTGCCTTTGCTATTTACATTCATCAGGTCGATTTCTGTGGGGGCAAAGGTTCATAATTATCTAATATTTATTATATATTATATTTATGCACTAATGGCGTTATTATAGTTTGTCTTAGTCTCTTGTAGGATACTAGTGTTTTCTTTGTCGAGTTTACAGTTTGAGTTCTGTCCAAGAAACAGCTGCAGGTTACAATGGAGTTAAACTCTGAGGATGAGTCCTTTATTGAAGATGATGAGATGAATACCGCTTGCTCAGTTGCTCTACTTTTGGTGCCAATCACACAAGGTCCAACACAGCAAATCAACAGGCGTACTCTCTCTAAGATGCTTTTCCAACTTCTGATGTCACAATCTGAGAATCTGGAGGAACAAATGTCAAGACTATTTCAAGACTTTCAACATCAGTGAGAACATATGGGTACCAGACTACCAGAAGCATCCATACATATTAAGGGCAATGCAGCACAGTGGCTCGAAGTTTACAAGCTCAAACATGAATTAGGCAATGTTACAAATTTCCATTAACCTCAGGAGGAGCCAGGATGAAGCAGCAGTTCACACTTATATTAGGATGCTGGAAGGGAAACTTCATTTTTTTTTCCCTTTCTCTAGTCGCCTTTTGTAGGAAACTGTTTTGTTTCCTTTGCTATAATGAAAAAGGCGGAGCAACTGCCGTTGTTCGTAGAAAAACTTGTTAAGTGTTTTGTGTTCTTGCTGTGGTAATCTGGTCGTAAAGAGTTTTTTGCTCCTTGTGGGTAATGTAATCTTTAAGTGCGAATGAATGGAATATTTTGGCCAGAATTCAGTGTTGATTTATGTTATCTGCTGTTGATACTAGCCAAAAGTAGAAAGTCACTCTCTGGTTTGTCCCTGAGTCTTGTGTTTTCTAATACAAGAACACTGATTTCTCCTATCTGTATAGGAAGAACAGGGAGGGGAGGGGTCATTCATATATTGACGGTAAAGTTTTGTATACCTTTTTCTTTCATATGTGAATGGAGTGGAACATTATCCTTTTATGTATGGCCTGTAGTCACTTTTTTTTTTTTTTTCTTGGTACGCTGTATCACTTTTTTTTTTTTTTTGAATTGCTTATTAATAGAATATCTGGGATGGTTAATTATGCGTTTTCACTTTACTTGCTTCTGAAACTTAGTGCGGTAAAACGAAATCTCAACACTATTCTGAAGTCATTTGAGTATTCAGTCAGTTACAGTGCTAACATGTTTGCATTTGTTTGTTCGGTATTCTTCTTCTTTGTTTCAGAGTATCTTCTGCTTGCTCTATGCAGCCATGATTGTTTTGATTTGAGCTGCTACTGTCTCATGACTTTCAGAATGAAACAAAAATAGCCACAATCTTGTCAGTTCGTTTTGTTGCTAGATCATTCTTTAATATTCTGTTAGTGATTCTGGCTGTTTGATCTATAGATAGGTAGCTTATTTCCTACTATAACAAAAAGGCAGAGGACATGCAATTCTTCCTAAAAAAAACTTGTGTAGTGTATGCAGATTGGAACTCAGGGTGGAGAGTTCTGGCTGGTTCAATATATATTAGATTAAGTCTGAAAAATATATTAGCCCTAATCTTATTTGTTCAAGCACACTCTTCATTGTTTTTATAACTGACGGGCATCTAATGGCCCAATAATGCCTATTTTCAGACCATGAACAAAACCTGAATGATGTTGGGTTAGGATAGCATATGCTTTTGTGCTGAAGGGCAAATTGATTTCAGGAATCTAATGGATGGCCTGATTAGAGGCGGCATTACAATGATGCGAGATGCATTTTCTCTTTGCAAGGGATTTTTATGAGACCAATAACATTGAGCACAAGGGTCAGGTGTCCACTTTGTCACTTTTGCACTCATCTATCTCTTGATTTTGTTCTTCATACCAGGTAACATTCCTCTGGCTTGCATGGCGTCAAGTACCTGGGTTCCTGTATTGGTGATTGTTTGGATCTTAAGGCAGCACACACAGGAATTCAGTTTGTTCTTGTGTTGGTTGCTCCTTCCGTAATTGGTGCTATACCTATTTTTTATGTTCATCTTCTTACTGGTAGGGCGATGACAGTGACCTAGAATTGGAGCTTCAACCCAATCCCAACCCGAGCAAGGAGGCTTTATCTGAGACCTCTGCATTAGCTAAGGTATCACTTTGTGTTTGGAAAGCATACAGTAGGATGATCATCTTCATTTTTGAACGTATGAATGTATGATACCAAATCATGTTTGGTTCTCTTGTTTTTCATTGAATTGAATTCAATGCTCTAAAATATCAGGATGAGCGAGAGGCACCTCTTGTAGCATTTGCACTGCCATTTTTTTACCATGATCAAGTGTCCATAAGTGTTTTGGCTGCATACAGTGTATTTTGTTTTTGCTATCTCCAGGATGTAATCTGGTTGCGCTTCAGGTATATTTTTTTTGCTGACATTGACACCAAAGTGCTAAGATTAGGAAAATTCTTACAGGAAATGCTTGGGCTGTCATTTCTGAAATTTATGACAATGAAGTTGTGGGCTTGCTGCAAAATTTGGGACTGTTGATAAGTGGTTGCTTTAGAAAGGCATTATTATTCCCGTTTAGTTTGTTTCGCCACTATGCCAGAGTTGTGGAGACTAAAAGCATACAAAATATTATTCCTGTTGCATTACTACTAGTATATTATTTCCAAACAATATACTGGTAGTAAAGCATACAAAATGCGGAGCGGGACAGACACGGGGATACTCTGAAGGCCAAGTAGTGCCAGAGTTCAGACAATGATCTGTTGCTACAGAAAATGTTACCTGGGTGTTTGTTGAGCCCTGAAAGTGGGTTGCGGTGGTGTTAGTGGGAAGGTTCCACCCGAGTCAGGTTGTGTGGCATTGTCTGCATGTAAAATCTCTTGCTTGTTCCGCATCCTTAGGCAGCAGTAAATTGAATCATGAGTTGCTTGTGGGGAGGCTGTTATTGAACCGGCTACTCCGATTGTGATTTTTCGAGATACACTTCATCACGGCGCCAACTAAGCCTTCGCACAGACTCAATTCCAGTTGTCCGCCATGTAGGAAGAAAGCAGCAACAAGACACAGGATTACCTCTGTCTGTCAACAAATTGCCACTGTCTGCTTACGACCCATATATTCAGAAGACTGACAGATACCTTAGTGGTTGGCAAGCTCATCTGTTGAATCAAATGGGAAGGGCAGTGCTCACACAATTCGGTGCTGGACAGAGAGCTTGTCTACTTCATGAGCTCCCTACAATTGCCTCCAACGGTCATACATCAGATGTGCAGGAAACGACGAGTCTTTCTATGGTCAGGGGATCAGACAGGGAAAGCTTCACCTGCAAGTTGTCTTGTGGTCTGGATACAGGTATGCGCCCCAAGGATAAAGGTGGATTTGGCATCAAGGACATGGGCACCCGGAACATTTGCCTGCTACTGAAACTCGTTCATATGATACACTCTCTGGACTTCTTGGCCTGGGGACAATGGGTGCAAGGTAGGGCATGCATCTCCTCCATGAAAGGCGAAATACATGGAGATCATTGGATGGTTCTGCGGTCTTTGCTATCTCTCTACCAGGCTATCAGTTCTGTTAAGATTGGAGACGGGGCAGCCTGCTCCTTCTGGCTTGACGTCTGTCATGGCGACGATGCTCTCGCGGATATCTGCCCGACACTTTTTAGTCACTGCACGATGCACAAGGAAAGAAGCCACTGTAAAGGAAGTGATTCAGGCCGGTCTACGCTCTGGTTTGGTGCCTAGGTTATCGCCAATGGCACTCGAACAGCTCCAGTTTTTGAAGGTGTGATTGCAGGAAATGAACTGACAGTCCAGCCCAACCGAAGATCCTCACCGTTCAGCAAAAGCAGCTCTGGACTTGACAGCGGTGCCATCTACCAGCTCCACAAGGCGAAGGGCCAGCCGTCTGATGAAAGAGATTCCTTCATTTAGCGCAATGCTGCTCCACCGCAGGTACAAATGTTCATGTGGCTCCTACTGCAACGAAAAATACAGTGTCGTTCAGTGTTGCAGTGGAAACACGTATTACCAACCAGTACATGTGATGTGAAGTTTGCCATGAAGATGACGAAACACCGGAGCATATGATACATGGCTTGTGATCTTGGCAAGCTCTTTTGGGAGAGGCTTGGTATGACAGACATGCTGGGGACAAGTATTACTGACGTGCATAGGAGGACGCCGCCTCCTGGTGCTCCTATCAATGAGTTTTCAGCCTTTGTCTCTCTTTCATGCTAGCAACTATGGAAGGCAGGGAATGCAGAGTTTTTAGAAATGGAAGACACAACGTTGAGCAAGTGTTTGCAGCCTGCAAGGCTATGTCAGAACAGTGGCGCTTCAGATTTCCTAGAAAATAAAAAGCACATTGTTGATCAATGGTGTCAAGTTTTGAATCGGCAACACAAACTTGAATTGTACTTTTGTAAATTCTCGGAGTATCTAACATCACAACCTGTGTGATGATGGCTTGTAAACCCAAAATCTCCCCGTGTTTTTTTTTTAAAGGTGTTTGCATATGTCCCCCCCCCTGTTAGTGATATCTGGCTGTTTGATGTATAAATAGGCAGCTTGTTTCGTACTATGACGAAAAGGCAGAGGACTTGCAGTTCTTCCTAAAAAACTTGTTGCAGTAATCTGGTTCTAAAGATTCTTGGTTCATTGGTAATATAATCTTGAAGTGCAAATGAATGAAATATATTTAGTCAGAATTCAATGTGAATTTGTATTAGGTGCTTTGGAATATATTTGGTAGGCTGTTACTTACTTTTGGAATTGCTTACTAATAGAATATCTGGGAGGCTTGATCATGCATTTTCAAATATGTTTCTGAAGCTTTAGCTGATGGCAAGTTCCAATTTGTATGCATTCAGAGTGGCCAACTAAAAACACAAAATGCTGGTGTGCACTCTTTTGATCAATTATTCCAATCAATTACAGTGCTAATGTGCTTGCATCTGCCTGTTCGATCTGTGGAGCCATGGTTGTTATGTTTTTGTAATGTAGATGGATAGTTTGGGGTAATTAGGCCTTATGCTTTGCCAAGAGCTTAAGAGATTGGGGGAGACTAGAATTGTTTCATTGTTCATTGCTTGCATCCAAATGACAAACCTGCCTCTCTTTATATAAAGAGGGGACTAACCCTAACTTAGCGGCTAAGCTAATGATCCTTGGGCCTATTGGGCCGCTAATGACATTTGGGCCTATTGGACAAGTGGCGGCCTGGCTGGCTACCCATGACATCTCCCCGCCCTTGGAGACCCAAATTTCGTCCTCGAGCTGGATAAGCGCCGTGGACCTATTCGACGCGACCTAGGGTGAAGCCTTTTACATCTCGGCTTACCTCTGTTATTAAAGACTAGAATATGAAATAATTTATGTCCACCGGGATCCCATGGGAAGAGCGCCTCCGCCGCTTCATTGGGGCCGAAGGATGGAGCTTGAACCAGCCCGCTCTCGGCATTGGAATCGGCTAGCACCACGGCAGAACAAGGATGCGTGAGGCGCCATAGCCAATGATGCCCGATGCCGAAGGTGCCGCTTGTTCGCCGTAGTGGAAGTGCCCATATTTGGACCTCCCCTTCACTTGGAGCAAAGCAGGACGGATGGTTGAGGCCGAGGTGGTGAACACGCACGGCAAATGGGAGCCGGGAGCATGCGCATCTTCCGCACCACACGCGTCGGACAAGGAAACCTCGCCCGCAGCTTGTAGTCGCACCGCCGCTTGCTCCTCCGATGCTTTTGCTGCATGAAGAGCTGCGCCGGCGGCGCACCGTAAGTCCCCGTGCTGCGGCCCGGAGGCGCATACCCGCCCCGGCGTTCACTTCCCTTCTCCCATCACGTTGAGCATCTCCTTGATGCGATCCAGGCGCGTAGAAACATCGGCAGCAAGGGGTGCGAGGGAGTTGTCGACACCAAGGGATACCGATGAAGCGAGGTTGGGGCACGGGGCGGTTTGAAACGCAGGAGCGGGGCTCGGGAAGCGACGCCACGCTGGGTATTCATCGTCTTCGACTTGGCGGAACCAAACTCGGCGTCAGCTTGCAAATTGCGGGAAGCTAGCCATACTCGTTCTTCCACCATGATGCGCTCCCGGCGGAAGTAGAGCTCGCATTGGTTAACGAAGGCCACCGGATCGAGGTCCCATCAAACTCGCGGAAAAATCCATCGAGGGCGGGCGGCGGCAATGCGGCCGCGCTGATGGAGAAACGGGCGGAGCTGTGTGGTGGAGGTGGCAGGATCGCCTCGCCGCTGAGGACGGGCGGCCGTGGCCACGGTCAATCTCGACCGAGGTCGCTACGCCGGATGGGGCGATGAGTGAAGCCGTGGTCGCCCCGGATCGAGGCGGCGCCGTGGAGAACGCCCGACCGCCGGGTGGTGGGGGCCGGGGATCCTGGGCGACGGCGGCAGTGTGGCGCGCCGCACGGGAGCCACGTGGGCGGCGCTGGAGAAGATCTGCGCGTTGCAGAGAATCGGGAGGCCGCGTGGACGGCGCCGGATCGGACCGTGGGGTCGCGAACGACGAGGACGGCGCGGAAAAGACCCGCGGGTCGCTTAACGATGCGGGCGGCGCAAATCGGGCGCTACGGACGACCCGCACGCACGAACGGCCGGAGATGGTGGTGGTGGTGGCGCCGGTGGTGCGGGGGGGGAGCCTCGTGGCGGGGATCGACACGGACTAGGAGCGGACGGAGATGGCGGTGCGTGTGGGTGGAGAAGATGGGGCGCGGCGGCTGTGTGGTGGGGGGATGGCCTACGACGGCCGATGAGGTGGGGGAAGGGCCCGCGGGCGGCGCGATGTCGCGTGGAGGCCGCTGGATCGGTGATGGGGCGGCGGCGCGCCGTGATCTGGATTGGACTTTTTTTTTGAAGAATCGGTGGGTAAAGGATTGGCAACGGCCGTGGAAAAGGATCGCTTGGGCTCGATACCCAGGGTGTAATGTAGATGGATAGTTTGGGGTAATTAGGCCTTATGCTTTGCCAAGAGCTTAAGAGATTGGGGAGACTAGAATTGTTTCATTGTTCATTGCTTGCATCCAAATGACAAACCCCCTCTCTTTATATAAAGAGGGGACTAACTCTAACTTAGCGGCTAAGCTAATGATCCTTGGGCCTATTGGGCCGCTAATGACATTTGGGCCTATTGGACCGTGGGCAGCGCTGGCTGCCCATGACAGTTTTAGGCTGCTAGCCAGCTATTTATTTTGTTTTTTGTGCTACTAGCCAGCTACTATCGTATGACTATTTCAGAAAGCAATGAAGTAGACTGTAGACATAATCTCATCAGTTTATTTTGTCGCTGTTCATTCTTTGGTAGCTTGTTAATGATTTCTGGTTGTTTCATATATATGAATGGTGGTTATCTTGTTTTCAAACACCTTTTGCGTTGATGCCTAATTGTTGAAGTCCAGATTGGTGGGTAGGAAGCAATAGCCTCAGTGCAGAGAGAGTTTTAGGTGCCACTTGGGCTTTTAGGTTCCACTTCGGCCTTATCTTCTCGGCCATGAGGATCTCTTCAGGTCTAGGCTTTTGTTATAAACAAGAAAGTCCTAAAGTGCTATCCAAACACTGTCTAAGAGAGGCTTCGTGCCCACTTGTAAGGATTCATGTTTAGGGTATCTATGCAAACCTTGGCGCGATGCTAAAAGGAGTATACTTTTCATTTTATTGGGATTGCTCTAGCCTGATTTGCTTGCAGTTTTACCTTTTTAGATGCTGTGATCCTACATAAAACCATTTCTTTAACCATGATAAGGATACATACAATTTGATCAATTTACTGTTATTTTCAATTTCTTGCACGCTATTGTAACCACAAGGAGTGAATTGAAGTTATGTAAGGTATAGGAAAAGGTTAGTATTTTAAGAAATTATAAACCTCTTGTGTTGATAGTAAATTCTCGAATAACATTTAAAATACCGATTATAGGCAAATTTAAAATATGTCACCCCTGGACATTCTTTAATTCTTAACAAAACATTCTTTAATTTAGTATTAGCTATTTACTGCAAATAGTGTTGAAAAGTCCTTAGCTGTTTTTATTTGGTCTCCTACTAGGAGAAAAGGGGTAACAAATGGAGCTCAGTGTTCAGTGTGTAGGGAACTAAGAGGGATGGGTGCCAATTGAGAGGGCGATGATTAAATACTGTGATTGTGTGGTTGAAAAGAGAGGCATATTTGACCCATTTCTTGCCCTAATATTTGATTCTGAAGGTTTACTCATGGAGTACTATAAAACCTTCATCCATGGAAAGTTTGGGCTAGTGTCCACAGAAGAATGAGGGAGATTGATTTCTATGGACAGATGATTGTATATATTTGACGATCTATCCTATTCAGTTCTTGGAACAGTTGATCATGTTGGTAAATTATTTCTTTGTTTTTTGGTTTGTTGTTTCCTATTTATGGTGTCAACTGTCAAGGGATTGGACAAAAGGGTCTACTTCCACAGCAACAATAAATGATTAGGCTGCACAACACTGGTAATGGTTGATTGTTGGTTTATGTCAACATATATGTGAATGAATGTAATCATGAGTTCTCCACAAATTATGTAGGAAAGGGAATGGAGTTCTCATAAGAAAAAGACCTAAGCACAAGGACATGATATAGTATCTTCATGAGAACAATGTTTCATTAAGGTACATTGCGATGCTTAGCTTCTATATTTGAACCACATCATGCTATAAAATTTATATTTTCAAGCTGATTCACATGTAGAGATTTAGGTGACCCCTAACAACCTTGACACAGTTGGATGTGGTTGACTGGGAAAAATATAATCTACTAGTGAATTAGTCCACTATTCCACTAGTGAGCTAGTACAATAGATCCAGCATGGGGGGCTGTTTGAGGGGACATTACAATATTGTATGTATAATTATTACCAGGTACTTTCAGGTAGATTATCGGTGATTATAGAATATGGATGTTTCTTATCAGGTAGATTATCTGTGATTATAGAATATGGATGTTTCTTAGGTAGTATTAAACTAATTTCTAACCTGATAAGAATGTAGCCTAGAAAGAATCAGAAAAAGGAGGTTATTAGTTGTATGTACTTTCCTGTCTGTCATTTTCCATTCATTTGTCTGACATTGAGTTTATTTTTTAGGTGTTCCAAGATATGTTCTAGCTGGATTTTGGATTCTTATTGATGTCAAGTTGCGAAGTGGCTGACAATGCAGGGGTTGTTTATTAATTATAAAGTCATGTCTACTAAGGGAAGCGAAGAAAGTTCCAAGAGCTGAGTACAATGTCCAGAGATTTAAGGATCATGTTTTTTTTGGCACAATAGAGATGTTTCCTGTATTCAGAAATTTGAGCCAAGGTTCAAATGGTACAGTTTCTTGAGGGAAATGTGATGTCCATTCGTTTCTGAAGAAGCAAGTGAGTAATTCCAAGGCACTGCCACCGGTGAACTCTTGCAAGTAGGAGCCTCGAGATGCTGGTGCAATTGGTGGCTGGGCTAGCAGAACTGATGTATGATGTCTAGGCGGTTGATGACTGAATTGTTGCTACAAGATGATACTTATTGGCCTGCAATAAAGTTTAGCACTACTTTCTTTTTTTTTTGTCAACAAGTGTAGAACTAGTGGTTCTAACAACACATGTAAAATGATTTTTTTCTGGACCCCTGTAATCTCTGGAATTGTTTCCTAGCTACCCCCACATTGCTGATATGAGCAAGACTGAAAGCCTCAAACTGTTGAGAAGTAAACACATGTTACAAATATTGTTGGCAAGAACTCAGTTCTACTTGTGAAAATAATCCTGCATTATACTCGCATTTCATCTATCCCAACTCCCAAATTATACAATTTATAAAACGTTTTTGGTGTTTCTAAATTCATAGTTTTTGTATTATGCTTCTAGACATAATATATATCTAGATACATAATAAAGAATATGAATTAAAAAGGCCAAATCATTTTATAGTTTAAAATGAGGAGTACAATATATCTTAAGCATATTTAGGGGTTATTCGGTTGAGGGTCTTTTTAGTCCTTGGGACTTAAAAAAGTCTCTAGAAACCAAACAGAAATTTTTCTTTTCCCTCTATTAGTCCCTAAAAGATGGAGAATAGTTTTTGGATCCTCTGTGAAAATAGATGGAGACTCGAGCCCCGGCTTTAGGCAATGTACATCCATCTAAAGGAAAAAAAGTCTACTTTTCCTCCCTCAACTTTTAGGAAACCAGTCTTTTCTCCCACAACTCCAAAACCTCATACCATCTCCCTCAAATTTTCAAACCATGCATGTCATACTATATGTTCACTGTAAATCTACTCATGTGGAGTTGAACACAATTATATTTTCTATTTTATAATTTTTCTATGATTTCCTATGATTTTTTAAAGATTCAAACAAATAAAAGCATATCATATTATATGTTCACAAAGTGAATGGAGTCCAACTAATTTGGATTTTCTATTTATGATTTTTCTATGATTTACTATTTTTCTCAAAAAATTGGTCGAAATAAATTTAAAACTAAAAGAAAAAAATCGCTATCACTCTGGTAAAACCGCCTTTAAATCGCTTCTTTTGTTGGGTTCAAAGAAGGTAAATCGCTTCTTAGAGCATCTCCAACAGAGTAGCTAAAAAGTACTATTCAAATTTGATGATTTAGCTACTCTTTTAAAATAGAATTGACAAGAAAATACTTGTGTGCTCCAACAGACTCTTTATTAAAGAATAGCCAGCGAGCTAGGATATCCAAAACTGAGCGAATAAGGTGAGATGCGGTGTTGGGTCCTTGTAATATTTTTTTTTAGTTGTCACCTAAAATGACGCATGAGCTGAATAATAATGATTTTTTTTTCTTACAATATTTTCTAATAGTCCAAAGAAAATAATAGTAGAAAGAAAATAAAAAGAAAAAAAAAAATAGAAAGAAAAAAAAAATTAAAAAAGGAAATAGAAAAAAAAAAAAAGGAAGATGGGCACCCAAAATTCCCGGCCAGTCGCCCCGGGTGGCCGCGGGTTCATAAATACTAAATAACAAAAAAAAAAAAAAAAAAAAAAAAAACAATCGACGATCCACAGCTCCAGTCCATCCCGATCTATTTGCTTCTTCTTCTGTTTCCGCCGCCGCCTTCTCGTCGACCTCACACCTCGCGATCCTGCTCCGGCCCCGCCGCCTCCTCGTCGACCTCACACCTCGCGATCCTGCTCCGGCCCCCAGCCCGCTCCTCCCCGTTTCGCCCCCCGTCCCCAGCCCTCTGCCGACGGCAGGATGTCGTCGTTCGACTACTTCTTGGTGATCGATTTTGAGGCGACCTGCCAGGAGGGCTCGGTGATCTACCCGCAGGAGATCATCGAGTTCCCCCTCCGTGCTCGTCGACGGCGCCACTGGCCGGACGCTGTCCACCTTCCGCATCTATGTCCGCCCAAGGCACCATCCCCGCCTCACTGACTTCTGCCGCGAGCTCACGGGGATCAGCCAAGAAGACGTCGACGCTGGCGTCAGCCTCGCCGAGGCGCTGGAGCTCCACGACCGCTGGATCGAGGAACATGGTGCCAAGAAGGGCAAGCTCGCCGTTGTGACATGGGGAGATTGGGACTGCCGCACCATGCTGGAGGGGGAATGCCGCTTCAAAGGTATAGAAAAGCCTCGCTATTTCGATGAGTGGATTAATCTGAAGCTGCTCTTCTCGGCAGCGTTTGGTGTGGGCAATCTCAGATTCAACCTGCAGGATGCGATTCGGAAGGCAGGGCTGCAGTGGGAGGGCCGCCTCCACTGCGGTCTGGATGACGCTCTGAACACCGCTCACCTCCTCGTCGAGCTCATGCGGCGGGGAACACTGCTCAAGATCACGGGCTCGCTGGCGACGAAGCAGTCACCTCCTCAGCCTAAGGCTGCGCTGCCATCTGTTGGCCCGCGATCTTTGGTGGCAACGCTACCTCCTCAGCCTGAGCCACCGCTGCCATGTGCCGCAGCCACCGGGATGAACACAGTGCCCTGCTGCTTCTGTGGTGTGCCAAGCAAGCTGGGCATGGTGGCCACGCCGGGCCAGATGCAGGGGCATTACTTCTTGGGATGCGGCTGGTGGACTCCGACGTGTTCTTTCTTCATGTGGGCAGTATAACTGCCTTCAGTCTGCACAGGTAAGTAGCAGGTAAGTATTGCCTTTCCCCTTTACATACATCCTATCAATTTCTTGTGCAAAGGTTCATGATTTTCTATTGTTTACGTATATTTGCATGCATTGTTTAAGTTTGACTTAGTGTCATAAAGGTTACTAGGTTTTCTTTCACGCGTAAATATCCTGCAACCTAGAACTCAGATCGGATCATTGTGGTATTGGTGGGAGAAGGTGTCACTAAAGTCAAGTTTGTGTAGTGTTGTGTGCTCGTAAAATCCCTTGCTCGTATTGGTCCTTTCATGAGTGTATTTGTGCTGCTACATATAAATTGGAGTTACTGCCAGGTTCACAACTTCATCTTGTGTTCTATGTCTGGCCCTTCACTGCTAACTATTATCAAGTTTTTGCTCAGTTGCTCACGCAGGTCAATCTGGACAATGCAAAGGTGGAACCGGCTCAAGTGCTTCACTGACGGCTGTTCAGGAAAGGAAATTCTGGAGTTCCACAAGTCTTTGTGTGGACAACTTTACCAAATGATGCAACCACATGGGAGGTTTCTATCCTTTCAAGACATTTTCACAAGCTTGTGCTTGGAGTCCAGCAAGTTCTGTAAATGGGGAAGATGTCACAGCTGCAAGCATGTCACGCTAAAGGCGAAGGCAGGAGGTCACAGTGCTGTGTAAATCGGGTCGTGGTGGTGTTGGTGAGAAGGTGCCACTCGAGTCGGGTTGTGTGGCGTTGTCTGCACGTAAAATCCCTTGCTTGCTCTGCACCTTCAGGTGGCTGCAGACTGAATCGTGGTAGCTTTTGGGGAGGCTATTGCTGAACCGACTACTCTGATTGTGATTGTGATTCTTTGTGATACATTTCATCACCGAGCCAACTAAGCCTTCGCACAGACTCGATTCCAGTTGTCCGCCATGGAGGCAGAAAGCATGAAGACACAGGAGCAGTATGATTGTCACAAAGAAAGTTTTGACCTCCTCTTCACCATGGTCACCAGTAAGGGTACTGTCCAGCAACAGATGCAGTTAAACTCTTATGTGGTTAAAAAAACAGTGAAAGGTTAAGTGCTATTGAGTAAGCAGATTGCATAAACTGGTTGTGTGGTGTCTCAGTTGACCCTACAACGTTCCGCAGCTCCAGTTTTTAATGAACCTGAAAGCTCAAAATCTCACAAGTCAAACTCTAAGGCTGAGTTGATGAGATGCATACCACTCGCTCTACTTTTGGTGCCAAACACACAAGGCCCAACACAGCAAATTACAACAGGCATACTCTCTCTCTCTCTAAGATGCAATTTCCAACTTCTGATGTCACAAATCCAAGTATCTGGAGGGACAAATTATTTCAAGATTTACAGCATCAGTGAGAACATGTGGGTAGCAGCAGATGCATTGAAAAGCAAAGTGGCTCCAAGTTTACTAGCTCGGTTTATAAAGGCAGTAGAAACTAAGTTTGGTGTCTATGACTATGGAAAGGCTATGACAGAGTTACTGGAACTGAAGCAAAAGAATACTGTGAAGGATTACTTTTAGGCTTTTGAAGGCTCACGCTGATAACAACAGAAAAGATGGTGAATTTCATGCTAAAGGTCTGGTTTCCCTCTACGCGGCTGATGTGGTCATGTTCCCCTGTCGGGTTGCTACAGATATTGATCCTGTCATGGATGTTTTATGGGTGTTTGCCGCAGTTACAGGGCTGAAAATGAATATTCAAAAGGGGGTCTGGTGGTCACTAACTGCTCTCCAGTTTTTGCGGTGAGGTTGTGCGGCAATTGTTCGCATGTAAAATTTCTGAACTTGAGTTTGGATTTTGCTGCTGTGGCATTGGTGAGGATGTCCCATTCGACTCAGGTTGTGCGGCACTTGTTCACACATAACATTGATTGGTCGATCTGCGCATCCAGGCATTGGGGACTGATTGAGTACTGGTTGCTGTCCTTCTCAAGCAAGTGCAATCCATCTGCGTGCTGATTTGAGGATTGACCTCATGGCTCAAGGAATCATGATATGAAATCTTTGTGCTGGGCACTTAGAATGAGATGGTTATGGTTAGAAAGAACCCAGATAGACAAACCGTGGCCTGCCTTGCCTATTCGCGCAGGAGCCACTCAAAGCTCTCTTTGCTTTAGCCATGAACAAAATTGTGGGTCGTGGAAATACCACTCTGTTCTGGACCGACTGTTGGCTCCACGACTTGTCGTTGCTGTCCTAGCCCCTCACATTCTTGCCCTGGAACCAAAACGGCGAGCGGCGACGGAATCAACGTAAACTTAGTGAAGTGCTGCATATGAGCGTCAATGGCCTCACGACATCCAGGGTGCTCTCAGTGTTGCTGGTCTTGCCAAGTTCATAGGAACTGAGGACCTGGAAGAGGAAGTGTAGCTAATGTTGGGTGTCCCGGACAAGCATCGATGGAGGTTCTTAGCTACTGGACAGTATTTGTCGAAATCGGCTTATGATATCTTCATTGCAGGAGTACATTTTGAACCTTGGAGGAGCCAGGATGAAGCAGCAGTTTGCACTTAGATTAGGATGCTGGAAGGGAAACTTCATTTTTTTCTCTTTCTGTACTCGTCTTTTGTAGGAAGCTCGTGTACTTATTGTTTTGTTTCCTGTACTATAATGAAAAAGGCAGAACACCTGCTGTTGTTCCTAGAAAAACTTGTTAAGCGACCTGTGTTCTTACTGTGATAATCTGACCGTAAAGATTTCTTGTTCTTTTTTTTCCGTAATGGCCAAGGCCGAATTTCATTATGAATGCAACGAAATAACAAAGTATCAAAAGAAAACGGTCAGACAGCATACAAACTACTAAAGAACGAAACTATTAAAAAAAAAAGCATAATAAATCACACAAAAATCATAAAATAGAAAATCTAATTTTGTTGAAATCCACACTAGCACATCTACAGTGAATATATAATATTGTATGGTTTAGTATAATTTTTGTTGTTGTAGATTTAGGTCCGCTTTTCTATAATTAATTAGAACAATTCATAACTGCAGTTTCTATATTCTAGTTGTGGTAAAAATTTATGGTTGTCTAATTATTGTATTCTTGAACTGTAGTAAAAACTTCATACTCAATGGATTATGTATACCTTAGTTATTTAGATTTAGGGGCCTTTGGCATTGCTCCAACGAAATCTACTCGACAAACGAGTGTGTGGAGCTAAAACCGTTTATAAAAAATATAGACACCACCTTAATAGGCATAAACCTTAAATAAATAACCCATAGAGAAAAAAATATTAAAGTAGATACGTTGGTGCATCTTTATGGTTTTTTGGTTGTCACCTAAAATGACGCATTAATTGAATATAATTATTTTTCCGGTTGCAATATTTTCTCAAAAGAAAAAATGGAAAAATAGTAGAAACAAAATAAAAATAAAAAAAAAAAATAGAAAAAAAAAGAGAGCATACTTGGGCCGATCGAACGGAAGCCACCGTTCGGCACCCAAAATCGCCCACCCGCGGGTTCATAAAGAAGAAAAATAAAAAGAAATGAAACAAATCCATCGTTGCAATATTCCGCTCCGTCCAAAATCGCTTCTTTCTCGCCGACTCGCCGCCGCCGCCGCCCGCCGCCAACTCGACCTTGCGATTCCGCATCCCGCAGCCCTCCTGCCGCCAGTACGCCGCTCCTCTCCGGCCGCAATCCGCCGAGCTCCTCCATCCAATCGATTCCCCTGCATCGAGTTCGACGCCCGCCTCAACATCGGTTTGCGCCGCCCGTACGCCGCCGCCGCTCCTCTCCGGGCCCCCAGCCCGCTCCTCCCCGGGCCCCCAGCCCGCTCCTCCCCGTTTCGCCCCGCCCCCAGCCCTCTGCCGACGGCAGGATGTCGTCGTTCGACTACTTCTTGGTGATCGATTTTGAGGCGACCTGCCAGGAGGGCTCGGTGATCTACCCGCAGGAGATCATCGAGTTCCCCTCCGTGCTCGTCGACGGCGCCACTGGCCGGACGCTGTCCACCTTCCGCACCTATGTCCGCCCACGGCACCATCCCCGCCTCACTGATTTCTGCCGGGAGCTCACGGGGATAACCCAAGAAGATGTCGACGCTGGCGTCAGCCTCGCCGAGGCGCTGGAGCTCCATGACCGCTGGATCGAGGAACATGGTGCCAAGAAGGGCAAGCTCGCCATTGTGACATGGGGAGATTGGGACTGCCGCACCATGCTGGAGGGGAATGCCGCTTCAAAGGTATAGAAAAGCCTCGCTATTTCGATGAGTGGATTAATCTGAAGTTGCTCTTCTCGGCAGCGTTTGGTGTGGGCAATCTCAGATTCAACCTGCAGGATGCGATTGGGAAGGCAGGGCTGCAGTGGGAGGGCCGCCTCCACTGCGGTCTGGATGATGCGCTCAACACCGCTCACCTCCTCGTCGAGCTCATGCGGCGGGGAACTTTGCTCAAGATCACGGGCTCCCTGGTGACAAAGCAGTCACCTCCTCAACCCAAGTCAGCGCTGCCCTGTGTTGGCCCGCCCTCGTTGGTGCCAACGCTACCTCCCTCAGCCTCAGCCTCAGCCTCAGCCTCAGCCACCGCTGCCATGTGCCGCCGCCACCGGGATGAACACAGTGCCCTGCTGCTTCTGTGGTGTGCCCAGCAAGCTAGGCATGGTGGCCACGCCGGGCCAGATGCAGGGGCATTACTTCTTGGGATGCGGCTGGTGGACTCCGATGTGTTCTTTCTTCATGTGGGCAGTATAACTGCCTGCAGTCTGCACAGGTAAGTAGCAGGTAAGTATGTGCTTTTCCCCTTTTCATACAGCATATCAATTTCTGTCCAGCAAAGGTTCTTGATTATCTATTATTGCATTATTTAAGTTTTCTTAGTCTCATAAAAAAAGTAGTTTTTTTTCACGCATAGAATTCTTAGAACCTAGAACTCAGATTAGGTTGCGGTGGTGTTAGTCAGTTGGTGGGAATGTTCCAGTTGAGTCAGGTTGTGTGGCATTGTCCGCACGTAAAATCCTTTGCTCGTTCCGCATCCTTAGGGGCAGCGGTAGATTGAATCATGAGTAGCTTGTGGGGAGGCTGTTATTGAACCGCTACTCCGATTGTGATTTTTCGAGATACACATCACAACTAAGCCTTCGCGACAGACTCAATTCCAGTTGGAGGCAGAAAGCAGCAAGACATAGGATCGGTAGGATCATCTTGAAGAAAGCACCATGGTGTTACAATACTAGATGTATACTAGTTGGCCATAACTCCAAGCAATTGCACAAGTAATAGCACTCTGTTCTCTGATGGGGTACTAGCAAGGTTCAGAAGTGATGCCCAAACTGAATATGGAGTGAGATCAGGGAAGCTTATCTGGTGCTTGCTCCAAAAGTATCTGATTAAATAAATTCCCCATTCAAGAGCAAAAAACTTGACCTGCAGCTAGTGTCTCGTGAAAAAGCCAATTCTGATAAAATATTTTTTGACAGAAATAGATCAGCAGCTCCTCTTCTGTTGCCCGCATCAACTTGTGCACCATTTTCAAGAAATTGGAACCAATGCAGCTTGCACATGTGAATCTCCCAATATGAATGAAAATATGACCACCTTGTATGTGACCAATCTAACCACAATGGATATAGGATAGCAGTGCAGGTGGTGGCCATGGAGATAAAAACTGTGAGGCAGCTCTGTAATGACAATAAGATGGCCATGGTGTTGGTCGCAGCTTGGAGCACAGAAATAGTCCCTTAGGTATTAGGATAACCTTGGATACCATCACAATCGAAGGTACTGTTGTATTATTGATTTGACTGTAATACCTGACATAGTGTGGCATCCAGCACTTCGAGCTACCCAGCACGTCAAGCTCAGCATTGGTAAAGGATTCCTCTCTAGACTTCAGGAGTACTGAATGCCTTTGGACTGCTCCTTGTCTCTGGACTGCTCCTTCTCAGGTAGAAATGCAGCCATAGCTTGATGACTAATCCTATATTTCTGACTATTAGCACATAGGCTGAGAGCAGACAATGAACACACAATATGTTGTGTCAGTAATGCAACTGGGATGTCAAGGTTGGCTTCTTGGTCAAAAGCAGTGGCCGAGGAAACTGATGCCTTCAGAAGCAATGCACAAGGCCCACTTAAAGTATCCTTGCTGGTGTGAAGCAATCTCATAGATATGACTATGCTGATAGACAGTAACATGATGCCGGGATCAAAGGTGAGTGAGCAGTGGCTATCCATGCATAAATTGCTGCTAGAGCCAGATGTATCTAGGGTGCAAAACTGACAGTGATGAGACCGAAAGAACCCATGTCTTGAACACTCTTGCAAACACCCATGGAGGCAGAAATCAGCAAGACACAGGATTGGTTGGAAAGTGGTTCCAAGTAAGAACATGTGGGTAGCAAAGTGGCTCCATCTATACAAGCTAGGTTTCACTACAGAAAGGCTATGGTAGAGTTACTGGAACTGAAGCAAAAGACTACTGTGAAGGATTACTTTCAAGCTTTTGAAGACTCATGTTGATAAACATAGCAGATGGTGAATTTCATGCTAAAGGTCGGGTTTCCCTCTACGCAGATGACGTGGTCATGTTCCTCCGTCTGGTTGCTACGGATATTGATCTTGTCATGGATATTTTATGGGTGTTTGGTGCAGCTAAGGGAAGAAAACAATTAATCAAAGGAGTAACGCCACCCCAATTTGCTGCTCCAGCGAGGAAATGGATTTGGTACAACAGACCTTTGCGATGGCGGTGGACCTGCCACCTTGGGCACTGAAGGCCTTGGATAAGATCCATAGGGGGTTGCAAAGGGGACACTGCTTGCTGCTTGGACGAAATTAACTCGGCCACTAGAACTAGGTTGTCTGGCGGCCACTAACTACTCTCCAGTTTTCGCGGTGAGGGTTGTATGGCAATTGTCTGCTTGTAAAATTCCTGAATTCAAGCTTGGGTTTTTGTGGCGGCATTGGTGAGGATGTGCCATTCGAGTTGTGTGGCACTTGTTCGCACATAAAATTTTTTGGTCAATCTGCACGTCCAGGTGTTGGGGACTGGTTGGGTACTGGTTGCTGTCCTCAAGCAAGTGCTCCAATCCAGGTTGCTTTGTGTGCTGATTTGAGGATTCACATCACAGCATGGGAAACATGATCTGAAATCATTGTGCTGAGCACTTCGAATGAGATGATTATGGTTAGAACGAACTCAGCTGGACAACCCGTGGGCTGCCTTCCCTATTCAAGTGCAGGAGCCTGTCAAAGCTCTTTTTCTGCAGCCATGAACACAATTGTGGGTGATGGAAATACCACTCTGTTCTGGACCAACAATTGGCTCCATGGCCTGTCCTTGCTGTCCTAGCCCTTTACATTTTCTCCCTGGACCCCAAACGGCGATGGAATCGACAAAAAGTTAGTGAAGTGTTGCATGTGCATCAATGGACAAACAACATCCAGGGTGCTCTCAGTGTTGCTGGTCTTGCCGGAATCATGGACCTGCAAGAGAAGTGTAGTTAATGTTGGGTGTCCTGGACAAGCATCGGTGGCGGTTCTCTGCTACTGGACAGTATTTTTCGAAATCGGCTTATGAGACCTTCATTGGAGCTGCACATTTTGAACCTTGGAGGAGCCAGGATGAAGCAGCAGTTTGCACTTAGATTAGGATGCTGGAAGGGAAACTTCAATTTTTTTCCCTTCTCTAGATGTTTGTTTAGGAAACTGTTTTATTTCCTGTGCTATAATGAAAAAAAGGCGAGCAACTGCCGTTGTTCGTAAAAAAAAAAAAAAAAACTTGTTAAGTGTCGTGGTGTTCTTGCTGTGGTAATCTGGTTGTAAAGATTTGTTGTTCCTTGTGGGTAATGTAATCTTTAAGTGCGAATGAATGGAATATATTTGGCCAGAATTCGTTGTGGATTTATGTTATGTGCTGTTGATACTAAGCCAAAAGAATATGGTAAAAATGTATCAGGTAGAAAGTCACTCTGGTTTGTCCCTGAGGCTTGATCATGCATTTTCAGGTATGTTTCTGAAGCTTTAGCTGATGGCAAGTTCCAATTTGTATGCATTCAGAGCGGCCAACTAAAAACACAAAGTGCTGTTGTGCACTCTTTTGATCAATTATTCCAATCAGTTACGGTGCTAATGCGCTTGCATTTGTCTTTTCGATCTATGGAGCCATGGTTGTTTTGTTTTAGGGCTGCTAGCCAGCTATTTATTTTGTTTTGAGCTGCTAGCCAGCTACTATCTTATTATTATGACTATTTCAGAAAGAAATGTAGACATAAATCTTGTGAGTTTATTTTGTTGCTGTTCATTTCATTCTTTGATATCTCGTTAAAGATTTCTGGCTTTTTGATATATCCCAACACTAGTACTGTGTTACTCCCGTTTCTGCCGCTCGCCTGGCAGATTATGTGCCGGAGTCTGGAGGCGGGGAATGTGGCTGACGGCATCGACGGTCCATCGCCGATCAGCTGGGCAGCGGCGAAGGTACAAATCCTACGTCATTCAATTGGAGTTCCTTTCCACAGGGCACATCCGAGCTCGAAGGTCTTTCGTTCTTAATGTGAATGAAACCACCTCAAGATGACGAGCCGCTGCTTGCAGGGCACTCTACCACATCGTCGAGAGATAGTGGAGGAAAAAATCTGAAGTCATTCGAAGGAAAGGAATGCCATCTTCAGCGCAAGCAAGACTGCCCAATTCATGGATCTGCCTGTCCCAAAGGAAAATCTGCGGTGCATTTCATTAACCCAAACCCAATTAAAGAGTTGCATTTCAGTGTTGCATAATTATATTGCTGGGGTATCCATTAGACAAATACCACGGTAACTGCTGCGTTTATGAGCTGCGTGTTGAGATTAAGATGCTGGTTAAGGCTGTGAAGGGTACCATTTCCCAAGAATCTGCAGTAAGCGCCTTTTAAAAATCTATAGTAAGCAATTTCTGTGATGTGAAATTTTTGCTGCGGTAAACTTCCCAACATGATGTGATTGGTTGGATGAGATAATCTACAATTTAATCAATAACTTCCTTTACTATGACCCAGTACATGCTTAGTACCGTCAGTGACATTATAGGGTAATATCTGTCATTTATTTGTAGTTCACATTGATATAAGAAATGCTGCTACCCTTTACATTGGGCCAATTATTTCTATGGCCCCGAGAAAGTTACCATGTATCTCTATGGCCTTTTTTTTTTTAAAGTTATCTCTACGACCCCGAAAAGTTCTCATATTAGCTCTATGGCCTTCCGTTACCTTTTGACACTTAACAAAGTGTTAACTCTTGGCGAAAAGACCATTATACCCCTAGACGGGAAAAAAAAACTGCAATGTTTTGTTTGTTTCATTGTATGTCCGGACACATATATGGGAACACACGGGTTGACATAATTGAGGTAGCAAATTTCATTGTCACATTTTACGCAAACCAATTGGCATTCTTATTCTACTCCTATCCATCCTCATAAACAACAGCAACAAGAACGAATACACATCCATCCTACATGTATATATATATATATATATATATATATATATATATATATATATATATATATATATATACCTATGCTGCTATACTACACCCTAGGTGTAGAATGTATTCTACACCCTAGCACCCGAATCAGCCCAACCAACCAACTAGCATCCCCGGTCCGAGCCGAACCATCCATCCGACCCACTTGCACCCGCGCCCACGCCCGATCCATTAACCCACCCGCGAGCCAAACGCGCACTATAGCCTTCCCTTTTCTCGAGCGAGCGGTGAATTGGCGGCGGCGGCGGCGGCAATTTCTGCTCGGGAAGGCGGCAGACGGCGATTAGCTCGGGGGCGGCCACGATTCGCGCGAGGATCTCCGGCAGCATTCGCGCAGGGGATCTCCACCCCCTCCCCCTCCCCATCCCCTGCATGCTCCCTTCTGCTCCGTCGGCGTTAGGGCAGAGGAGAGTGAAGGCCGTGCTGGTGCGAAGCTGCAGTGGTGCGCATCTGGGAAGGTCTGCCGAGGATGATGGTTGGTCTCGAGCCATGCTCTGTTGCGCTCACTGGTGAGTTGTCCACACACCCAGTTTCCCCCAAGGGAGGTCGTAGATCTGTTAGGGATTTGATTTTTTTCTGCATTTTTTTCCGATTCAGGCTGATTGTCGCTCGCTTATCTCCTGTTCGTCAACAAAGTAGAAACGTGGAACCAGGGTGAGCCCTCTGCCCTATATATGTTCAGTAATTTTTGGCTTCAGTAATGGATTAGCTCCAATGCCTTATTGTGTTAGTCCAGTAGCGCAATATGTTGTTAGTTTTAAGCATGCTCGTAGTTCAGTAAAGGTGATAGTAGTGGCTTTGGGTAGTAGGGTTTGTATTATGTAGTTGATTTTTATTTTTTGTCTCAGTAGAACATGTATGCCATGCCAATAGGGTATGTGGTTATTCTTCTGTTTTTGTCAGCATCCTTTCTGTGCAATTAGTTCCAACCATTGTTGGTAAATTTAATAATTGTGTATCAATATTGGTAATAAATTCGGTGATTCAGTAATCATGTAGCCATAATGTGTATTAAACCTAAATGAACAAGGTTTTTGTTTTAGTAATCCTGATAGCAGTACTTCAGTAGTTCACTAGTAGTTTAGTAATTTTATTCATCCCTCTCTGAAGGTTCTTTTTTTGTTTTTCATGTGTTAAGCAATGGTTTATTGCCGCTAGTAAGTAGTGTTTGCAATATTTTTTCCCAGCGTGCGGAATGGATCCTCCCCAGTTGCCACCGCCCAAGTCTCCTATTCCTCCGGGTCTTGTTTTGTTAGGTTATATTTTTTTATCTTCATTTTTTTATTAGCGCATATGTAGTTTCATATTAGCTTATCAGTTCACAGTTTTTTGGCATATATTCTGTGGTTTAGTAATTTCTAGGTTAGTAATATGTAGTTCAATTTCACCTCCCATCAGTAATTCTGTGGTTCAGTAATACTAAATGGACAAGCTTCATTATATGTCAAAGCTCCTGTTGATTTTGTAAAACATGGTCAAGCTTTCTCTACATGTGCAATAGTGATGGTTTTTGTCTTCATTTTTTCATGCTTTTTTAAGTTTTTTTGTGCATTTTTTTTTGCTAAATCAATTTCTTCTTACTATTCAGAGGACGAAGACGACATGGTAGATGTTGTTGAAGGCTGCCATCATCAAGAACGCGTCATGCGGTCCGTAAGGCTTCTGCTAGTGTGGCAGTCTCTAAAGAAGCAAATCCAGATGATGATTTCAGGACTCCAAAGAAGAACTTGAGGACTAAAGTTGCAGGTGTGAAGCTTGCCAAGCAAGCCTTTCCTATGCCAACATTGATGTCAGAGAGTGAGAAGGAGAGTGAGGAGCCTAATCATCCTCAGGAGGTTCACTTCTTTTTTTTTTTTTCCTTATCTTTCAGTGGCCCATCTGTCTTAGCTTTCAGTAATCATTAATTTATTTGTGCTTGCTAATAAATGTTCAGTTAACCCAAGTTCATGATGCCTGAATGTTCAGTAATTTTTGCTTTGTGTTCAGTAATGTATGCTAAGTAATATATTCTCTGTATTGTATGAAGTAATGGCTCGAATAGGATGCACATGTTATATGCTTTGGTAATCATTTTTAGTATTCTAGCTTACTGCTTTAAATTGATTTCAGTAAATGATTTCATGCCTTATTTGAATTTCCTTTTATCAAAGAAGAAAAGAAAATATCCAACGTATGCCGTGTAACTCCTGGTTCTCTTTCTTCCATATGCAAGGCGATGAAAGATCCTATGAAAAAAGAGCTGATATGGTTGGGCTTTAAGGATTTCCTAGGATTCTCTGTTGAAAAAATCGAAGATAGGGTCCTTGCCATGTTTTTGATGGACCACATAGAGTTTGACCCTCTTCGTATTGTGGTTGATGAGAAGGAGCTTCCAGTTACCCTGCTTGTTGTCAAGCTTGTGCTAGGCCTCACAAATAGATCCAAAGCACTAGAGCCAGTTTCCACAAAGGACAAATCAGAGTGCCTTCTTGAGCTTAGGAAGTTATGTGTAGAGCATGGTATGGAGGCAGTTGTTTCTAAGAAAAGAAAGGTAAATCCAAAAATCGGAGATAGGGTTCTTGCCATGTTTTGATTTATTATTCGACCCATTGAGTTTAGTAAACAATTTTGTTTTATTGATCCATGTTTTGTAATTCCAAAATAATTACTGAACCAATGGCTCTCTTTACAAAGGTAAATATGTTTTGCTTATTTCTAGTAAAACTTTATTATTCAAGAAAATGTGCAACATTCAATATATGCTCAGAATCTGTGCATCCACACCCATCAATGCATGTGTTAGTAATCTTTGCTCATTAATGGCGAGGAATTCCAAGCAACATGAAACTCTACAACGCCAGCTCTCTCTGCTCTGTGTGTCCCCATGGCAATTTCCTCCAAAGAATCTCAAGTTTTTTTCATCGCCCAAGCTAGCGCGATCAAATATGTTAGAAACCTATAGGTTGCAGCACATGTTGGTGCTCAGTTTCAGTATTTTTGTAACCGACTAGAGACACATTTTTTGTTAATTAGTGTAGTAGTTGAAGCAAACATGTATGTATAAGCTCATGCTAATGACCTCTTCCTCTTCAAGCACTGCTTTGTTTACTCCTTTGCATTTAAATTTAAATTATACCCTCTCGGTGACCCCTGTATGTTCAGTAATGCAATAATATGCCATGGTTACTTTTGACAACTTGAGATTTTTGGTAATTCAGTAATGCATTAACTTGAGCATGTTTGTATAATTTGTATCCTGTTGCTGTCCCAAGTAGTAGTGTTCAGTAACTGATATTTTCATCATTTGGATTTAGTAATTGAGCATCCTATCAGTAATTTTTCACGTGTGCATCCCAATTCAATCGTTTTCGGTTCCTATTTCAGTAATCCCAGTCAATAGAAATGACCCTCCTTTACTTACAGTTTCAGACAACCAATTAGGTCCATCTAATACTAGTTTTTCAGTAATTACGTACCGTTGACATTTCTTTTTTTTTTTTGTGCAAGATATTCAGACTACATCACTAGTTGTACATCATAGAAGAATCCAATTTGCATCTAAATCAAAGCAAACCAACACAAAAGGGGGCTTCGTTCCTGCGAGCATAAATTTCCTCTTCATTATTTTTTTTTCCATTTGAACCAACCAATTATCGCTCATTAATTCATATGATCAAAATATTTTTAGAACTTACATGCCCATCTATCTAATGAGAGTTGGTAGTGAGATGATTGATGATACAAATACCATCCTGCACTGTTCAGGCACTCCGACGAGACATTACTGAATAGGATTCAGTAATTTGTATCCTTTCTGAGTCATTATCGATAATTCAATAATTCGGACATTCCATAATTCAGATTCAGTAATGCATCTTGTTAGGTTCATGCTGTTTGCCGATTTAGTGTTCATGGAGTTTACCGAGTTTAGGGTTCATGGCGATTGCTGAGTTTAGTATTGCCGAGTTTAGGGTTCGTGGCATTTGTCGAGTTTAGGGTTCATGGTATTTGCTTAGTTATAGTTGCGGAGTTTAGTGTTCATGGCGTATGTCGAGTTTAGGGTTTGCTGTTAGTAATTAAATAATTTGCTATTAGTAATCCTAATTTATGTTGTTAGTAACCACATAAATTAATGCTGAGATTAGGGTTAATGCCGAGATTAGGGTTCACACATTTTGTAGAGATTAGGGTTGGCACATTTTGTCGTGATTAGGGTTCACACATTTTGCGTAGATTAGGGTTCACACATTTTGCGTAGATTAGGGTTCACACATTTTGCCGAGATTAGGGTTCACACATTTTGCTTTGAGATTAGGGTTGACACATTTTGCCGTGATTAGGTTTCACACATTTTTGCCGAGATTAGAGTTCACACATTTTGTAGAGATTAGGGTTCACACATTTTGCTGAGATTAGGGTTCACACATTTTGCTGAGATTAGGGTTCACACATTTTGCTGAGATTAGGGTTGACACATTTTGCTGTGATTAGGGTTCACACATTTTGCTAAGATTAGGGTTGACATATTTTGCTGTGATTAGGGTTCACATATTTTGCAGAGATTAGGGTTCACACATTTTGCTGAGATTAGGGTTCACACATTTTGCTAAGATTAGGGTTGACATATTTTGCTGTGATTAGGGTTCACACATTTTGCAGAGATTAGGGTTCACACATTTTGCTGAGATTAGGGTTCACACATTTTGCTGTGATTAGGGTTCACACATTTTGCTGAGATTAGGGTTCACACATTTTGCTGTGATTAGGGTTCACACATTTTGCTAAGATTAGGGTTGACACATTTTGCTGTGATTCGGGTTCACATATTTTGCAGAGATTAGGGTTCACACATTTTGCTGAGATTATGGTTCACACATTTTGCCGAGATTAGGGTTCACACATTTTGCCGAGATTAGGTTTCACACATTTTGTTGAGATTAGGTTCACACATTTTGCCGAGATTAGAGTTCGTACATTTTGCGTAGATTAGGGTCGACACATTTTGCGAGATTAGGTTCACACATTTTGCCGAGATTAGGGTTCACACATTTTGCCGTGATTAGGGTCCCTATTAATTGTTCATTTGTGCACACATGCATCTTTCTTATATAAATTTAGGGTTTATCGCGGTTGCCGAAGTTTAGTGTTCGTCGCGTTTGCCGAGTTTATTGTTTGTTTATTTTCAGTAGTTATCGCAATTGTTAAATTTATGGTTTTGGGGTTAGGTGTCATTTAAAAAAGCATGGCCCCTATATGTACTCGTAACTCATGTGTTCAAGAATGTGTGTAAGTGCTCACCTGTTTTGTACATCTCTCTATGTCAAGAATCCTAGTTTATATTGTCAGAACCACATAAATTAATGCCGAAGTTTAGGGTTCATGGTGCCTTGCTCTTATAGATATGAAAATTTATTCTAAAATAATGGTGAAAATCTGTTCTTATAAGTGATTTTTTGAATTTTGGGTGGTGCCCGGGCACCCCTGTTGCTAACGTGGCTCCACCGCTTTGCGCATGCTTGCCGTGCTCGCCGCCTTGTGGTAGGAGACGGCGCCGATGCCCTCGCCGCTTGCCGCTCCAAGACGCATGCCGCTGCCTCCGCCTCACACAAGGCCGGTTGCCCCGCTTCGCCACGCCGTCCCCGTCTTCCTGTTCGCCATGTGCCGCCGGCCACCTTCGTGACCACCTTCGAGCGCACTTGCAGCTCCTAACAAAGACATGTATAGTAAATGACACACAAGGATCAGTAAATTTTTCGATCAACATATTCATCTATCAGTATCAAATTTTTCCATCATAATATCAATAGTCCATACAAGGTGACAGTAATTGTTCTTACACCTTCAGTATTCTAGCAACAACTTTTTATCGGGATATATTTTTTTTTGTCTACCAACATATGCACGCATCAGTAATGCCCTACATAAAGTTTTCAGTAATTTTTAGAGATGTGTGACTTTTTTTCACAATCACACACCAACCATCGCCATAAAAAATGCATTCAAGAATCCCATCAACACAAGCAGGGACACATTACTAGGCTGTGAAGGTTCAGAAACCCATCAACATATCCTTGTTGCGCTCTATGCATACGTGCATGCTCCACCAGATTAAGAAGACCACCGCCGCCCCCCACGACAAGTTGTTACCATCCATCCTGCTAATAGCAATTACCAAAGTTCAACAAAAGTATATTAGTTCTACAAAGCACTACTAGTTCATTAATTCAAGAATGCCTAGCTCCACACCTTTTTGTTGTCCAAAAGACAAATATGAATTATTTTTGTTTGAGATGCATACCAACATAATATCAGTACTCAACCCAAGGTGACAGTAATTATTCTTTCACCTTCAGTAATCTAGCAACAACATTTTTAACCAGCATATATTTTTTTTGGGCTTCCAACATATGCACATATCAGTGATGCACATCAAAAAGTTTTTCAGTAATTTTTTACCAGGCTGTGAAGGTTCAGTAGTACCCCCATCAGCATATCCTTGTTGCGCTCTATGCATACGTGCATGCTCCACCAGATTACGAAGACCACTGCTCGATGTCGCTGACAAGTTGTTACCATCCATCCTGCTAATAGCAATTACTGATAAGGACACGAGAATACAAATTATTACAGCTTTTTTCACTAGCAAATCAGTAAGGTTGCTGCAGCTAGTCAATCTCCTACATTCATAATCTACAGTTTTATTATATCAACAAAAGTATTTCAGTAATCTCATTCTCACTACTAGTATCTCAAGCTCAAAATTATATTAGTTCAATAGAAGTATAACAGTTCAGTAATTCAAGAATCCCAAGGTCGACACCTTTTTGGTCTCCAAAAGACAATATGGATCAATTTTGTTTGAGATGCATACCTTCAGTAGTTCTAGAGTTAAGCAGTAACCCCCTGACACTCAGTAATCTAGTTTTATGAACTCATAAAGCCATCCCATGCACACCAATAGTATCTCAGTAATCAATTATCCAAGACACTAAGTAGTAACCCCTGACACTTAGTAATCTCAGTTCCAAGCTCCAAAAAACTGGGGAACCCTAGAGTTGGGGAACAGAAATTACTGAGATCGAGTGAGGAAATCATACAGACTATGTGGGATTGAGATGGAATTCAGACATTGAATCATGTGTTTGAGAATCAGTAATAGGGCGTATGGTGTTTTTTGAGATGCAAATCTCACCAAGGGCGCCGCCGATTCCCATGCTTTGGGTCGTAGTTCCGCTGCGCTCCGCCGCCGCTTCCACACCGCCAAGGCCGGTTCAACTGTAGGCTTCACGGCCTCCCTGCTTGCGTCCCCGAAGCGCTGGCGCTGCGACGATTACCGCTTTCGCGCTGCGTTTTTCGAAGACGCCAGGCGCCCGCAAGGTTGCGACATCGGCTGCCGCCACTCGCGCCGTCGCCGCCACCGCCGCTTAAGCGCCATGCGTGTACGGGTCGCGCCGCGCCTCTGCCGCAGCGCCGCTGCATCGCTCAGCGCCCCACAGTTCCACGGCGCTGAGCCCGCCAAGGCTTCGCCGCTGCCGCTCAGCGCCGCTCACGGCTCGCGCCGAAAAGAAGCCTCGGGGGCGGGCGGAGGTATCCGTCACGGGTTATTGGGTCGAGGGGGGAGGGATCCAATCTGATTGGGTTGGGTTGAACCAGTTGGTTGGACGTTGGGTCCGTGGGTGTAGAATCCATTCTACACCCTGTGTAATAATAAGCCGCCGTATATATATATATATATATATCTCCAGAACATACGAAATTATTCCCATTGCTATGCAGATAATTATTATTTTGTCTAGAAACAGCAGGACTCAAATGCTAGGAGCATCTGGCAATGTCTTTGAAGCAAGCAATACCATGTCAAGATCGATCAGGAGTAGAGCGGGCGTTCGGTCCAGGCGCCGGCGACGTGGCCGTTCTCGCAGACGTAGGTGCGCACGACAGGCTCGCCGCCGTCGTGGTATTCGTAGAACCCGTGGAAGCAGAAGGCCGAGTAGAGGTCCCAGGTCTCCTGCTCGCGGCTCAGCGTCCAGGACCCCGACGCCAGGTGCGCGCCCACGGTGCCCACGTACTCTTCGACACCTCGGCCGGGCTGGTGTTCAAGGACAGTTACCTGAGCTGACCACGGCGCTGCCGGTGGGGGCGTCGCTGTACGGGCTGGGCGAGCACACCAAGCGCACGTTCCGGCTTCAGCGCAACGACACCTTCACGCTCTGGAACGCCGACATCCCCGCATCCACCGTGGACGTCAACCTCGACCTGCGCCCCGCCGGCGCCGCGCACGGCGTGCTCCTGCTCAACAGCAATGGCATGGACATCGAGTACGGAGGCTCGTACCTCACCTACAAGGTCATCGGCGGCGTCTTCGACTTCTACTTCTTCGCTGGACCCGAACCGCTTGACGTCGTCGACCAGTACACAGCTCATCGGCCGTCCGGCTCCCAGGCCGCGGGCGGCCCGTCCGAGGGCGGCGCGGGGAGGAGCTCGACGGGGAGGAGGAGGCGAATCTGCCCCTTCACCGGCGGTGGCGGCGGCCTGACGCCGGCGGCGGCGCTGGCCGTCGGTCTTCTATTTTTTTTTCGCTAGTACGACGCTCGGGCTTGAGGAGCCGCTCGGTTAGACTCAAGGAGGCAGGGGTATTTTGGTCCTTCACCCACTCCTACAGTCCAACCCTAACAGAGTTGAGACCCAAAACTAACAGTAGCCCATATACTAACACCAAAGTTTTTCGCGCCATAATGGTAACTTAAAATAAAAAAGGACCATAGAGATACTTTTCTAGTTTTAGAGGGGCCATATAGATAATTCTCTCCTTTACATTCCTCTTGCACATAAGATCTAAAGAGCATGGATCTCTTACAATTGCCAAAAATAATGCAACAAATTATGGGTGTAGATTTTGTTCTAACTTTAAGATATACACACCACCATGATTACACTACTATTTGCACTATTGTTTTACTCAATGGCATATGACACCTTCCAATTCTTTTCGACAAATCAAGATGGCACCACTGCTTCCAAATTATGCAAAGTAGCACTGCCAGCAGATGGAACTGTATTTGCTTTTTTTTTGGCTAGAAGGTTGGCCTTTGGAGGTCACAGTGGAGGACTAATTTCTGATACTCTCCAAGCGCCCATATAGGAAATATGTTGCGATAAGCCATGTAGCACAAGGGACCATTTTTCAAGAAACTTCCAATCATTTCCTACAGAACAATAACGAAACTGTTAGTAGCAGCAATATGATGAAGGCGATTTACATGCTTACTACTTACTAGAAACAGGGAAAGTCCTAGAATGGTAAAAAGGGAAAATAGCATAACAGTTACAAGTCATCTTGTTTCCAATCAGTAGGAGAGCTGACTATCGTTAAATTAATAAGAATATTTTGATGAATACTTTCCAATAATCGTGAGGAAGTAATAACTCGGGGTTTCCAGTTTCCAGTCCAAAACCATTCAGAGAGGGTATTCTTCTATCTACATTCTGGAGAGTATTTTGAAGATCAAAATTTTTTGTTGTTATCAAGAAAAGGTCACCCACATCTGTTAATGGAACATCTTCATTGCTTCATTGTGCTTAATGTCATTATAACAGGGAATTTCAAGTTTAAAAGGAGAATTGTATAATACAGAGCACACTTAGCAGTCACCTCCTGTGGGAAGTCACCATTTCCGAGCTGCATACTCATGATAAGTCGTGCAGCTTTGTGCAGTGGAGTGGGATCTCTTTCCACCTGAACTTAGAAGAAAAGTTTGAAATTACTCCAATGCTTCAAAAGAAATAGATCTAAACCTTTAAGCAGGTTGGTTGATTTATTCTGATTAATATGCTCTGCTCCAATTGCTCGTTAATATTCTGTAGTGTTAAATAAAGTAATCACCTGTCCAGCTTTCATGAGCGCCAACATTGCCCATGCCGTGTTCACTATGTGTGACTTCTCCCTATCCAGATTTGTGTATGCCTGTTTATCATTTGAACATCTGCTCAGTCTCATGGATTGAAAATGCAGCAAGGCAAGACAAATTCTGAGACAAAAATCTTCAGCATAAATACAGGTGCGCTGTAAACCTTGTGAAAGCAAAAGGTGCATAATGTTTCCAACCAGCAGATGTTCAGTTTGCATTTTCCATTATTGAGATTTGAGGTACATATGAAATTATTGGAACCACATGTTACAACTCATGCTGTTGTTTCCATGGAATTGCAACGTTTTTTCAACATAAAGAGTAGTTTCCTCTCTTGATTGACTTGCTTGGGCTCACACAGACATACTCTATTTCTTCGTTTTATTTTCTCTAGATAAGGCTGAACCAGGTTACTTGTTTCCTCTCAACGCTTCATGTTCCTAATGAATTACTATCTGTTTATGAATTCATACAGATTACTGCACATTTTGTCTATAATTTGCTAGAAGTTAAACAGAAACATGATCAAAGCATATTTTCATTGTCTGGATGTGTTGCTTACTCTAAAACATTCTTTTCGCTTGGTTCTTGATGAAAGATGCAGTCCATCTACGTTGCAAAAGCATACCAGAAATGGTTACCTTGGTTCTTGATGAAAGATGACTCTCACCCCATCCACCATTCTTTAGCTGTTTTGTTAAGAGAAACTTACAGGCCTTCCGGATACAAGTGCTGTTACCATAACTCTGTCCAACAGCTGATAGACCCTCAATAGCAAACCATGTGCCGTATGTGAAACAAATACCCCAAGATCCAAACCTGTAGAACAATTTATTGATCATTTATTATCTTTCAATGTTCTATGAATTTCGGCTATGTTTTAATACCTACTGCACTGCATGCTACTGGTTCTGTTTAACTATGAACTTGACTAGTGTTATTTGCTGTATTAAATGTTGCACCTTTTGGTGTTCTGGTTATCAATCTATGCTATATGTCTTTTGCTGCAGTAGGAAAGTATTTTGGCTGTCTTTCTTTGTTCTCTTCTGGATATTTTGAAGTCTGCGTATCATGGTAAGTTGATAACATAGTTATTGTCTCATTGAAGATATTGACTGTATTCTTTGGGGCTATGCACATCAGTTCTGCTGAGCTATCCTGCGAATTATTCTGTAGATTTAGGTTTAATAGTGTCAAAACTTCAAGCAACCCGATAAGGACTAAATGTGCCAAATTTAAACCTTTCTATGGTCATGTATAAAAAGTACTGACCATGAGCCATCATCATTCTGTAACTTCTCAATGAATTCAGTAGCTCCCATAATGCATTGATCTATTTCATCTTTCCGATGCCAAGGGTACTTCTCCTGAAACAATGCTAATGCTTGCATGACTGATGAGGTACACTCGACGTACCTGCAGTATGTATGCATGTTATTTGTTTTACCATAAGAGAGATATTGCCTAGAATGTTGTAAAAAGTCTTACTGATGCTCCACCATGATGTCTGCATATATCTCTGTCATGTTGAATATCTGCCATGAAAAAGATCCAGAGCCCCAATTTTTAATGCTCTATATGTCCACATGTAGATATTGTGCTCCATAATAATAGTTCCCTAAAGACAATACCTACTTTTCTTTTGATATAACTATGACAGGTAATTTGGCTCAATAATGATCTCTTTTATATAACAGAATTTTCTGGGGATTTCATCACTATATTGGTTCAGACTAGAAGTGGTGGCCATTTAACTCCATATTACCGGCCTTTCTTTTCTTACCCGATTTAATGCATATTGGCTCCTATTTATATAGCTTAACTTGAATCTGCAAGTTATTTTTTTAAAGGTGAAAAAATAAATTTACATGCTTGCCCTCAGTATGATACCCTATTGTTCCTAAGCACGTTTTACAATAAGTGAAGAAACATCAAAGTAGCTATAATTCACTATATGCCCAGAGTAAGAAACTCTGAGCAGACATAATTGCTTCCAAATATCTTGCGATCATTGTTGCATGAATGGCTTGTTTTCATTCTGAAATTAGCTAAAGCATAAAGCCCTGAACCTATTATCCCAAACCATGTAGATATGCTATTATAATGCAATCATAATGCATGGATTTAGATAAATAGTAAAGCAGAACTGGAAGCATACCTCCATCCATGGATATGTGCGAGCTAGCTCCCAAGTTCCATAGCCACCGTTTGGGTTCTGCATCCAATTCAGGGTTAGTACATAGCTACTCTTTTGCTTTCATGTATACTTTCTTTTTTTCAACCAAAATGCAGTTAGTTAATTCATCTTCTATACATATGCTAAAACTGATGGCTTTTCATTTCTCATTTGGTATGTCTGGAAATTAAGCTTTGACGTTTTTTAATTCCTGTACAGTATTCTGTTAATCTGTTCAAACTTATCATCTTTGAATGTACCATAATCATTTTCTAAAGAGGAAAATGTGCATCACTGCATTTGCATAGTATATTAGTTTCTAATTGTTACTTAGGATTAATGCTACTAGCAGCATATAGATTATTATTTCTTCATTCGCTGCCAAAATGTCCATGAAACAATATTTAATGGTAGTCCTAGATATGTAATGCAAAGTAAAGTAGTTCCATGCCTGTAAGGATAATAATACATTCACCGCATCATATAGGCGGTATGTTTCCATCTGATCACTTCCAATGTCTGATGAAAATTTGGACAGCATTAACAAAACCTGAAACCAGAGAAAACATGATATGTTATTTTTAATGATCTTGTAGTTTGATGTGTTGTTTTGAGTCTGGTAATGGTATGGTGGAAGGTGTTGAACCTTAAGAGCTTCTGCTGTGCAATCTGAAACCTGCCACCCCTGATCTGCAACCTGGAAGCCCCACCCTCCTTTAGATATGTGACGGTACTTTCTGCTGAAGTCACCAGAAGGATTGTCCATGATCTTAAAATTTAAGTTAGTAGAGTTAAGCGGTAAGTTTAAAGAAGTAGAGTTAATATAACTTCAATCCTAGACAGTAATACCTGGGAGGCTTTTATGAAATCATGCGCTTTCTTGAGGGTACTTATGTATTCTTCTGCAATATTACATGCTAATATTGCTTGACTGCAAAAGCAACATCCCATAGTTGACCAGCACAGACCTTTGTAAAGCAATGATACATAAATATCAGCACACAAGGTGTTGCGGCTTGACTGTGCCTTGCAGAAAGAGTGATCCTAAAGTAATGTTTAATTTACCCGCACTTTCATGCCATCTTCACCAATCCATAGGAAATCAGCAACTCTGGCCAAATGGCGCTTGAATGCATCTGAGTTAGATTTTTCAATCCAACAGCATAACATGGACAATGCCTGCAATGTTTACTCTTTGTAAGGACATTCATGTTCATCAGTATTGACTAAAATTCTAAGTGTTCATAAATGCAAATATTTCCTAAAAACTACCTCTTTCATAGCATGTATTGTCAAGAAGTGAAGATTGATTAGGTGTACACAAAGGTGAAAAGTCCTTGCATAATATTTTTGTGGACCTATTTTTTATTTTAAAAAGAAACACAAACCAGATAAAGTGCACACATTAACTATAAATAGGGAAGTAAAATTAGTGTGAGCTTGGACTCATGTCTCATGACCTCAACAATCTAAAGTTCTCAACCTCTTCCTCTACCTTAGGCCACATTTGTGTCCACTGTTTTTCTACTTTCTGCATAAGAAAAATACTTAAGTCCTTCTGGACATATATTTCCAGAGCTGCTTCTGTCAGATTAATCCGTTATGATTTAATGAGCAAGGTATCATGGAAACCCTTAAAATTCATGAGTTTCGGATACTGAAATTTCTTCAACTGGGTTTCGCTCCCTTTTCTTTTTGTCATTTATTCAGTTGCAACCATTGGTGCTATAAAAACTACACTACATAGATTGATAGACATTGGTGCATGGGCATGCTTATAAAACATGTGTAATCAATGGCTCAATGCAGGTTTTACTGCACCATCAGAACATTTTTGTTCACTTCATGTAAGCAGGTTTTTCAGTTTCTTAAAAACTAAAAATAACAAACTGCCCATCAGTATCTAGTACTATTCAATGTGAACTTGTTTCTGCTGCAATGTTTAAAATTTGTCTGAGTTGTTTTGAGAAGACATAATAATCCTACCTTCTGTGCGGCACCAATGCAGATATATTGAGAATTCTCATCTTCGTATTTCAAGAATTCAGCGACTTGTTGTAGGGCTTTCTTTCTCATGTAGGAAATTGGCCAACGTGTGAGTAAAGGTTCACCAAAACTGTAAAGGCAGTCAGATAGACACTCCTGTAGCCATGTATGTGGATTATACACATCTTCCTGCATTTGAATTTGTCATGTATTTTCACCAATTCTGAAACATAAACATATGGCATATGCTGACATGCTTGTGGGTTCAAATGGCAAGACTTGACGTCTCTGATATCTGTGTTTACATTATGATATAGGGAATAACATGACATACAGAAAGCTTTTATTTGCAATCTACATAAATTTCTTACCAATCTAAATCTCTACACAAAAAAATGTGATATAACTTCATTTGAATTTATCTGAATACCAATTACATCTACTCTGGAATCATATAGAATCCTTTGCAGATGTCTGCTAGATGCTTAACAGACTAACCTTCGCACATAATTTACGAGCTTGCCTCCAGTCAATCTTTTATAGGGATGAATATGAAGCTCTTCCCTTAGTGACATAACCAATCTCGTAATGGGTCCGACAAATTTCTTGCCATATAAATAGCACATGGGAATGAATGCCATTCTGAAGTGACTCCACAATCTTCCTGCATTTGGAAAGAAAAAAATACAAAGATGATTAGATCTGTTTTGTCTTTGTATAACTATTACAGGTCTAAGTAATAATATAATAACACATTATTAACAGCAATGAATGTGGCAGAATGATTATTGTAATACTAAATAAATAGTAAAATTTACTTAATAAATATCTGCATCAGATTGTTGGCAGTGATGGTGATTATCTATATCACCTGTCAAATTGTTTACATTATCTTAGAAAATATCAGTACACAGATTTTTAGTTCTAGGCAGTGGCAGAGCTTGGTAGAGACCAACCATTAACACAAATGCATGCAATAATAATCCAGCCACCCTTGCACGGGTTATGGCTCCCCTGACATGTTGGTCAAGCTCAACCACTGCTTCTAGCTGACATGGTTCATGCACAATTGGTCTCATAACTAGGTTTCTCAACAACCAAGTTGCTGTGATAATACTACTAATAAATCTACACATGCATGAGGTTGAAGATAAATCTACCTGGTTGGATAGGAACCCATGATGGAAGAAGAAACAATTCTGGGGGATGGGATTTACTCCTGACCATTCAAAAACTCCAAGGACCTGCAGTATCAGGTATGCAGTTACCACAAAGGTCCTGTTGCGAATAAATGGTTGTCGATGTTACAGTTGATTATTGTAATCAATTTCATGCTTTCCACAATTATTTGGTCCTTTCCAAAGTCTGCTATCCCATTTCACAATGCTTTGAAGAACTCAATGGCTACACCGTTGAACGTTTGATGTATGTGTGCCATTAAAGGATTAGTAAATGCAGGCCCCCAATTCATATGAAATAGGTTTGCAGTATTTTATAAACCAATGTAAATTAATTAAATCACTTCTGCAAAACGAGTGAGTATGAGGATGACAATTCAACTGCAAGGAATAGGATGGTTACCGAGAGCCACACTTTCCCCAAGATTGGTATCATTGTTGCACCACCATGATCATGTATCCATTTTCTTGCTTTAAGCATAGACATATCTGGTCCATCATCGATACTCTCACCAAGTAGCCTTAGAGCAGTATAGTTGAGAGCTGTGCTAAGCATGGAGCTTTCACCTTCCGCATGTAGCCCCCATCCTCCATCCATGTTCTGTTTCACATGGTCATTAAACACTTGTTGGCCAATTTTTGATAAGTTATAGGTGTTTCCTTAAATTATTCATAATTTCCTTGCAAATGTCCAGCTTATTTACCTGACGGTTGTACAGGTAACGACAAATCTCCTTGCAGTGTTCTGATGATAGTGTACTACTTAATGACTCTGTGACGTACAGAACTATAATCTGTAGTAGAAAATAAGGAAACTTAAGAGATATCTGTGACAGTTAATACTAGATGTTGAAAGTAATAAAGCAGCCATAATCAACTAAATGGTAATACTGATACAGAAAGCAACAATTTTGGTGTACCATAATTCTTACCATGGTTGCTGTGGTAAACAATGGCCCTGGAAAATCTCCTGGCCAGTGCCCATCATGTGCTTGTATCGCTGAGAAGTAATTGAGTGCCTTTCTCAGTATGTCCGACACTGTGCTGGAGTTTATAACAAAAGGAGATTCATCTTTTGTCTTCTGTAGTTCAAGACTGAATCCATTCTCCTTTGCTAACTGCAAAAAGTAGTTCAGATTGCATTTCAAGATTCTAAATCGTGATTATATTTTCAATTAATTTAGTGGTAGTAATTTACTTTGTTAGGATCTATGTCACGGTTAATTGCACAGGAAATTTACAAATCTATAAAGATGTTGCCTACATATAAGGCCTTGGAAAGATAAGAAAATTTGGTTATAAGTTTCATATATTCTTTGGGGATCTGATACTATGACATGATGAAGTTTTGTGCAACAACCATAATTCAACATGTTACCTGCATGCGGGCCAAAATATCGGAGCTGTGTCTCATTTGGAACCTGTTCTTCTTGAATTCTTCCTGTGCAGAGTTAACAGCTTCCCTCTCTTCTTTTGATCCAAAATCTTGATCAAACTCCCATGTTTCTCTTCCAATGTGACTGTTGCCACTCTTGAGCCATGGGCCACCCTTGGCAATCTTGAGCCTCCACATATTCTACAGCTGAAAATATTTACTCTGTTTCTGCTCCCACTCTAGAGATAGTTACCTGCTGCAAACAAACAAACAAAAAAAAAAAAACTGTTTCGAGATTACCGGAGTGAACATAATATTCATTCCCATACAAGTTTCAGAAGGATGTCCGTGTGTTGATGTAATGTTGTCTAGTACAATTTTTCTCTTCAGAGTTTTCAGTAGTTCCTTCCTGCAGTGCCGCCATTGCTTGCAGTGGAAATGCAGTGTGCCAACTCGTACTTGACATATAGCTGACTATTTTGCAGTGTGCCAACTTGTACTTGACATATAGCTGACTATTTTGCAGTGTGCCAACTCTTACTTGACATCCATGGGCTTGACATGTAGCTGACTATTTATGTGGTTGCTTTCATGTACAATTGTTGGATGCAATTTGTTCTCCTATACAAACCTAAAATGGTGAAACTGCTTGGTTCTAGCTCTTCTTGGAACGCATCATGCATGCATGGATGCACAGATAAAAGAGGCACACTTACAGGACTTTTTATCGTTCCTTGTTTGCAGGTGCAATCATCGGCCAATGTCACAATGTGGGATGGCGACCATCACAAGAAGCAGCAGCTGCAGTTGAAGAGATGGAGCCGGGTGACGTGCATTGCCAATCAGGCTGTTGAGTCCCTATTTATCGCCTGGGAGATCACGTGGAACCCATGAGCTAGCCCAAGGTCAGAGTTGCCACGCAATGTGCCTCCTCTCCTCTCCTCTCCTGCACAACAATGCAAGGCACAACACAGCAACCGTGGAGCCGTCCAGGAGGGAGCTTGCTTGGCAGCTGAGAACCCGGGGAAATGGCTTATGTGTGCGCCGGCCGGCTAGCTGGCCCTGGTCATGCGAAGCCACAGCTTCAGGTCCATGCATGTGGTGTCGTTCTTCGTTCATCACAAAAACCGCATGTATCACTTTCAACTTTGCTTTCAAACTGGTGAGCTATATACTACGTGTTAAACAATGTTTTCACTTTTCAGAGACGGTGACCTTGTACAAATACAAAAAAAAACATAATTACCAAGACTGACCCTATGAATAATAGCAACATATATATGGATATGTCTGTTTTGAAAGCATGCGCATGATCCAAATTCAGGACATTATTAGTAATAATACTGGTATACTAATTGTCATGGTAAGCTAGAAGGAAATTTAACATTACAATTGTGATTGTTAAGATACTGCGCCCATCTCATCGATAATTTATATACGTGGCACGTTTAGGAGTCCAGTTAGATGCCATGTGCTCTGGGCGTCAATTTTCCCTTCCTTTGTACGCAATGTACAATCGTACTGCAAGAGAGAAATTGGATGGCACGATTAGGACTCCAGTTAGATGCCATGTACTGTGGGCGCCAATTTTCCCTTCCTTTCGTACGCAATGTACAATCCAAGAGAGAAATTGGAGTTTGGACTGATGGCCTGTTTAGTACGCTGAAATTCAACCTCGTAGTACCAAATTTGGCTACTGAATTTGACACTGTGACACTATAGTACTGAATTTGACACTGTAACACTAAATTTGGCATTGTAGTACTGAATTTGGACTGAGAATAGGATTCGATGTGATGAGAAATCTTGGTGATGTGAGCCTCTAATACAGTTGTACAAGTATATATACTGGCATTTTCTGTTGCACTTTTCCAGTCTACAGTGCCATGACATCACTGTTCGTTTGATGACAGGGACTGGATTTCATCATCTAGCTTTCATGTCAGGGACTGGATGCACACTATTACCCAGTGGCTCCGGAAGAACTCGCAGAAGCTTCCTAGTGTAAGAGCACACGTTCAATTCAACTTTGGACGCATTTGGAGTGCAGTTCAAACAGGAGTACATTTGTCATCACTTTGCGAAATCGTTCCATCATGAAATGGTCAGGAGGTATGAACAATTCGTGCGATTTACCTGGCATGTTTTTCTGCTTGTGTTCATGAGAGTCCTCCGCCCCCTCTCGGGACGGGCGGTCTCCTAAACACATGCACTGCAGCTGAAATGACGCCGGCCGATTATAGATACCAAATGGCGCCATTTGTGCCAAACGAAAAATACGGCATGAGGTGTGTCTACAACCACTACCTGCAATAGAAAAAGGAACAAGTTCACCAGGACTCTAGGTGCCTGCCCTCGCTATCAAGGGCAATGACTTCTCCAAGACTGGGTTCTAATCAATCAGCTTGGCAAAACAACTTTTTTTTTTTGACAACAACTGGCAAACAACTTTAGAGTTTCCAAATAAGAGAATTGAGCAAAAGGATAACAGATAAACTATGTACTTGCATGACTTGTTCCCACAAAAAAATGCACAAAAGATTACTTCATGGGTTTTCTTTTTTTTCGCAGAAGATTTCAACATTGACCTGATCATGATTTCAAAATAACAGGAAAATAAACATGACCCATCCGTTATTCTTTCACATCCCAGAAAAATTCAAAAGTAGACTCCTAGGCTCCCAATCCATTATTCTTTGTCTGCTGTCATTATCTATGCTTCCAGTTGTGGAGCAGCATCCTTCTCATCAGAGAAGTAATCTTGCCTGTAAAGGAGATCAATAAATAAATCATGTTCTTCACTCAACATATCAACAACAACATGACACTTGCTGGCTTTGGCTTTGGGGCAAACCTTATCTTCCGTGAAAGCTGATACAGGCCTGTACCCGCCATTGCAATGTTAACACTTAAAAGGTTCAAGTTTCTCTGCAACAAGATAACATTCCATGGCAATAAGGTAAGCACCGATTAACATACCAAGGTAGTATCTCAGAAATTAACATATCAGGCAATCAAATGGAAAAACCAGATGTAAGGGCATCAATACTATCTCAGCTATGAAAAACACAATGCATGCATACGCTGTGAAACTATGAGCTGATTTCAAAGTCATATATAATCAGTAGGGGGAAAAAAGTTTTGATTGTCTATTAAGAGTCCAAACTCCTAAGAACAAGAAGTTTTATATAGATAATCAGTATGGTTAAAATGTTTGGTTGTATGTAGAGTCCAAACACATCAGAACAAGAAACTGTTGCTGTCTGAGATGACAAGTTTTGTGGAACATGTGTGAAGGAAAAGACAAAAGAATCAAACATAACTCTACAAGCAAATGAATATCAACACTTAATACACCACAAGAAGATTAATACAAGAACCAATATATTTGCAGCAAGAAATGTCAAGTTTTGTGAGATCAAATACAGTCCATATCACCTTCTATGTTTAAGTGGACAACTATAGAACCAATGGACAAGTAGCACATACTGATGGCTTACCGGTGTGATAACCAAGCTGTACCTTGACCAAATGATTCCAGTGCATGCAACAGCTGATCATCAATTTCAAAAGAGTAAGCATACCAGAATTATACAATGATGCATTTTAACTAATGTCCACATTATCTGAAATGCAGGGATACAACTTAAACTGATTGGGTAGCTTATCCGTACCAACTTGCTGAGGGGTAAGATATCTTTTCAGGCGGTTTAGTAAAGTCGGCTATGTTGGCAATGCTGATACCCCATTTGAATGTTGGTGCCCAGAAATGAACTGCAATGAAGGTCAGTGTGGATAATTTGTTAAGTGCACCATGCATCACATTATTGACAAAAGAATGCAAATAGGTTTGGACATTTTTATTGGAGCATTCTTTGCATTTCTGCAGTACAAAGCAAAATTAAATTTTCCATGTAGAGGACAGTGTGATAACAAATACTACAGTATGCAGACCATGCATAATTCGATATATAGAAATAAGCACAAGCTAAGAAGACATCACTGTGGCAAGATGGTGATGGCCATCGCCAGTCTTTATACAGCTTGTCACTATGCAAAGATGTGGGTGGCCATTGCCAGTCTTTATACAGTTGCCACTGCAAGATGGTGATGGCCATGACCAGCAATGCTTTTGCTCACTGTTAACGAAAGGAAAGGAGAGAAAGATTAAAGTCGAGAAGAAATCAACTAACTGGTTTTGGGACCAGCAGGGTGGTTCCAAAAGGCCTGAAGCTTTGTTGCAGCCATTCAAACTAGCGCACTACTCCCTCCTGCCCCTTTTGAGTGAGTTCACCCAGCTAATGCTTCTGTGGTCCTCCTACAAGCAAGAAAACCAGATGTTGTCTGTGAGCCATCCCATTCATCATTCAACAAAAAAGTAGAGAAGTCACCGAAGGGACCAACGATCGTACAACAGTTTTGGGGTTATAGAGAAAAAACATATCCAGAACATGACAGTACAACAGTTTTGCAGTCATACAAACTGGTAATAGGTAAGGTCAAATTCAAGTTATCAACAACGGTACCCATCACATCCCACCTACAGTAACAAGAAGCAAAGATGATGTCCACGTTTTCACACCTTTGACATTGCTTACTTTTTTCAGAGAGGCAAGTAGAAACTTCGTATGAAATTTGGTGTTTCGAACAAGCACGGCCGACAGGGGAAAACACTGAAAAATAGATTGATGTTGACTCCATCAATCGAGAACGAGAAGGATAATAGTAAGGGTAGCCACCCAAGCTCAATCAAATCAGGATCAGGAGCTGCAGCACTGAAACCAGAAATGTTTGTTGGGGAAAAACAGAGCTGCTGCTACCGCAACAACCGGACCACAATTCCACTTCACCCCGGGCTGGGGGCGCTCGGAACCCCACCCCACCCCCCCACCTCAGCCCGCCCATGCCCATCCCAGCAGGAGGTAGGATTAGGGCTCTGAGGAACACAACCGAAGCCATAGACGGACCCAAACGCCGGAACGATCGGCGCAGACGGCGGCGCCCTGTCCCCCGCGCCCAACCCGACATACAGAAGAAAGAAAAGAGAGAGAGGATAGGGAGGAGGGTGGGTTGCTTTACACTTGCTTCGCCTCCGGCGACGGCGGAGCAGGCGAGTCAGCGAGGGGCCGGGGTCTGGTGGCTTGTGCGGCGGCGCACGTCTCCCTCCCTCCCTCGGGAATCGATCTGCTCTGATGGCGTCGGGGATGGACCGGACCGGATTGGTGGGGTTGTTGAGGGTGAGAGCCAGTGGGGCCCACCTGTATATCTAATGGAGTATAATTCACCCCTCCCTACGCATTCGCATTAGCCGTTGGATGGGCTAAAGGACGGGCGAGATGGATCCCAGTCCCGGCGGGCAAGTGACAGCAACATTTTTTTTTATGGAAAGTGTCAGAAAAATTTGTTTGTCTTTGATGAATTTGACCAAAACGACATGGTGTTGTCATCCTATTTATGTTTGCTACAGCTTATTAGCGAAGCTTATCGGTCATGATATAATATCTTTCTCTTACCACAAAAAGAGCATCATTAAATAGTATTAGAACATTTAGTATTAAATAGGATTTATGATACATTTAGTATCATTGTAAAGATCTTTAAATCTAGTTTTTCTAATAAAATAGTAGTATTTATGATGATATACACTCCGTCCCAAAATAAACGTAACTCTTTGATTTTTTAGAAACTATGTTTGACCACATGTCTTATTTAAAATTTTTATTTAAACTATAAAACAAATTAAATGTTATTAAAATATTGCTAGTGATGTAGTATGTCATAACAAAAGTGGTAATATTTGTAAAAAAAAAGTTAAATAAGATGAAGGGTCAAACACAAATTGTAAAAGTTTAAAAATTACGTTTATTTTGGGATGGAGGAAGTATTTTTACCAATTAAGTCGAACTTGCGGGACCATGCTATTTAGGGACGGGAGTATGTTACAACTTACAACCAGCTAGGCGGCTAAGGCAGTAGCGCCGTTGTCTAATCATCCAAGTTTGTTTAGCACAGAGATAAGCAGCCACAAGAATTTGTCTTGTTTCTACCTCTCTCGATATAATAGATAGATATGCACAACAGTTCGTTTAAACCTTTTTTATGAAACAACAGCTATTTAAACTAACACAATATAAAGTATGTACCGGCTCTATGCTTACCTCACAAAGTGATTAAGCATACTTGCTTATATTATTGCTTCAATCAAGAGTGGTTGGAATTATGTACCAGACAACAGATTATATAAGGAGCCAGGTTACTGCCGGTTAAGGCCGTATCGCAATGTCTACTGCTCCAAATAAGATACTTCTAGTTCCAAATTATAAATCACTTTGACTTTTTCTCGTATATATTTTACTACTCCCTCTATTCCATTTTAATGATCGTTATAGCCCTGTACATGGTGCAACCAACATGCTTTGGACCTAGACGTTGTTGTGTCCATATATATGCAAGAGACAATGAATGCAGACGTTTTAAAGTCGTGCGAGAACGACAAGTAAAATGAGACAAAGGGAGTATGTATCTAGACATGTGTAAGATCTATATGCATAACAAAATGGATGTACCCAAAAATGCAAAAGCAACTTATATTTTAAAAATGAAGGTAAGATTGAAGACGATAATAGCATCCAAGGACACAAAAAGTTATACTGGGTATGCAAGAATAGTAAGATTGGAGAGGGGGCCACTCGAATGAAGTCTCTAGAGTCCGTTCGCCCGGGAAGGGAGGGATGTCAGCCCTTAAATAGAGCCGGGGCTAAGCTTCGTACAAAAGGAGAGGTTCTCTCGACTGTGTGGCACACGGTCGTGAGCCTGAGGGGTGGAGAAAACTAAAGCCATGTTTAGTTGGTGAAAAATTCACCTCAAAATTTTCCACCTATCACATCGAATGACTCTAACATATGCATGGAGCATTAATGTAGATGGAATAAAAAAACTAATTGCATATGGTTTGGCTATACACGATGAGACAAATCTTTTGAGCATAATTACTGCATGATTAGCCATAAGTTTTACAGAACCCGCATGTGCTAATGATAAATTAATTATAGTGAAAAGAGAAGTTAGTCATCCGGTAAAACATCCGATTTGAAACCTCAAAAATTTTCACCCCAAAATTTTTTCACCAACTAAACACGGTCTAATATACTTTGCTTGAAAGGAACACTATCTTCTCCTCGCGTTGGTGGCTCGGTGCATGTTCCGTCGTGGTTGTTGTCATGGCTTTATTCCCTGGTTCTCACGGGCCAATAGGCAGTGTAGAACATAAACCTACCCCAGGATGAGCTTATTAGCCAGAGCTTCCAAGGTTTCAAGTTTTTTTTTAATAGAAATTGTAATCTGGTACCTCATGAGTGCGCTCCCTTGCTATCTAGGAATTCTAAGGTGGAGAAGTGGCTTATAACCCCACCTGGGTTTTACATGATATGATAAATGATTGTAATCTTGCATTCCAGGTCCTGGTTAATATATGAAGCTCTGGTTTCCCAAAAAAAAAAAAAAAAAAAACTTTTAAAATGAAACTCAACTCTTGCTATGTGTTGAGGCCCTGCCACAACATGCGGGATCTTTGGATGATTACTCCTTGATTCAACATCCTGAGAAAAGAAACCAAATATATTTATTGGATCCACGAGTCCAACAACTTTATTTGTGACAACACAATAACTACACAAGCAAGCTACCCGTATTATATAGGAATAGGAGTAGTAGTACAAGTAGTGTTTTATAACATGTAGGGGAGGCAGGGAGATCATCATAGGAGATTTGTCTCGCAGTCTCTAGGAGAGTTATGAAGTTAGTCATCTAGTAAAACATCCGATTTGAAACCTTAGAAATTTTCACCTCAAAAATTTTTCACCAACTAAACACGGTCTAATATACTAGGCTTGAAAGGAACCCTATCTTCTCCTCGCGTTGGTGGCTTGGTGCATGTTCGGTCGTGGTTGTTGTCATGGCCTTATTCCCTGGTTCTCACGGGCCAATAGGCAGGGTAGAATATAAACGTACCCTAGGATGAGCTTATTAGCCAGAGCATCGAAGGTCTCAAGTTTTTTTAATTAATAGAAATTGTAATCTGGTACCTCATGAGTGTGCTCATTTGCTATCTAGGAATTCTAAGGTGGAGAAGTGGCTTATAACACCACCTGGGTTTTACATGATATATCATAATGATTGTAATCTTGTATTCCAGGTCCTGGTTAATATATGAAGCTCTGGTTTCCCTAAAAAAAGAACCTTTTAAATGAAACTCAACTCTTGCTATGTGTTGAGACCCTGCGGCAACATGCGGGATCTTTGGATGATTACTCCTTGATTCAACATCTTGAGAAAAGAAACCAAATATATTTATTGGATCCACAAGTCCAACAACTTTATTTGTGACAACACAATAACTACACAAGCAAGCTACCCGTATTATATAGGAATAGGAGTAGTACAAGTAGTGTTTTATAACATGTAGGGGAGGCAGGGAGATCATCATAGCATTGCTGGATCAGATGGAGAAAAGCCAATCTCAAGGCAGGCATGATGCCATCTCACAATAGCATTTACCAGGGAAGCCATCACACGCGCCGCCAATAAAGTCTTTGCTCTCCCATTTGCATGTCTGCGCGCAATCTGCATTAAAAATGCACACCCCGAGAAATTGGTCGCTCAGGCGGCTACAACGGGCACGGCCTGCCCCAACGGGTGATATCTCTGCAGGCATGAAAAAGCCAGTCGGTCGGCCAGCCAAGAAGGTCATTATTGATTAGCTAGACAAAAGAAAATATGGTAAAACCACTTGGCTTGACACGTTGTTTTACACACATGTCCCAAGTTATTGGTCATTTTGGCTTTTTCTAGATATCTAGAAAAACTAAAGCGATCTACAATTTAGGATAGGTATACCGGTGACCACAATTCTTCTTATGAGAGCCCCAGGGCTCCGAGCGCCCCAGCGCCTCCACATCAGCCCGCCGGCCACAGCCTCCACGTGAGGTCCGCTACTGGCATCGGTGACGGCCTTCACGGGCGCCGCACGGGCGGGCTGGATCGAGCTGCAGTCCGACGCGGCGGCATCTGGTCCGCCACGGCGCCGCCCCGCATCGCATGCAAAGCGCGTCAGCGGGCCGCCATCGTGAGCGGGGGACAGGCGAGGGCATGCGCCAGCTGCCGCCGGTTGGTCCGCCTGCGCCGTTGTCGTCCGGTTGTTGGCTGCACGCCGCGGGGCCTCCACAGGAGTTGCGTTGGCTCCCCGGCTGGTGAGATTGGATCGGTGTGAGGCTGGCGCATGGGCTCCACGCTTCTTTCTCGTCTTTGGGCCCAGTGGTAAGCGTCGTTGGGCTCCCGCGTGTCAGGTTCCAGGTGGGCGGTGATGTGGTTCCATGTCAAAAGGTCCAGCCGCTCCTCCGAAGCAGTCCTGGTGCTCCCTCCGCCTTCCTCAAGGTACGCTCCGCCGACGTCCCCTTGCCGCTGCTCCTCCCATCTTCGCCTCTTTTGCTCTACTGAAGCTTAATTTGGCTCTTGCTTCGTGTCCCCCTCCGAAGTCTCGTGGCTGTCCACTGCCGAACCAGGAGGAGTGGCGGCGGATCTAGGCGACCGGGCGGGCGGGTGCTTGACTGCCGGCTCGACGCTCCACCGCGTTGAGGTACGTATTGTGGCGCCTCGCTGTCGGATCCGTTACGCTTCTATGGTGATTACGTTGGGTTCATGTTCGATTAGCCCTATTTTTGATAGATGTGCGTGCCTGACACTTCCATAATCTGTTCTACTTTGAGGTTTTTTTTTTTCTTTTTTTTTTTTCCCTTTGTCTTATTCCATTTGCGTATGTTCAGGATAACAAACGCCGCATCAGGAGTCCCGCCATGTTTGTGGTGGGCGCGCCCTATACCACTCTTTTTAGAAAGTGTTGCCGCCGCTGCAGTCGTCAAATGCTTCTATAGTTAATGAACTTGATTTCCATGGGAATCCTATTTACGGTGTAGACAGATTACAAGATCCTTCATTTGAATCACAAGGAAAGGAATTTCTGGTTGAACTTTCTTGACAAGTGCAGCTATTTTCTCCTCTTGTTTTGCAGTCGTAGCACCGCGCCGATAGAACATAATTACGCCTGAATATGCCTTGACATGATCTCGACCGATAGATTCGAGCCGATAGACTACCTTCTCCTGCTGAGATATTATATTAAATTGTAAAACCAGCAACACTAAAAAGAAGTATGGTGCGAAAAAAAAAAATGGCTCGGCAATTTAACCCCATTCCTAATACAGTGAGGATGTTGCGTGCTTCTTTGCCGTGAGGTGTGGTTCACCACTTGGTGTTGTTGGGAATTGATATTTCGTGGATGGGAGAGGGTTGTCGCACTTTTTTTATAATAGACAAATGTGATTTTGTGTGCGTTCTTAAGTATGGATCTGTCTCCCCTCGATGTTTGCTTCTTTGGAATATAAAGGCTGCTACGTAATGTCCACTTCATCTGCACCATCACCGGGCGGAAGCGACAAAGTAAATCTCTTATGTTTACTCCATCCATGTCTTTTTACTACACTTCTAACATTGTTCTTCAAATTCTTTATATATTTGTTTTCAATTTCCAATTAGATGAAGGCGCCTACTATTCACCTAGAAAACTTTCTGCCTTTGAATGTCGCCGCAGAAACGAAGGCGCTACCTAGATCAGCGCAAAATGGTTAAAAAAGTGGTGCCGCTTCTTGTATAGCTATCCTTCCATGTTTGGATTACAGCTATCCAAATTGAATGATGTTTCTTTTTTCTTTGTTTACTTTTCTCTCTGTTAGGATGCTCTTTTGTGCCTCGGTGAGACATTAGGTCGTGGACATTTCACACACGTGAATACCTCGATGCTCTTAAAGTTTTGTGTGGCCTGCCTTTCTGTGCGCTTTTAGATGTTTGCATGTTAAGTTTTAGCTATGCGGTCAGATAGTGACTCTAATTCAGTTGTTGTTTGTCCTTGCTTGTTGGGTTGTCTCTGTACCTGCCTTATTCAGCTACGCACCGTGAGCTCTTTTATTATGGAGGTCCCGACTATGAGTGTAGGCACTCGTGGTGCCATCTTTTGGTTCCAAGAAAGGGTTGTATCCGATTCCAGCGTGAGAGAGGTAAAAATCATTTACAACAAATGTTGTAAAGGAGGCAAGGTGCTCATACCACCATATAGACAGAGACCCGCTATCCTAGATTCTCTTACAAGATTTGATGGTGATGCTAGGTGTAAGCGCTTTATGAAACAAATCCGACAATATAATTGCCTCTTCTCCTTCACTTCCATGGGAGCCCATATAGATAGATCCATGAACGATGGCCGTGGTCCTCCAAAGTTCAAAATATCCTGGTCAGTTCACCACCGGGCCGGATCTTTGCTTCCAGAGGATGGTGACCCTCCAAAATTTATACAGCCTTTATATATATGATACTACCAATGAGGTGACAAATAGACTCCGTGCCTTACATAGCGATGACGCACCCTCTGAACCTTTAGATCCACAGATTGTTGCCCACCCTGCTTGCTATGCTTGATGACCACAATCCATTGGTACGAGCTTTAGGCGTGCAAGAGATCGATTGGCGAGCATGGCGATGAAGAGTTTATCGTTAGAATTGTAGGTGCCAGGAAGGGGATCCGGTCCAATATAATCTGCCCAATCGTTAAAGAGCTAGCCATGCTTGTTGTTGGAGACTTTACTCTTGAGACATTCCAAATGGTGATATAGTGATACAAGCTAAGAGTGGTCAGTTCATACCGCTTCTTCGCAGCACCCAGCTTTTATGGCACTACAAAGATCCACTTTTTTTCCTTATGGTGAGCGCGGTTTCCAATAGGTGTGACATATGAAGGTGTTACCGATATTGGGAAAAAACAAGTTTTACTAAAGTGACCATGCAAGATTACTTCTCCCATGCCTTCCACTATAGAAAAGAAAAGCCAAATCCCTTCCCCGTGCTATGGCGTTTTATCTACACAGGCTAGAATTGATGCACGTCGCCTATCGACGAGAACAGGCTATGGTATGTCATTAAGAACCGTGGGGCAAGTTACGTGTAGAGAATATGCAGGGTATAGTTGATGCCGTAGGCCGAGGTTGCGTTGATGGAAATGAGATTGGTAAGAAGACTCAGATATCGCCTCCCACACCGGTGGTCGCCGCTACATGATCCAAAACTACCATGATGCTGTTGCTATTTGTAGAGAGTTCGGTCCTCCGCACTTCTTTGTAACATTTACGTGCAATCCCAAATGGCAAGAGATTTCGTGACGCCATAGCTTTTGAGCCCGGGCGTAAAACCGACCGATAGGGCTGAGATGGTGGTTCGTGTCTACAACATGAAACTCGAAGAGCTTCTTAGCAGTATCGAATGGCTCGCTTTTTTTGGCCCCGTTAGTGCGTAGGGTGTCTCCTCTGTTTCTACCGCTCTTCCATTTTCCCCGGGTTCATATGTCCTCATTTCTTCCTTTTCTGATTGTTTTTAGCCCTTCATACCGCCGAAGTTCCGTAAACGTGGTCTTCCCCATGCGCATATCATTATCCGGCTCTCTCGTATCACGACACGCCCAACTCCTGCGTTTATTGACAAATTTATAAGCGCGCCAGATTCCCCGATCCGTATAGAGACCCTCTAGCATATGGCCTTGTTGCCGAAAGCATATGGTGCACGGCCCTTGCGCCTGTGTTTTGAGTCCCTGTCCATGCATGAAACAATCCAAATGTTCAAAGAAATTTCCTAAAGAATACCAACCGTAAACACATGTTGATAGGAGTGGCTTTGCTTGTATACAAAAGGTCAAAAGATGGTAGATATGTTCGTAAAGGAACACAAAGGCTAGATAATCGTTGGGTTGTTCCATACAATGCTTTTGCTTAAAAATTCCGTGCTCATATTAATGTAGAGTGGTGTAACAAGACTATTTTTGTTAAATATCTATTCAAATATGTTACTAAGGGTCCCGACCGTGGCAAGGTTTACATATCCGTGATAAAAATGGAGAAGATGCCCCTTATGATGAAATGACAAAAAAACAAAAAATGAGGTCAAAGAATACCTAGACCGTAGATATATATGCGACCATGATGCGGCCGGGCGTGTCCTAGGGTTTGATATCCATAGACACTATCCCTCCGTTGAGAGACTATGTGTACATCTCCCGCATGATAATTTCGCTGTGTATGATCCTAATGCGCACATATCGGATGTCGCTTCTAAAGAATTCTTTTTCGCAGAACTATGTTGACTCGTGGTTTGTGGCTAACCAAGAATATACCGAAGGAAGACATCCGACATACCGTGAGTTTCCTTCTCGCTGAAATGGGATTCGTCATAGATTTTGGGAGGCTAGACGGCGACACTGGGTGGTAAAATAGGCGCATTGTACTACGCTCATCCATCCCGTGGTGAGAGATATTACCTTAGAATGCTGCTCCTCGTGGTTAGGGGAGCTCGTGAGCTTTGAAGATGTTAGGACTTTTGATGGCATCCTCCACCCTACATTTAGATCAGCCTGCTCGCCGCCGTGGCCTCCTTGGTAACGATCGAGTGGTACAAATGCTTTTGACGAGGCAACTACATGGGCCACATCTCGCACAAACTTAAAAAACTTTTGTTACCATGCTGTTGTTTTGTGAGGTAAACGATGAGCACTCATTTTTTGAAAAGGTTTGGAAATTTATGGCCGATGATATACAATATAGATTTAGAAAAAGTATGGGTAATGTACCAAAGATGTTATCCCCGATACGCACCTTAGAGACCATTTGATAGACGACCTTTACACCTATTCTTACCGTAAATGGGGCTAAGCCGAGAGATATTAATGTTAAATTACCGCTGAAGTCTAATCCTTCGACATATGTTTCGTAAATGAGACTTATTGAAGAGGAGCTTTCATATGATTGTGAAAAACTAATGCTTGAAGCCAATATACTAATAGCACAAAAAACGAAGAGCAACTCTCGCTTTTAAAATTATCACGTATAGTGTGTTGAATAATGTGCCGTGTTTTTCTTTGTATCCGTTATGGTGGCACCGGGAAGACTTTTCTTTGGAATGCTATAGTCACTTGGTTACGTGCTCGAAAAAAATTGTCCTCACCGTAGCCTCTTCGTGTGTAGCTTCTTTGTTGCTTCCTAGTGGGCGCATCGCTCATTCGCGTTTCAAAATACCATGTGAACTAAATGATACTATTTTGTGTGATATTGGCCGCGCTCAATGCGCTCAACTCATTGAAGCGACGTCACTAATTATTTGGGATGAGGCTTTGATGACACATCGACAAGCATTTGAATCTCTAGACGTAACTTTTAGGGATGCCTTATCCTATAAAAAATGTTGCCCGAGACATGATATTTGGTGGTAAGACCGTTGTTTTAGGTGGTGACCTTCGACGATACTTCCCGTTGTTGAAGGTGGACAAAGAGCACAAATTGTAAATGCTACTATCTGCAACTCTAGGCTATGGAATCGATTAGGATACCGTCCACTCAAGAAAAACATGAGACTTCACGTACTCAAACTTAGACTTAAAAACACGTAAAAGAGATATCTGATTTTATTCACTGGGTGCTAGATGTTGGAGAGGGCAAGATTGAAGCCTTTCAAAAGGACGGCGAGGATGAGCCGACATGGATAAAGATACCTAGAGAATTACTACTTATGCCGCAAAAAAGATACATCGTCTTGCATTGTTGATGCTATTTATCCGTAATTAGCTACGCGATATTCCGATCCTATGTACCTTAAGAGTCGAGCCATTTTAACACCTACCAATGAGGTTGCCGATGCCGTAAATTCCCATATAGTGTCTCTTATACCCGTGAGGAAAGAGAATACCCGAGCTTTGATAGAATGGGTAAGAATACAGAGGCACATAGCTCTTACGATGCTTTATATCCAAATGAGCTCCTAAATTCCTTTGAATGGTAATAATTTTCCTACACATCGCCTTATACTAAAGAAAGGAGTCCCAATAATGTTACTAAGAAATCTAGACCAACCTCGGTGGCCTGTGTAATGGAACACGTTTAATTATTACTGATTTTGGTGATATGCTTATACATGCTCGGATAATGACCTGTACACATATAGGTGACGTTGTGCTTATACCAAGAATTTGTCTTACTCGACTAATGTCAAGCTGCCTTTTGATCTAGACAAAGACAATTTCCTGTTAGGGTGTGCTATGCAATGACTATTAATAAAAGCCGTACGTATTACTTTCTCAAAGGTTGGTGTGTACTTAAAAACACCTGCTTTTAGCCATGGTCAATCAGATGTTGCTATTTCTAGGGTGACATCCAAACATGGGCTCAAGATACTTATTGAGGATAAGGATGGTGTGTGTGTAGATGAGACACAAAATATTGTTTACCCCCGAGATACTTTCAGCAGATCGATCCCGCCCGGCCGCTCCTACTCCTCCAACCACTCCCGATGGTAGTGGCTCCATCACTCCTCTACTTCAGGTATCTCCATCTGTGGAGAGCGTGGAGGAAACAAAAACTGCCTCTCCCACTGATGACCTGGTGCTCCAGAACGTATGCATCTTCCTTGATTTAGCTTTCACATACCAACCCTAGATTCAATCTATCTAACTTCCTATGAATAACGCTACAGACCCCACCACCCAATCTCCATGATGACGACACAACGCTACAGAAGCTCAAGAAAGGGTAACCAAATCCCCATCGTGTGTTTTCCCATGCTTATGTTTATGTTTGTCACACATACCTCTTTGTTGCTCTATCACAGAATAAAAACAGTCGAACAAAGATTCCCGCAGCCTAAGTCTTCTTCTAGGAAGAGGTTGTCCATGGATGATCCTCGTGATACTCGTGTTTCTAAATCTTTCTTGTTCAAAAGGCCTTATTAATGGATCCATTAGCTACCTTTTTTCTCGAGCTTTCAAATATGCTCGCTTTGTTTTATCATCCGAATAGGCTTCCAACAATACCTTAGATCCAACCGACGTATTACAAAGAAGACCAGATGCTTCCTCTTTACAGAGATCATTGGCGTAGTATGTGCAAAAAAAAAGCATACCATAACCAACTCTATCTTATTTTCGGCCGATGCGCTCTCACGATTGTATACTTTTTACCCGCTACCCAAAGGATACGACTCTTGAAGCCTCTCTCAACAAGAAGAAGCGGTCTCGCTCCACCAAAGCTATTCCGCACGAGGCTGCCTGAGCAAGGTAAATCGTGTTATAACACACTCATCTTCATGCCGTGTCCTATTAGTTGGTGAAAATGATCTCGCCACTAATCACGTAACATGTTCCTCGCGTTTTAGATCTCCTTGCCTGAGCTGCATCTTTTGACCGGGTGGGGTACCTCATCTCGACCATCCGAGGAAGACTTCCACCTCCTTTTGCCGACATCTAGCTTGTTAGAGATCTGCTTTCGCGGACCCATGGCGTTTAATAGGCCCGGGTGCCGGCTATAGGCATGAAGAACTTAAATTCGTGAGCCAAATGTGGCTCCTGTCAGAATTTAAGCGCTGTGTACACCGGCTGATATGGGCAAATGTGTCCACGGTCACCCGTTCCTCGTGAACGGTCAAGATACACCATATGCCATTTCTTTGTTGCTTTGCCTTCGCTTGCCTTTAGACAAGAATATGCTTTGCTAATAGTAATGCCAATAGGATGCTAAGTTTGGTTTCGTAATTTTGCCTGTGCTGCCCCTCAAGCAACATAATAATTCTGCCTATGTTAGAGTATGTATTAATCACTCTATGACGTGAATCACAATGTAGCTATTGAAAATAGATTAGTGAAAATCCTAAAATTAAAATTGTGTTCTTCTAATTTTACTTAGTTGCCTCGATGTGTCTATATAAAACTGTGGAATAATTGAAAAGGTGTTGCACAAAGATACATTCTCTACATATAGTATTTCACCTTTTCATGTGCTCTATTTTTCATTTTGCTTTCTCGGCATTGGGTTCCTAGCCGAACTCGACATTTTCTCGAGGCGTGATACGCCCGAATGCCCGCCATTAGAGGGTACATACTCGAAAGGCAAAGCAGCCCGCCACTTATGCTAAATAAGTGTTCTGAAGTGTAAATAGTTGGATACAAAGTTTTAAAACTGTATTGGTCGATTAATGTTGGCTAGAGTTCAATCTTGGAGTATCTGACACAACATATCTTTTTGGTCAAACATTAGGTACAACAATTCGTCATTGCTCTTGACGGGTCCCGCCCCCGGTTGGTGGTGATTCCAAAGTGTTTGCTCCAGCTCCAAATTTCACCCTCTCGCAGAGGCTATCAAGAATCGGAGAATGTCTCACTCATCCGCTAGAAACCAAAGCAGTGTGCCTCACCAACGTGAGTGTAGGCTTCTCATATAGTCCCATTTTTGAACTACACATCATTTATCTCTGCTTTTCCCTTCCATATGTTGTTACAGCACCCCACCCCCAAGCCTCTATGATAACAATACACCGCCACGTAAGAAAAACAAAGGGTAACAAGATTAATATTACATACTTTTGTGCTCTTATATTTCTACATTTCACGTAAAATGTTCTCATGCACCATGGCAGGATCAAAACAAACAAGGGAAAGCTTTCTTCTTCTCTTCTGTTCGCAAGAGACTCCATGAATGATGTTGACAGTGCTTAGGTTATCGGGTTCTTCATCTTCGCTACAAAGATGCAGCGTTGAGGGCGATCATGCACGCTTAGATTTGTATGCCCGCTGATATTTCTCTTCACATGTGCTTGCGATCATGCACATTTTAGTTCTTTTTGCTTATTGTTCCTTACTTTGCGCCCTAGACACTGAAGTTAGCAGTCTTCTATGTAATATATATAGCCTCTTAGGCAGCCCGGTGCCAGCTTAGGGATCTGGCCTAAGTACACTATGAAAGAACAACCATCGGTTTCCTTCTCTATTATTTTCTTTAACCATCGGTTTCCTTCTCTATATTATTTTCTCTGTCTTGTGTATGCTAATCTATAGCTGCTTGCAGTGTTTGCTATCTGAGTGCTCATGTGCCGCTACTATTCTAAAAAAAAACTGAAGTGGCTGTTTTCTATTAGACAGGAATTAAGCAACAAACAAACTCCTCTATGTTCATGATGGTATTGTCTCCTGCAGCAAACAAACTTCATGCTAGATTATGACTCCATCTCGGTTTAAATTTTCCAATAGACTAAGCAAAATTTGCTTGGATATGCGGCGCGCATGGGCGCGCGCAAATCACTAGTAGCAAGTAGAAGGACAATGGCAGCAGTTGCTGAGAAAATCCTCCGTGAGTAAGGTGCCCATTACTATTGCCCGCGAGTGCATATGGTAGTAGACGATGGTGATCAGGAACAAGTTTGGCACGCCATATATAGAAATATCACATGACGAAAGAGGCCGACTTGCCTAGAATGCTCCACCCAAGAGAGCACGTCTAAGCTATAGCTTGTATCGTTGACGACAGGGCATCTAGAGTACGTACATACGTATCTAAGCTATAGCTTGTATCGTTGACGACAGGGCATGTAGAGTACGTACATACGTATTAATTTGATCCGGAATTAATTGAAGCACGGGATTCCTGTAGTGTTCTCCGCCGCATGCAGATGAAAGCACAAGTCATTGGTTTTCCATTAATAATTTTGCCTAAAAATTACTCCCTCCGGTCCATCCGACAGAGATTATGTACGTTGATGATGGACGGTGGCTGCATGCTATAAAAACATATTCAACTTTTTGTCCCAAAAAGGAGAGGGAAACCTTCAATCCTATACAGCTTTCTGTTGCTACCTGAAAACGCGATGGAGAATGCTATTTCTGGTAAAGTTTTTTTTTTAAATATATATATATATATATATATATATATATATATATATATATATATATATATAGAGAGAGAGAGTATAGTCTGTAGCCAGCTATAGAATCAGATATTCTGTAGCCGAGCCCACAGGCCGAACCAGGTCCGTCATGGCCGGTGCGCTGCCTCCTTGGTCTGGCTCCGCGTAATTATAGTCAGTGCTGCATGCGAGCCGAGCTGCAACACAGCCATGGTAAATTTGGAAAGTAATTAATGAGTACAATCATTATGAAAATGTCTCGTCCAATCTGGTTGACCACATGCACATGCATCCAATATAGTAAATGTGTTTGTTTTTCTTGAATCTAACGGTGAATGTGTTACGAGAACAAAGAAGTGAATATATATAAAAAAGTTGGTAATTGGGATAAGAAATTATAGTAATTTAACGTCAAGTAACCATATTATAAATTTATAATGTTTCGATTGGCTCAAGATGATCATCGTAATATTGAGTAACTAGTTATTGTAATGTCGCGACCAATTTACTGTAAAATAGTTATGACAATTCAAGGAATTATCGTAAATTGACATCAAGTAGTTACCATAATTACTATATTTCAATTGGCTCAAGATGATTATTGTTATTTTGAGTAAAAATTATTGTAATGACACAACCAATTTACCATAAAATAGTTACGACACTTCAAATATGCAATGACGATAATTAAGATAAGAAGTTACCACAATTTAGCGTCAATCAATTTTGAATAATTAGTTACTATAACTAATGGAGGGATAATCGTAATTATATAGTTATATTGGCTCAAAATGATAATGATGTTGAGAAGATATGACAATTGAGACAATTTCACATCACCAAATTGGCTCGATTACAACAATATGGGAGGAATGTACAACATTGAAAATAGTATTAGCTTCACTTGCATGTTCCAATTGAAACTGCAACAAAGTCGATGTCGTGCATGCCGAACAAGCAAAAAAATTTGTCCAACGCCATCAGTACCTCGCTCGCCTTAGCTCCATCCTCCGAGAGAATGACAGTATCCTGAAGGGTAAGCAATAGAAAAAAAATTAAGCTCAGATTACAATTACCAACAGAATAGGGGATTAGCAGATGCGGCAAAAAAAATCGCAAAGATCCAATCTACTATTTTAAGCACATGATAACTATGCACATAGAAAAAAAAAAAATTAGATAAGAATTTTCTACTATGAGATGCAGGAAGAAAACCATGGTCTGCAAATATACTACACTACCGTCTACTTTCAACAGGACCAGATAAGTCTGAATTCCCCTCTGATAGAAACAGAACAACTAATAGATGGTGTTCAGTCCCAACCTTTTGTTGCTTAGATAAAATCCATGACACACTGATGAAATTGACGCTACCAAAATTCTAATAAATCTACCAAAGTAATAGACCCTCTGATGAAATTGACATTCAGAAATATAGATGCGATAAGAGCAGGCATACTCCGTTCAGTAGCAAATTGGTCACTTTAATAGCCTATCTCCGCTCCACTAGCCTGATGGGGATGTCCAGCGACGACACGAGCAGGCAGCGTCGGATGGCAACTGCTGGAAAATACTTACCTCAATCACGCATCCGCTTTCATCAGATAAAAAAAGTAGTCAATCCCTGAAAATCTGCTTCAGCGTCCGGTGTTTGTGCAGGGCTCACCTCGAGATACTGTCACAGCACGAGATGCGACAGGTGTTGAGCCGCCGGCTCCTGATGAACGAACGCGACCGTGGAGGGCGTGCGCTCAGCTCGATGCCATCGCCGCGAGGGCCATCTGCAAGGGACGAGCCGCACGGCCGCCGGACGAGGGGAAGACGCACGCCGCCTATCGTCGAAGGGACCGCGCTGTGCCGTGCCGCCGTCGGGATCGCCATCGGCACTTGGAGCGTCGACGCCGCGCGCGGTTAGGCAAGAGCAGCGACCGCCTCCGTTCGGAGGAGGTCGTCGCTGCTACGACAGGCCGTCGTCTCCAGGAGCCATCCGCGCGGGACAGGCCGCGCGTCCGGCAGAGTGCGGCGGTGCTGCCGCTGGACGGTGAAAACGTGCCTCCATTGCCGCCTGATGCAGATCCACGCCGTGGCTCCTGGAGCCACTCGCCTGATGTTCCTCGGGAGGGAATACGAAATTAGTGGAGAGAGAGAAATTAGGACGATGGGTAGTGTCGTGGAGCATTGAATCACTGCATGTGGGTTATTGTGGGTGAATGGAGCAGCCAGGTTGGTGGGATGGTGCGGCGATGCGCTCGTGATGGTCGGGCTCGCGAGTTTGGGTCCGGCTACAAAATATTATATTCTGTAGCTGGCTACAGCCTAATAGTTCTATATATATATATATATATATATATATATATATATATATATATATATATATATATATATATATATATATATATATATATATATATATATATATACATATATGTATATATACATATATATATATATATATATATATATATATATATATATATATATAAAGGAGAGGAGAATGTTATTTGAAGTTGATCCCATTCAAAGCATATAGAACTTTATCTTAACTGCACATAAGCACACAAGAATTCACACCACACCACACACTCACACACACGAGTCACTAAAAGCCATGTCTCTGGTCCGACAGTAGCTGGAGAATAATCCAGCTACTACATGTCTATAAGCTTTACATATTCTGTACCATCTTTTGCATCTTTGGGTGGTATATTATTTTTTTCTTGTCTCCGGTCCGACAGTATATATTTGCTTTCTAACTTGTATATATGCACAGAAGGGGAAAAAAACTCGAACACCCTGCATTCTTCTTTTTCTTTGGTCAAGAACCTGTCCGGTCCAATCACCAATCTGATCCTGGGCTGCAACAGATCCAGACGCTACCAACTGCAATGTACATAGATCAGGCATGCAGAAAAAACAATACTGCTGATGCACAGAGGCAGCTTAAGGTGAAAAAGTCCAACGTATGAGCTGGATTACGCAGAGTCAGTCAGCATCGAAAACGGATGACGATGCATGAGATATCGTCCTTGCTCATCCTTCCCAGGGCCTCAGACGTCAACCGCTTTGCTGCTGTTTGCGGGTCCTTGGTTGACTTCACCAGATCAACAGCTTCTTGGTTCTTCATTACCTTCACCGAGAACACAGTAATTGAGTGAATATAAACAAGGAGAAAAGAGATAATTAGGAGAAAATGATTCTGATCGGATATCAAAGTCTTGGACTATATAGGGAAGTTGACAATGTTAAGTGAAATACGCAAGGAAAACACATACCTTCCATAATCCATCACTGGCAAGTATGACAAATTCTATGCTTGAGTTTATCTTTATATGCTTAACATCAGGTTCTGAGCTCAAGTGAGCCTTGAGGCTCTGATCACCAAATGCCCTTGCAACCGCAAGTTGGCCATTTACACGAGGAACATCACCTATCAGCAACTAAAAGATGTATTGAGGCGGTTTACATGGCGATTGGATAAAACAATGACAAGGGAGTTAGGCAACTAGATTCTTACCGGGGAACGTAGAGACAAAACCACCTTGTTTTTCGATCCTCTTCCGTTCATTAGTGGTATGGGGTTCGTGATCAACAGTAAGCTGACTGGCAATACCTCTTTCACATACAACAGCTCTTGAATCGCCTATATTTGCAATCCACAAATCTGTACCATCAACTACAATAGCAGTGACTGCTGTTGAACCCCCTGGTCCTAGTTGCTTAGTATTTTCCAGAATATATTTGTTTGTAGAGCTGTATGCATTTTTAATTGCTTCTTGAGGGTCTGACCAAAATAGAGGCTGCAAACACCATAAAAAGGGAATTGGATGAGTATCTTTGTAGAGGAAATAACATAAATTGGGATTCATTAAAATGAAGCTTCATTTATCGAAAAAAATTATAGATGGAGTACATCACATGTTTTACACAGCAATTATTAAAAAAAAAAGGCTTACCTCTTTCAGTATGTTGTCAAAAAGATTAGCTTTCAAATAATTGGCCACGCTATCTCCCAAATGTCCATCATAAATGGCAAAAAGACCAAGTTCGTGATCATTTTCATATCTATACTCTGCTACATGGTAGTCTTCCATATCATGGCCAGATCTTCCTTCCACTAAGTGAAATCCGTGTGTTACTTTGTTGCTTGACAACTTGCTCTGTCCTTTTCCAGTATCAGAAGATGATGAACTGAGACAAGCTGCACTCTTTACAGTACATACAGAAATGGAAGAATAACAAGTTACAACAATAGATCTATTTAAAAAGCACTAGCACTTTATAAAGCATTGAAAGAACAAATAGAAAAGGATATTCAATCAAAATTATCACAAGTTTATTATTTACGATACAATGAAATTTACAATGTAAAAGACTTTCTGGCTATTCTAATTCACATTGAAATGCTAATGGTTGCGCCATTTATGTTGTGGACACTTTTGTGGGGATTAGGTAAGCAAGAAGAAGCAAGAAAACAAACACAAAGTGTGGCAAGAACCAAGCCGGTTATGCATTTCCTTCCTCAGTCATTTGGTTTAGCTATTCAGTTGGAGGATTATTTTTCTGTTTCCAGTTTGTTAGCACAATTTGTTGGAGGCTAGCTCATTATAAGGAGCATTACAAGTGAAGGTGTGCAGAGAATTATCCCTAAACCCCACTTAATTGGCAGTTAAGAGCCCAAAGTCGCCTCACCCCTTTGGAATTGTTCCTCTAGCTAGCCATTACATATCACCTATCACCGCCACAGGCTCCCTCTGCCACTATTCTACCATCCTCACTGTAAAGTGAAAAAATGCTGTTTTTTTCACCATTATAGCCCCACAAGCCCCACCACCCAATACAAGTCTTCACTTCTCTCATACTGCAAAATTACAATCTTCATCATTATATCCTCATCACCATCTACCAGCAGCAAACCTCCACCTACCAGTCCTATCCAACCAGTCCCCCCTACTCTGACCTCCCAGCAGTCGTTCAGCCACTAACAAGGTCATCTTAGCTTGCTGCATCACTAGCTTTGGAAAAGGAGCTAGATGCCGTAGGCAGGAAAGGCAAATCATCAAAGATATCATCCAAGGTAGGTCTGGTAATAGTTGGGCAAAATGGAAAATGGGAGCTGCAAGTTTCAGAATAGAAAGTATTTTTACTGCAATCCACCCTATTAAAGGTTCATGATATGACCAAAGGAATATGCCCAGAGAAAGCACACAACTGGAGTACAAGTTTCGTTCAATAATCAATACCCTGGAGAAAAAGGACAGTGGAGAAATGGTAGACATGGTTAAATCCAGATGGCCATGTGGACAGTTACCTAGTTCCATATGTAGGCAATATTTGACAAGGAGATCACAACACAGACGCCCTAATCTCTACATATTTAGTCATTCATCATAACCCTAACTAACATTTCGTGACATTCATCATAACCCAATCGTCCTATCATACCTAAATGAAATCCACACAGGCCCTTACCATTATAATACTCAGTGAGGTGCTACCTATGTATAGCACCGAAAGGGCTATATTCCAGTTTCAACTTCAGAACTGCTGGTGGGCAGCAGAAAGTACAGAATTGGAAATAATAAAAAACATAAATTTAACGTTCCTAGGACTGAATAATCCACACCAAATCTTTTCCAAACCAAGCTCTCTCCCCTATTGGGGCGCGACAGCCTAAGTACAGCTGCTTAGCGTTCACTGCTAGTATAGATTACATCATATGCAGGAAGTCATGTATATGATTGTAATACTCTAGCAGTGAATACTTGCACACCTGGGCAAAGAAATCCCACTTGCATCCTGTATCAATCAACTATCTGACCCTTTCCAACTGACCTCATCGATTGCAGGACAGCAGGCTACTATTGATCCCCGTCCTACGCTTGGAGCGATCAATCCAAAGTTGCATCGTTTACTGGACGCACCAGAGCCCGCTGATAATTTACCCAACCACGATTTTTGAAAGCTAGTCAGTAGTACTATCCCAAATCGTTTTCAAAAAAAAGCTACTTTCCTAAATTAGCAACAGTAACAACAGGCCCGTCACAAGGTCCTCGCCCTCACAACGGCTGGAGCCGCCAGCCAGCCAGCCGGGCTCGCCGGCGCCGGCGGCGGGGACGCAAAAAGGGATAGCTAACAGAGACAAAGCGTTAGTTACCATGAGCATGTTGAGGATGTCGGGCCGCCTCTTGCTGCGGTGGACGCGGGGTGACCCGTCGACGGGCCTGCTGACGGCGACGACGAAGACGAGGACGAGCAGGACGCCGGCTGGCTGTCCGCCGCCCGGCCGCCGCCGATCATGGCACCAGCGCAGCGCCGCCGCAAGCACGGGGTCAGTCGCGGAGTCTCCTCGGTTTCCTCGTGGTTGGCTTTCCTTTACGCGTCTTGCTCGGTTGCTCTCGTGAATTTCATTTCTCCCATTTCCCTTCTTCTTTTTTTGCATATATATTTATTCAGAGAAGAGGTCCTTGTGCTTAACGGGATGGGCACGCTTGTGGCCGGTGCCAGCAACATCGATCAAAATTCTACACAAGACACAGCTCAGCTTTACATTAACTACTCCCTCCATTTTAATTTATAGTTCACTTTTAAATTTTCTAGATACATTACTTTGTGATGCTCGTTATACATTATATCTATATATGTAGCCAAAAAAAAATGCATTTAAAAAGCCAAAACGATCTACAATTTGAAACAGAAAAATAAAAAAAAACCAAATGAAGCTGTATAAAAAAACCAAACAGACCATTAATTTCACAAATGAAGCTGTATTAAAAAAACCAAACAGACCATTAATCTCTCCATTCCATTCCTTTACAAGAAAAAAAAAAACTTCACAAATGAAGCTGTATAAAAAAACCAAACAGACCATTAATTTCACAAAGACAGCATAATTTTTTTTATATTCCTATATCAGACAATTCCTTTGTCCCTATTTAAGTGTCGCCATGGGATTGTGTCAACTTGGTAGAAAACATGAGCAATATTTGTATCTACAAATAAATAAATAAATTATGAAATTAGATTCAACGATGTATTTTCATGCACTAAGTTCTGCCTTTTTTTTTTTTTGCAACCAAGTTGCGCCATCTTTTGTAATAATGTGTCGCGGCTAGAGTTTCTATTGATATAAGTATTAAAGTATATCTCTGATGTGTTTTTTTAACCTTATCTCTGGTGTGTTACTTGCAGCATCAGGCGACGAATCGATTGATCATGGTTTAGAAGTTGAGCGCAGGCGCCGCCTGCAGTCAGCGTCGTGACATCTAGCTTTAGTCAAAAATTGCTCGAGAAGACACGGCACACTACTTTAAAAAAGGTGGCTGCAAGTGCGGTAGACTGTGCCCACACCATGATAGGTCGCATACAGATTCTGCCTACTAGTATTTGCGAAATCAATTATATCAAGTATATATCTGCGCAGCAGTCTGCCTCCAGCTTCTGTTGACAAATGGTAGCAGCTACAGGAGCCACAACCACCACCAGTCCACCACACAACAGTAGCGTGCATCATATAGGCATGTAGCCCCTCCGATTTAGCTGACAGATGGGCCATGGGTACCCCCACAACAGGCTAACTTACAATTGGACCCAGATCTAATTAACTTATATAAATAACATATATAACACAAAAAAAGATGGCCAGGCGCTGTATTATACTTTTCCTAATCACTGCCCATTGCATACAAATCACACACCACACCAGATTCACAAGTTGCGTCGGCGTCAGAGGTTTGGTCCACACAGCAACGCAAGGAGGACACCAAAGGAGTAGCTTCTTGCCAAATCAATCGTCGATATCTTGGACCCACTGTAGACCTGCCATGGTCCAACAAAAATGTGTGCAACAAAAACAACACATGGTAAGCAACATGAGGGGTCATATACAATTATGCAAACACATCAAAAGGGGAAAGGTAGACTGCAAACATGTGAAACTAGAGCTCGCCCAAAAACGAAGCTCATTCTAACCTAGAGTTCATCATCATAACTTAAGAAAACCAAAAAATAAATATACTTCCGAGTTCACTAATGTGCATGCCTGACACAACACTAGACCACCAATGTCATTGGCACAGGCAACATCCACACGCCTTGCCTGCCGTGCTCTATTCCATCCTCGAACTCACTGGGCTTCCTCGAACCCACTCGGGCTTCCAGGGGCGATGAGGTGGAGTGGAGGGATGAGAGGGGTGGTGGCGCTAGGGTTATGTCAATGACCAGACGCGGAGGCTCAAGACTCGAGAACTGGTTATTCACTCTGTTTTTCATCCAACAACACTAATTTGTGACTGGAGGGAGCAACAACAGCTAGTAGTATCTAGTCTGCTGACATTGTTTTCCAGCCATGCATGCAAAATCAACACCGGTTTCTTGGACTACAGATCATTAAAAGAATAAATGTACTAACATATGGAAATTCATCTTGGAAAGTGTAATACTACAACTGACCTTCGAGTACCGACTCCACTGCAGAATTTGGAATGATAAGTCCAACAAACCGCTTGTTATCAGTTGTTGTTTCCAAGCGGACAACACGTATTCTCTTGTGAATCAGTCGCACCTAATTTATGTAAGCAAAATAACCACCAGGTAGAGAAGCAAAGATTAAATATCCTCCACAGCTCTAGTATTATTAAATTTTACCATGCTATCTGTCTAATATAAACACTTCATGTAATGAACTTATAATTGCAGCAGGTGCTTCCAGTAAGAGAACGTTTTTATATAAAAAAAAACAAACCTGCTTAGATAATGCCTTTGCTACTGCACCCCATACAGGAAGTATTAGACCACCCAATACATTAATCTCCTGCAACCTTCGGCCAACTGTGCAATTGATTCCAAGTTTGCATTTTGGCCCGTGCATACACTGTAAGTCAAAAGAGACCAGATTAACGGATGAAACTAATCCAAGTTGGTTAAAGTGTATACAACATAGCCGATCAAGTCTTCCTAAAAAACGAGCAGTTAGGTTCAGGTAAAAGCAGCATACGAAGTGAGGGTTAATCCTGGAACTATACACTATCATTTTCAGATGCTCGAACTATAACTTGTTGAATCAAAATATAGAACCCTTTGGATGCTCTCCTTTAGATCGGTGATAGTCCGTCCATCCAAAAGTCTAATTCGTATAAGCCTCACACACTGTGAGCAAGGAGGGCTTAAGATCACCAATTTTCATTTAGTCACCGTGGCATATTAAATGCACTGGCGTTCGTTGGGTTTTCACATGCTAATGCCATACAAAAACACAGCAGTGTGGTGGTGCTGTGGAGCTTTGTGGCGTTGAGGCTCATTCAATGGAAAAGCAGACGGAGTATGTACATGAGGCTAACAGTAGGGCTACCATGCAAGAGAGAAGGCTACACGATGAAGACTTTTGGAAAACAGGATTTTGGTTAGATGACTTAGTTTCAGATGGAGTAGTAAAACAACATTGAACTGGAACAATGACTTTTCGTCCCCAAGCAAGTTGGGGTAGAGACAAAACAATAACTAAACGCAACTTTTAAAAAAAAAAGAAACAGCTAAAAGCAACTAAAGTCAAAGACTTATGTCCAAGCATTATTATATCATCCCTTTGTGCTAATGAATGGTAAAAACCTACTTGTGTTTCTTCTCTAATTTCTACACTCATTGGCAATAACAGATCACTGTATGCCATCAAAAATAACAGATCACTGTGTAAGCTTAAAAAATAAGTAGCTTCATATAAGTTTACAGGTAGTTTGACAAACATCACAGTGAAGGTTGGATGAAGTTCTCTAACTAGAGCATTACCTGCTTGGATGAAAAGTCATACTCTTCTTGCCAGCCTTTACTAATTTTGTCAACAGATGAGACCTTCCTGTACTTGCTTTTAAGCTCAACCAAAGGCATTTCCCTTAAAACAAGACAGGGATAACAAAAAAAAAGTTAAGTATGAAAACGTAAACTAAGCACCATGATATAAGAGCCCACAAGTAACAGCTATGCTTTACTACCCTCCATTTGACATACCCCAGAATGCATGCAGTCAAACTACAAACTTTGACCAATTCAGAATTTAGGTTGATTATACTATAATTATAATAAGGAAAAAAAAAATGAAAAATACTTTCATATAATACAGTAGTTTACATGTTTTTATTCTCATGTTTATATAAAAAGTTATGGTGTCATACATTTATGTACTGTTAGAGTACTCGAGATGAATAGAGGAAATCAACTCGCCAAGACTTGGCGTATTCAAAGCAGAGTAACCCAAAAGAAAATTATTAGGAAAATGATGAAGCAAGTACCTTGAAGCCTCCCCACAGCCGGATCGAACTACTCTGTACAATCCTTCAGCTGAACTGGTACAGCAAAAGCGAAACAAATGCAATAAGCATTCAGGTCGAAAAAAAGCATAATTGCAATTATAATGTGGCACTATATTTTGTTTGGCAGCCAAGCAAACAATGTAGTCATGATAGACACATACCAGAGCATCTTTTATTACAAACAATATTTCAATATACTATATGACTCCAAACATCGTTAAGACATTCCATCTTTCATGACAGTAATAGGGATATTTTTTTATATATTTAAAATTTAAAATTCTTCTTTGAATTCGTTGTAGAATTCGAAACACTGCAAGTTCACAATTCACAATGTGCTAAACTATCCAACAGTATACAAAAATATATCACATGTGCTAAGGATTCCCATCACAGTAGGGATCTCTTGCTGAAATGTTTCATTTGTCATCAGATGCCACAATAATTGCACCATCTTCTTCTAGTTATATGGAAGTTTCTCAACAAGGTTATTTCTTACCCATGTTCTAAGAAAGAAATTTACAATCCTGAGACATCTTATAGAAAATAAAATAATATAAATAAAGCATGGTCATCAATCACATCTTACCCTTCAAAAGCTAGCAGAAAGTGTCTTCTCCCCATCCATTCTTTTCTGGACTCATAGAATCCATCACTAGAAGAACCTGCTTTATCTTTCAGCCTTTCTTCAAGCATTGCATTTGCTAACTGAACATTTGCAATTGAAAATAAATCATTGTGCTTGTCAAGAGGTGGTCTTAAAAGTAATGCAGATCCAAACTGAAACCTATATCTATATTCTATATTTTTATATATATCTTATAATCCTAAAACCCACTACAATCCTATCTCAAAATAGCCATCCACATCAGCAAGCCACTAGCAAATACAATTATGTCACCTATCTATTCATGCAAGCTATCCACATCAGGAAGCCACATCATCCACTAACATGCATTTTTTTAGAAAGAACACTAACATGCATTTATTTGTCCATCCATGTAATCATACCATACAATCCACAAAAAATTTATTCGCAATTCCCCAGCAATGTGCGGGTATGCTTCTAGTAATAGATACAATTCATGCCGCACAAGTTCTTAAGAAAAACAGATAATGGCTTCAATATGAAATTTACCTCCCAAGAAACTCCACGGTCAACTGTAAAAGTATATAATACTGTACTAGCACCAGACACAGTATCAACATGAACAGTCTGCACAAACAAAATTCAGTTATATCTACTAGAAGTAGAGCTACTGCAGCAAACTTTTGTCTGAAAGAAACACTACCTTTGGTGAGTCTTTCATTTCGACACTTTTAGCTTTGATATCAACAATACCAGAATCAAGTTGCCCTTCAATTCGTGCATTCTGAATGACTATATCAAGTATGCTTGTGAAAAGGTCAAATAATCTGTCAAATTATGTCCGTGAGCTATTGCCTGACCAGCTACAAATGTAATGAAAAAAAAAAAAGTTTGTGTTCAGAAAAAACTTGCCTATTCTGGATGTCCGAAACAACCCCAGAATACGATTAAGGAAACGGGCAACATCATGCATATCAGAATCAAGAATCCTACCAGTAAGCTTTCCACCATATTTTCCATTGCCTGCAATGACAGTTGCCAATCACAAGCTCCAAATTTGAAACTAAATAGTATAACTGATGCAAAAAATAGCAGAACATTTCTGTCATGCACTGCAACTCCCTCCGTTCCAAATTATAGCTCATTTTGGCTTATGTCCTAAGTCAAACTTCTCTAACTTTGATCAAGTTTTGACAACAATATATTAAAATCTATAAGTTTAAATACATGCTCAATCAATACATATTTCATGGAAAAATTAATAAAAACTAATTTCATGTTCAAGATGTTTTAAAAAAATCTCGACCTGCAGGGTAAGACAGCCCCGGGCATTGCATTAAGAAGACCTACTCATGCAGGTTGAGAAAAACCGACAAACCCCTGCTATGTTGATGCGTTCTTTTTTATAAACTTGGTCAAAGGCTTTAATAGTAGTGCCACTCAAGAATCATTAATATATAAAAACTTCGACTTATAAGCCAAAAATCAATGAGTGCGCACATGATTATGAACTCAGACTACAGCCAAAGTACTGCTTCAAACAAATTAGAAACGAGACATGGGCCGAAAAACATGAATTTTATGCACCCATGATTATGAACTCAGAGAAGTTTATATGATAAATTGGCCGAAAACAAAAGTGTGTGGCTAAGCAGCATATATAGCTTTGAAAAGTGTACTCATGTGATGTTTTGTTTGTCTAAGATAAGAACAGGTTTTACTACAAACAGAAGAATGGATAACTGGAACATATTAAGTTGAAAAGTGGCACTTATATATATGATAAATTGGACAAGAATGACAAAATGTGTCACTAGTTTTGACTTGTGTGTTAGAGAGAGAGAGTGATTGTCTCTATTCCTCCAAACCCTAGAAGGGTGGGCAATATAGTTCCGTACATGGGCCTCATGGGCCTAGCCTCATGGGCCTTTACACATATACACTAACACCCCCGCAGTTTGAACTACCGGCGCAGCGGGAGATCAAGACTAGACATGAAAGAAATCAACACACACAGGGGCCCCCGCTCCACAACTAGCCACCGGCGACGTTGAGGCCGGATCGGAACTCGGAGAAGGTCGATGAGGGCGCACCCTTGGTGAAGATGTCGCCGAACCGAGGTGGTGGCCGGTACATGGAGCACCCGAACAATACCGATGGCAACCAAGTCTCGGACAAAGTGCAAGTCGATCTCCATGCTTCGCCCGCCGATCGCCGAACGGGTTGGTGGAGAGGTAGACGGCGCCGACATTGTCACAAAGATACAAGTGTGGTCTTGGTCACGGCCGGCTTGCTCAGCCAAGAGCCGACGGCCGTGAGGCCTCTCGCACACCGCTAACAACAGCTTCGGTACTCCGCCTACACACCGAGCGGAGACAACCGGCCGCCGCTTGACGGTCAGAGACGAGGTTGCCGCCAAGGAAGACGACGGCATACCCGAGGTAGAGCGGCGAGTGTCCGACACCCCCCCCGGTCGGCCGATCGTAGATGACGAGCCGGTGGAGGGTGACCGCGATCATCAAAGCCGAGTCAACAAGGCTACCTGACATAGCGGAGAAGACGCTTCATCGCAAAGAAGATGAGGTGCCCGTGGATCATGCATGTGAAGACAGACTACCGAATCGCGACGCGATGTCGCCCGGTGAAGGTGAGGCATCGCAATGCACCAGCCATAATCCTAAGGCGTGGGATCCGCACGGTCGCCATCATCGCCAGAGAGCTTCCGAGAGTATCGACCGAGTAGCACACGGCCGACAAGTTGTCATCCCGTACCGCCGAGGATATCCGTGAGCATACCGCCGCCGGGTGCAGAACAACCCCGGCGGGCGGTAGTCTCCACAGCGACCCCCGAAGTGGTGAAGGGGACCGGATCCTTCATGGCAAACTCCCGCCGCAGCCGATATGACACGCCGAAGAAGCCGGGTGGGCCGGAGGCCGCGGAGGACAATGTCATCAACATAGAGTAGCGGTAAGCGCCTCCTCGGCCCATGGCGATAGACGAACAGAGAAGTGTCTGACTTGGCCTCTCTCAATCCCAAAGTGAGAAGGTAGGTGGCAAATCGGGAGTACCAAGCACAGGAGCCCGCCGCACCATAGAGCTTAATTTGTTGAGCCGCAAAAACTGATCGCCGACCGGAGTCGACAAACCCCCGCTGGCCGATCGCAGTGAACCGGCTCGCACAAGGTGCCATGGAGGAATGCATTCTTGACATCTAGCCGATGCACCGCCAAGAGCGAGAGAGAGCAAGGGAGAGGACCGCGGCGCATCAGAAAGGTGTTTGACCACCGGACCGAAGGTCTCATCATAATCAACCCCGGCGCCGGGTAAAGCCTCGAGTACCCAAATGAGCCTTTAGCGCCTGCATCGCCGTCACCGACGCTTATGCGCCCGCATCCACTTGCCGGTGACCACATTGTTACCGTGACCACGCGGCACAAGGTCCCACGCCCGTTGGCAAGAAGAGCCTCATGCTCCTTCCCATCGCTACGCCGCGATTAGGATCCGCCAAGGCAGGCGCGGACGAGGAAGGAATCGGAGAGACGCGGATCGCTTCTCGGTGGCGGAGGGGCCGGGATCTAAGAACCCCGCCGCATGGCGGGTCACCATCGGGTGAGTGTGACGGGGTCTCGCCAAGGATCTGCGGGTGGTGACCGGCCGTAACCACGGACTGCCGTGGTGGAGGAGGTGGCGGCGGCGGAGCCGGAGCCGGGTCCGAGGCACAGCGCCGAGGCCGCTACGACGAACGTACACACACTGCTTGTTGGTCGCCATGCGGTCCCGCCCCCGAAGAGGGGCACGACGGCCCGGGACCGCTGCGTGAATGCCGGCGGGGACGCCGGGGGCGGCGCGGGCGCGCGCGGGGACTCCGGGGCCGGCGTGGGCGCAGCCGGATGCCGGGGCCGCCGAGGCGCGGCCCGAGGCGCCGGGCCGCCAGGGCGCAGTGAGACTCCGGGGCCGCGCGTGGCGCAGCGTAGCGGCGCGGGGCCGCTGCGGGCGCAGTGGGAGGTGCGGGCCGCGGGGGCGCTGGGCGGGTGCAGCCCGAAAGTGCGGGAGAAAGGCCGAACGGAACGGTGGCCGAACCGCCCGGTCGAAAACATGGACTCCAACCTCGATCGATCGGAAGGCGTGGAAGAAGTGGAGTACGGGAAACCGACTTCGTCGAAGACGACGTCTCGAGATAAGCACCCGGGCGAGAAGTGAGGTCAGAGCAACGTACCCCTTTATGATCGTGGAGTAGCCAAGAAACACACACCGTGTCGAAGGCGGGCGCCAACTTGTGAGGAGTAGTGGCGGAGGTTAGGGTAACAAGCACAACCGAAGACACGGAGGTGATCATAGCGAGGAGGTGTAAATCAAGAGGGCGTGGTGAGGAGTGGGAGCAGGAGAGGCCGTGGAAGGAAGCCTGCTGAGCGTAGGTGGCGGTGTGTAGGCTCTCGCCCGTAAGCGGCGCGGGCGAGGCCCGAAGAAGGAGAGTGCGCAGGATCGCTCGTGGTGCGAATCATCCGGCCGAAATTTTGCCGCTCGGGAAGAGGTGTACGGGCAAGACATGCGGAGCCGAACACCATGAGCGAAAAGAAGGAGCCGGAGGTGTTGTTATCGAACTCACGCCCGCTTGTCACACCGGACGGCCTTGATGGTGAGGCCGAACCGAGCGGACACCTGTGCAAAGAAGTGGAGGAGGGTGGAAAAGTCTCGACTTGGCACGTAAAGGGAAAGTCCAAGAGTAGTGAGAGAAATCATCGAGGACGACCGTGATAATACTTATAGCCGGAGATGCTAGGAATGTGAGAAGTCCACGTGATCACAAAGGAACAAGAGCGAAGGCATGCGCCGCACGCCGAAGTAGGAAAAGGAAGGCGCACATGGCGACCCAACCGCACGCATGGCGTAGATGCTCATCGGCCCGAAAGTGCAAGGAAGGTGGGGCACTACGACCGAGCCGAGCCAAAGCGCCGCGACCCGGGGGTGACCGAGGCGATTACCCGGCTGTAGAGGAAGAGGGAGTAATGGCAAGGGCCACGGAAGTGGAAGACGGTAGAGCGGAAGCGTGAAGGCGAAGGGAGTAAAGGTCCCGAGTCAATTGTGTCGAGGAGTGGACGCCCGTAAGCGGAATCCTTCATCAGGAGACCCCAGAGTCGAACTCAACGTAACAAGAGTTGTCGCCAGTGAAATCGGGCGGATGGAAAAGAAGGTTATGGACGATCCGAGGAGCAACAAGGACAAAGCAGGAAGACCGAAAGGGCCGTGGGCTGAACCCACGGAGGTGACAGAAGACAAGACCCATTCCTAACCATGATCGAAGAGGACAGGAAGGGTGAGGAGGGCGAAGAGAAGAAAGGATGCCGGCATGAGGGGTAGTGTGGAAGGAAGCCCCGAGTCGGGCGATCCACTCCGTGCGACATGCGAAGCGGTGCAACCCCCATGGTGTCAATGATTGCGCCAGACGATCGGGGAGCACCCCCCGGCAAGTCGGGCCCGTGGAGCAGGGAAGGCCGAGAAAGGGCACCTGACGAGTAAGAGCCGCCCGGCGACCATAAGCGGCCGGTATGTCGGGAACGAGGCCCGCCCATCATACGCGCCCGGCCATGGGTTCTGGTTGACGGCCGAGGGCGGACCTCCCGGAGCGGTCAAAGAGCCCCGCGAGGGAGAGCCGCGTGGGCGCGAAGGGCACCGACAGAAGGTACAAAGACGGTGTCGGCCGCGCGCTTCGCGACCGGAGCGAGGGAGGCCGGGGCGTGAGGGAGTATCGCCGCCGTGCGATGCAAGAAGCGCCGGGTGCCCGCCGCTGTGGTATGGCCGTGGCCGCGCCAGGTCGCTGCCGCCCGCGCCCCGGCGGTGGTCGGGCGGCGGCGGGCGAGGGCGCGCAAAGCCACGGGGGGGGGAGGTGGGGCGCGGCGTAGCCTCCGCCGCTGACGCCCAGGGAGGGCTGGGCGGCAGTGAGCCCGCGTGAGAGTAGGGGAAGAGGTCACGCCAAGGCAACACAGCTTACGGCTGGCGTCTTCCCCCGCCCCGCCCACGTTGAGGACGCCGCCGGTGGTCGCAGCAGCCAGGCGCCCATGCCCGCGGCGCCCTTGCACGACCAGGCCCGGCCATGGCCGGGAGGAGTAGGTGGATGGCGCTAGCCGGCCTGAGAGCGGTGAATTTGGGGTTGGAGCAAAGAAGCCGGGCGGCACAAGGGGCGGCAAAGAATCGCAGCGGCTAAAGGCGGGCAGCTAGGAAGACCAAATACGCCCCCAGGCGGGCCAGCCGGAGAAGGATGGGGCGCGGTCCGAGGCCACGAACACGCAGGCGCCGGGCGACCCGCTACCAGGCGCCGCCGGCCCGCGACGGAGAGGCGCGCTGCGGGCCGGAGGCGCCGCTACCGCTGGGGCGGGCGGGTCCGAGTCGCGAACGCGATTTCCGGCAAATACCCCCGCGCCCCCTCAGGCGCCCTCGCCGCCGGCTCGCGACGGGAGGAGGTCGCGCGCGCGCTGGAGGCGCCCGACGCCCAAGCGCGAGTAGTCCCGCGGCATGAACAGAGGGAGAGGAAGGGGAAGGAGGAAAGGGAGAGGAAGGGGCTGGGGGCAAAGACGCCGGGAGCGCGGCGCCGGCGTACCATCGCCATCCGCCATCTTGGCGCTGGCCGGGGAAGGGATCGGTACTAAGCCGATACCATTGTAACACCCAAATTTTGCATAATTTTTAAATAGTTAAATTGATTTAATTTGGCAATTTTGTGTGGCATTGAATTTAGTAAATAAATAAATTTTATTAAATTAAAATTTGTCATGAGGTAGAAACTTGTTTTTGCATTCATGCCGATGCATATTTTATTTTGAGTTGAATGGTTTTTGTTTGAGTCAATTTGGAATTCAAATTCTTTTTAGAAACTTTAGTTTGATTATTAGAAAAAGTGATGTTTTTATTTTTCTTCCCTTCCATGGAATCCAGCCCAAAAGTCAAACCGCCCCTTTCTTCATTTGGCCTCACTCGAGTCATCTTGGGCCGACCATTTCGGGCTGCTCCGAAGACAAAGAGCGCCCTCCTTTCCTTGAGCCGCCGGTGGGCCCCGCGCTTCTCCTTCCCGGAATCGAACGACCGAGGCTGGGTGCTTGAGCCGGACTCCAAAATCGACCGCCCGCCGATTTCAAATAATAGCCACTCCCGCACGCCCCGGTGCCCCCATAAGCCTAGCGGCCGTCCGCGTCGCCCTAACGCATCTAATCGGCCAGGCCCGGCGAGCTAACCAACTCAGTAGCGGTAAAAGTCGCCGCCGCCGCCGTTCCCGCCACCACACCAAATTCAGGGCTCGACGCCGCTGCGATCCTAGGTAAGTCCCCCGCCCCGCTTGGCCCTCGCGTACGCGTTGGAGCGCTAACCCTTCTTCTTCTTGCTCGGAGCAGCGTCGCCGACGGGGCCCGATCCGTCCCTCGCCACTTCGAGCCGCGCCATCTCAGCTCTAATCGGGTCCGATTTTCGTGTCGTGAGATCCCCTCGCCCGAAGCTTTCGTTTGGTCCTTGTCCCGCCGAAAACCGTGCCCTAGATCGCCGGAACGCCGCTCCCGGCGAGCGCCGCCCACGGTCGGGCCGAAATACCCGTCGTTCTCAACTCCGGCTGGTTAGCGCCCGCCGGGCCGATCCCACTTCTACTGGTCGCCGGTTTTTAATCGGACGGCCGAAATCCACCATACCTTTCGATTTGGAAATTTTACAGTTTAGACCTGTTGTTTTCGGATATTAGTTTATGAGCCCTTAGCGCACTCCCGTGTTTACGCTATGCCTTAGGGAAAGCGTCTTTTCATCTTAATCACGCACCAGTTTACGTTTTCCCCATCGAAAAACGTACTTTCATCTAAACAGCCACAGTTTACGCTTTCAGTTATTTACAGTTTTGCCATCTAGATTCAAACCTTCATATCTTTCTCGTTTTAAAATCCGATTTGAGTCATTCAAGTCTCAAGTAGAATCGTAATTTAAGTAATCTACATGTTAGTATCACTTTTAGTCAGGTTTGTGAACTTTTAATTTTCGGTTAATTACTAGTTAATTATTTTATTACTAGAAAGCTTGTAAAATTCATAACTTCGCCGTTCTAGCTCCGAATTTTGTGATCTTTATATCGATGTGATCGTAGCGGCAGTAGATTAATTTTATGAGCTTTTCTTACTGTTTTCTTACTGTTTGATGTACTGTTATTCTTACTTGGCCTATGTTTGCCGTGTTTGATTGCATGATCGCTTGTATGTTGTCTTTGCGTGATCGATTGAGTAGACGGTGATCGGTTCGAGTGGTCCGTCATTATTCTTGGGAAGAGGATCAGCAGGCTCCAAGCTTCAATCAAGGCAAGTATAGCTTGGGATCATCCTTGATGTCCTATTCACCTTAATTAATAATTCATGATGCATGTGTCCTCCTTGTTTGCCATTAAGGATTATCCTAGTCTTGAATACTTGTTCCTTGACACCTATGGGTTTATGCATTGGGTAGTAATTGCTAGCGCTCAACCAACTAAACTTTACTTTGTTGCATGACTTTAATTTGGAGTAGTTGATGATGCCATGGTACATAGGGCGAAAGAGCTTAGAGGTTGCCGGTGGTGAAGCTCTTAGCTCTCCATAAGGACTTAATCCATTCGTGGGGATCCGGGATATACAAGCATAACCGTGGGGGCTATGTGGCTCGCTCTAGTCGCTCAGGGGGATAGTGTTTTACTTGTGCCGGTGGTTGCCTAATCGGGCGGAGAATGGGTCAGAACCCTATCGCTATCCGACATGTTTAGATAACCCCTTTGAAAGGCTTTTATGTGGTTTTCTTTGGCCCTCGAAAACCATGACCCATAGGTAAAGTGTACACCTGCTAGAGAGTTAACTAAACCGACATGTCGGCCGTGTTCATGGTCATGAAACGGCCTTGGAACACTAATGGATAGAATTGTGTGCATGCCATGTTGTTGGTATTAATTTGATGATGATATCCGGCCCACAAGTGTGAATAATGGTTTGGGATTCCTTTCTTGCTAAGCTTAAAACTTGACCAACTCTAAAAGCAACCGCAGCTTAAGACGATTGTCGCCTTTTGAGCCTTCATAACCCCTCGCTATGCTTAAGTGGAGTTCGACATGGACTCACCCTTGCTATATCACATTAAAATGATCAAGGTGGGTGTGATGACTACGATGATAACTACCGTGATGAGTACTACTAGGCTTGTGGTTCACCAGTTGGCTATCCCTCGTGGAGTTGAGCTACCATGGAGTGTTTTATCGGTCTTTCGTTTGTGCTAGAAACTTTGATATTATTATTGAATTCGAGATACTATTTGGTTTGTATAAAGTCTCGTGATTTGATACTTCGATTTGTCATGCATATGTGAGATTGATCTCTGGGCACATATGTATTCTATACTCATTTTTGGTTCTTTAAAAAATGGGTATGACAAGTTGGTATCGAGCCGAGGCCGACCGGAGGACGCAAGCCTTAGTTAGAATGGTGGTCGCTTTTAGCTCTCTTGCTCTATTCATGCCTCCTTCATTATTTGCCAAACTTTTTGGGGTTGAGTTACTAACTTATTGTGAAATTTCCTACTAATTTCTATAGATGCCGATGACAAGGTCCCAGTATTTGTCTCTTCAAGTCGGCCAAGAAGTCAAAAGGAGTTTCCCCTCGAGAAGGTCCCCGCGGCGTGCGCCTCACGCCAACACCGAAGAAGAACCTATGGAGGAGGCGGTGCCGAAGACAACCCCATGGACGCCGTGGATGTGTCCAAAGATGAAGAAGAAGTGGCACCACAAGTGGGTGGATCACCACCACAGCCGCCATCACCACCATCACCACCACCGGTGCAAGATCCTCCAAAGACACCCCCGGGATGGACTATGAGGGTTTATTTCCCACCGGCAGGCCAGACTGCTTCACATCAGCGTCTTGTGCAAATGCTGATCAACTACTATGGGGATTGGTTCGCCCGTGTGCAATACATCTGCCAGGAGTACACCCATCCCCTGGAGGAGACCTTCTGGAGATCTGAGGTGCTCATTTGTTATTATGATCAGTCCAGGGGCGCAGATTTGGCGGAGTCCCGTTTCACTCATCTTGGTCCTCGTCCATCTATGCTTTCTAGCATGGACGATGCGGCGGCGGAAGCCTACATGGAATTCCATGCCCGCCGTTTTGATCAAATGCAAGACAACAACCGCTATCTTCCTAGGAGTCATCCCACTGCTCCTTGGACTATGTTGGCTCCGGCTGGCTTAGATCCAATCGCTCACACCATGGTCAACTACACACGGGAGTTGCTGAGCAAGATCACCGAGCTTGAGGAATTGGTGGCAAGGCAGAAAGCTCGCATTGATAGGTTCGAGGAAGAAGTGGACCAGCGCCGTGTGGCTAACGGAGAGCCACCTATCTATGATGATATTGAAGCCCCGGCACGCCCTTAGGACTTAGGGTCCTTATATCTTAAATTCGTTAGCGTTTGAGTCTAGCTAGTGAGTTGGGTCTTATGTGTTGGTGAACTTTTGAGTGTCAATTGATTTGTTATTGTGTTCTTGGTTGGTTTGGATCTTTGTAATGAGTGCTGGAGCTTTGTGGGCTTGTCCACAAGTTCTTTAAGTTAAGAATATTAAGTTTTGGTTAGCTCATATGCATTTTGGTTTGGTTATCTCGTTGCTGTCCCTGCTGTTATTCTGGAGCAGTCTGCAATGTTTCTGTCATAATTTTATTTCGGTTCGTGAGATTTGGATAAAAATTCAAGGGATGAAACTAGACTTCAGTAGCTTTCCAATGACGTATCATGCACCTTAATACCTATTATGAGCTAAGAGATATGACTGTTCGAAGTTGGGGTATCTGTTCTGCCAGACAGTTCTGCAACCTTACTGTTTTTCTCAGATTCGACCTGGTTAATAAAATAATCTGGAAAAGTTGACAACATGAAAGTTGTAGAGAATTTCGTAATCTTTCCAACGGTGTATAGTACGTTCTGATTGGAATTCTGGAACTCCGGCAATCGTCGAAATACTGAACTGTGGTCCTGAAACTTCGTCCAGAAAATCTGTTAACTTTCATGACTTATGTTTTCTATCTTTGAGAAGGATCCTAAAGCCTATATATGTGTTCTTGGTTAACAGATGTCTGGCCGTGGAAGAGGTCGTGGTCGTGGTAGAGGCCGTGGTGCCGTGACCTCGGAGGATCTGATGAACCAGCTGATGCAGACAATGAACCAGTTCATGCAGGCTGGGCAAGCTGGACCCCAAGCTCCACCAAGGGACAGACGGAGGGATTTCTTGCAAGGTCGTCCTCCTGTATTCACTCACTCCGCTGATCCATTAGCGGCGGATGATTTTCTTCGTGAAGTGGAGAAGCAGCTGAATCTTGCTCAGTGTACTGATGAAGAGAAGGTGTTGTTCGGTGCTGGGCAACTCCAGGGATCAGCTCAGGTATGGTGGGAGTCTTACCTAGCTGCTCGTCCCGATAATGCTCCTGCGGTCACCTGGCAACAGTTTAAGGATGCTTTTAAAGATCATCATGTCCCTGAAGGTGCAATGGACATAAAAGCAGATGAGTTCAGGAGTCTCCGCATGGGGCGCATGACCATGAGCGAGTATGTTGATGCCTTCACTCAGCTGTCACGCTATGCTCCTGAAGAAGTGAGGGATGACAAGAACAAGCAGCGTCTATTCCTCAAGGGCATTTACTATGACCTCAAATTGCAGTTGTCTGGTGGGAAATATGAGAATTTCCAGGAGCTTGTGAATGATGCTATCAAGTTGGACAACCTGCGTAGTGAGCGGGACAGGAAGAGGAAAATGAAGGGAGAAGTTTCATCAAGCAATTCACGTCCTCGCTTCAATCCCCAGCAGGGTAATCAGCAAAGGTACCCCAATAACCAGTGGAACCGCAACAATAATCAGCAACGACCACCGTATTCTCAAGGGAATCAGTATCCTCAGCGTTTCCAGCAGTGGGGAAATCAGCAGGCACCACTCTCTGGTTCTAATGCCACTCCTGTGAAGAATGGTGGTCCCAATGGCCCTCTCAAATGTTTCCGTTGTGGTGAAGAAGGACACTTTGCTGTTAGGTGCCCCAAGAATGTGTACCAGCCGACACCTCAGAAGCCCAACAACAGCAACCAGAAGAACCGCTATGGTAATGCCAACAACGTGTCCGCTGAGGCTGTGCAGGAAGCGCCTGGAATCATGATGGGTACGTTCACCATCAACTCTATCCCTGCTACAGTACTTTTTGATTCTGGAGCATCGCATACTTTCATATCTCAGATGTTTGTTAGAAATCATAGCATTCCCATGGTAGCTTTGAAATATAACATGCAAGTTAATTCACCGGGTGGTACAATGCAAGCTACATGTAGTTGCCCCTCTATTAACCTTTCTTTAAGGGGGGTAGCGTTCCCAGTTGAGCCTATTGTCTTGAGAACCTCCGGTATTGATATGATACTTGGAATGGACTGGATGGATAAGCACAAGGTGCTAATTGATTGCAAGGGGAGGATGATTAAGCTTATGTCACCTAATGGGGAGCAGATCAGTGCTGATGTAATAGTGCAACCACCAGCTACAGCCACAGTGAATCAGCACAGTGAAGGTGTTTACCATCAGGATCATGTTGTGGATGAGTTCCCGGATGTCTTCCCCGATGATTTGCCAGGTATGCCACCTGATCGCGATATTGAGTTTATTATTGAATTATTACCTGGCACTGCACCTATTGCTAAGCGTCCATATAGGATGGGGGGTCCTGAATTAGAAGAACTTAAGAAACAATTGAAGGAGTTACAGGAGAAAGGTTTCATACGTCCTAGTGCTTCACCGTGGGGTGCTCCTGTGATATTTGTTGATAAGAAGGATGGTACTCAGAGAATGTGTGTGGATTATCGCTCTCTAAATGAGGTTACTATCAAGAATAAGTACCCTCTACCCAGAATTGATGACTTGTTTGATCAGGTGAGGGGTGCTTGTGTGTGTTCTCAAAGATTGATCTTCGCTACGGTTATCATCGGTGAAGATTAGGAGTTCAGATGTGCCCAAGACTGCTTTCACTACAAGGTATGGATGTATGAGTACACCGTTATGTCCTTTGGGTTGACCAATGCTCACCTACTTTATGTACATGATGAACAAGGTGTTCATGGAGTATCCGGATAAATTTGTGGTGGTATTCATTGATGATATTACGATATTCTCCAAGGCGAGGGAAGAACATGCTTTGAGCATCTCGGGTTAGTCTTACGTAAGCTTAGAGAACATAAGTTGTATGCTAAAAAGCGCCATAAGTGTGAGTTACGGTTGAAGGAAGTGTCTTTTCTTGGTCATGTGGTCTCTAATGGTGGAATATCAGTGGATCCAGGCAAGGTGAAGGATGTGTTAGATTGGAAGCCACCTACGGATGTGTCCGAGAGATTCGTAGTTTCCTTGGCATGGCTGGTTTTCTACGAGGAGGTTCATTGAGGGTTTCTCTAAACTTGCTAAACCTATGGCTTGCTTTGTTGGAAAAGAATGCAAAGTTTGAGTGGTCCGACAAGTGTCAAGCTAGCTTTGAAGAACTGAAGGCAAGATTGACTACGGCTCCCGTTCTAGTGTTGCCGGATCTAAGTAAGAAGTTTGCTATATCTTGTGATGCTTCTCGTCTTGGTTTGGGGTGTGTTCTTATGCAAGAGGGAAAGGTTGTTGCCTATGCATCTAGACAGTTGAAGAAACATGAGGTGAATTATCCTACACATGATCTAGAGTTAGCAAAGGAGTGGTTCATGCTTTAAAGATTTGGAGGCACTATCGATAGGCCATAAGAGTGACATATACACCGATCACAAGAGTCGAAGTACATCTTTACTCGGTCGATCGAACTTAAGGCAACGTCGGTGGTTGGAGTTGATCAAGGATTATGATGCGAAGTGCACTATCATCCCGGAAAAGCCAACCTTGTTGCGAATGCGCTCGGCGAAAAGAGGTATGTTAATGGGTTGCAAATGACACGGTGAGTCTCAAGAATTATGTCCGGAGTTTGAACAATCGAATCTAGGTGTTGTCTTTAACACTATGGAGATTGAGGTAACCCCTACCTTAGAACGAGGAGATAAGGAAAGGTCGGTTAGAGGATGAGAAGTCGAAGGAAATAGCTGAGAATGTAGTTGTTGGTAAGGCACCTGGTTTTCGTCTTGATGACCATGGCACATTATGGTTTGGAAAAAGGATCCGTATTGCCCGAAGTGAAGTCTATCGGAGATGCAATATTGAAAGAAGCACATGAGTCCGCCTATTCCATTCACCCGGTAGTACTAAGATGTATCTTGATCTTAAAGAGAGGTACCGGTGGTGTGGTATGAAGAAAAGAAATAGGCGAGTATGTTGCCGTGTGTGATACATGTCAACGTGTGAAGGCGTAACATCGAGACTTCTTTGGATTGTTGCAACCGGCGCGGATTCCCCTGTATGGAAGTGGGATGAGATTGGTATGGATTTTATTGTGGGTTTGCCGCGCACGAAAGGTTATGATTCTATCCGGGTGATCGTGGATCGTTTGACAAAGGTTGCTCACTTCTTACCGATCAAGACCGGGTACAAAGGTTGGCAATTAGGCGAGTTGTACATGGAACAATTGTTTGCCTGCATGGAGTTCCTAGTAGGATTGTGTCGATAGAGGTGCGCAATTCACGTCTCACTTTTGGCGCTTCGGTACAAGAATCTTTGGGAACTTCGGTTGAATTTTAGTACTGACCTTTCATCCACGGACCGATGGTCGACAGAGAGGGGTCAATCGGATACTTGAGGATATGTTGAGAGCTTGTGCTCTGCGGTATGGTGACGATTGGGATAAGAGTTTGCCTTATCTTTGAGTTCTCTTACAACAACACGACTATCAACAAAGTCTTAAGATGGCACCGTTTGAAACTTTGTATGGGCGTAAGTGCAGAACACCATTGTTTTGGGATCAAGCAGGAGAGAGTCAGGTCTTTGGAACTGATGTGCTGAGAAATGCAGAAGAGCAGGTTAGGAAGATTAGAGAGAATCTGAGAGTGGCCCAAACACGTCAGAAAAGTTATGCTGACAACCGAAGAAAAGACTTGAGTTTCGCAGTAGGAGATTATGTCTATCTGAAGGTGTCTCCAATGAGGAATGTTAAGAGGTTTAATATGAAGGGAAAGTTAGCTCCAAGGTATGTCGGTCCTTTCCGGATATTAGCCAGACGTGGAGAAGTGGCTTATGAGTTAGAGTTGCCTGCTAGATTGTCGGGGGTGCATAATGTATTCCATGTGTCTCAACTCAAGAGGTGTTTGCGTGTGCCCGAGGAACAAATACCATTGGATGAGCTTGCGGTTGAGAAAGACCTTACTTATGAGGAGTACCCGATCGAATTGCGAGACGGCGAGAAAAAGAGTCACTAGAAGCAAAGTGATCCGGATGTGTAAAGTTCGGTGGAATCGATATTCGAGAGGCGGAGGCAACTTGGGAAAGAGAAGATGAATTGATGGAGAATTATCCACGGCTGTTTGATAAGCTCAACTAAATCTCGGGACGAGATTTTCTTTAAGGGGTAGATTTGTAACACCGAAATTTTGCATAATTTTTAAATAGTTAAATTGATTTAATTTGGCAATTTTGTGTGGCATTGAATTTAGTAAATAAATAAATTTTATTAAATTAAAATTTGTCATGAGGTAGAAACTTGTTTTTGCATTCATGCTGATGCATATTTTATTTTGAGTTGAATGGTTTTTGTTTGAGTCAATTTGGAATTCAAATTCTTTTAGAAACTTTAGTTTGATTATTAGAAAAAGTGATGTTTTTATTTTTCTTCCCTTCCATGGAATCCAGCCCAAAAGTCAAACCGCCCCTTTTCTTCATTTTGGCCAGCTTTCGGAATCATCTTGGGCCGGCCCATTTCCGCGCCAAAGACAAAGTGGCCGGCTGCCTCCTTTCCTTGAGCCGACGAGGTGGGCCCCGCGGCTTCTCCTTCCCCTGGAATCGAACGCGACCGAGCTCGTGCTTGAGCCGGACTCCAAAATCGACCCGGCCACGTCGATTTCAGCGACCTAGCCACTCCCGCACGCCCCGTGCCCCATATAAGCCTAACAGCCGCGTCCGCGTCGCCCCTAACGCATCTAATCGGCGGCGAGCCCCGAGTAGCGACCGAAAGTCGCCGCCGCCGTAGTTTTAAACCACACCAAATTCCCGGCCCCGACGCGGCGCGCTGCAGTCCTAGGTCCCTAGCGCCCGCTTTACCCTCGCGTACACACGTTGGAGCGCTTACCCGATCTTCTTCTTGCTCGGAACGCGTCGCCGACGGCGGCCGGTCCGTCCGCCGCCGAGCCGCGCGCCATCCTCAGCTCTAATCGGGTCCGATTCGTGTCGTGAGATCCCCTCGCCCGAGCTTTTATCCTGGGGTCCTTGCCGGTCAACCGTGCCTAGATCGCCGGGACGCCGTCTTCCGGCTGAGCGCCGCCCCCGCCCGATCGCCGGCGCGCCGCGTCGTTCTCAACTCCGGCGGGTTAAGCGCCACGCGGGCCGATCCCACTTCTAATGGGGTCGTCGGTTTTTTAATCGGACGGCCGGAAATCCACCATACCTTTTCGATTTGGAAATTTTACGGTTTAGACCTGTTGTTTTCGGATATTAGTTTATGAGCCCTTAGCGCACTCCGGTGTTTACGCTATGCCTTAGGAAAGCGTCTTTTCATCTTAACCGCACCAGTTTACGTTTTCCCCCATCGAAAACGTACTTTCATCTAAACAGCCACAGTTTACGCTTTCAGTTATTTACAGTTTTGCCATCTAGATTCAAACCTTCATATCTTTCTCGTTTTAAATCCGATTTGAGTCATTCAAGTCTCGTTAGAATCGTAATTTAAGTAATCTACATGTTAGTATCACTTTTAGTCAGGTTTGTGAACTTTTAATTTTCGGTTAATTACTAGTTAATTATTTTATTACTAGAAAGCTTGTAAAATTCATAACCGCCGTTCTAGCTCAATTTTGTGATCTTTATATCGATGTGATCGTAGCGGCGAGTAGATTAATTTTATGAGCTTTTCTTACTGTTTTCTTACTGTTTGATGTACTGTTATTCTTACTTGGCCTATGTTTGCTTCGTGTTTGATTGCATGATCGCTTGTATGTTCTTTGCGTGATCGATTGAGTAGACGGTGATCAGTTCGGGAGTGGTCAGTTATTCTTGGGAAGAGGATCAGCAGGCTCTCAAGCTTCAATCAAGGCAAGTATAGCTTGGGATCATCCTTGATGTCCTATTCACCTTAATTAATAATTCATGATGCATGTGTCCTCCTTGTTTGCCATTAAGGATTATCCTAGTCTTGAATACTTGTTCCTTGACACCTATGGGTTTATGCATTGGGTAGTAATTGCTAGCGCTCAACCAACTAAACTTTACTTTGTTGCATGACTTTAATTTGGAGTAGTTGATGATGCCATGGTACATAGGGCGAAAGAGCTTAGAGGTTCTTTGGTGGTGAAGCTCTTAGCTCTCCATAAGGACTTAATCCATTCGTGGGGATCCGGGATATCTGTACAACCGTGGGGGCTATGTGGCTCGCTCTAGTCGCTCGGGGGATAGTGTTTACTTGTGCTGCCGGTGGTTCTTGGGAATCGGCGAGAATGGGTCGTAACCCTATCGCTATCCGACATGTTTAGATAACCCCTTTGAAAGGCTTTATGTGGTTTTCTTTGGCCCCGAAAACCATGACCCATAGGTAAAGTGTACACCTCTGCAAGAGTTAACTAAATCGACATGTCGGTAGTGTTCATCATGAACGGCCTTGGAACACTAATGGATAGAATTGTGTGCATGCCATGTTGTTGGTATTAATTTGATGATGATATCTCGTCCACAAGTGTGAATAATGGTTTGGGATTCCTTTACTTTGCTTAAGCTTAAAACTTGACCAACTCTAAAAGCAACCGCAGGTTAAGGCGTGTCGACTTTTGAGCCTTCATAACCCCTGGCTATGCTTGCGGAGTTCGACATGGACTCACCCTTGCTATATCACATTAAACAGATCAAGGTGGGTGTGATGACTACGATGATAACTACCGTGATGAGTACTACTAGGCTTGTGGTTCACCAGTTGGCTATCCCTGTGGAGTTGGAGCTACCATGGAGTGTTTTATCAGTCTTTCGTTTGTGCTAGAAACTTTGATATTATTATTGAATTCAGATACTATTTGGTTTGTATAAAGTCTCAGATTTGATACTTGATTGATTTGTCATGCATATGTGAGATTGATCTCTCGGGCACATATGTATTCTATACTCATTTTTGGTTCTTTAAAAATGGGTATGACAACCATGTTAGAGAGAGAGTGATTGTCTCTATTCCTCCAAACCCTAGAAGGGTGGGCAATATAGTTGCTGTACATGGGCCTCATGGGCCTAGCCTCATGGGCCTTTACACATATACACTAACATTGTGAATGGTAAAATACGATATTTAGAAGCAAAACAATCAAAATAAAACTGTCTAAAGTTCATATTTCTAATTTTGAGACAATAATAAGTTTGTGAAACAAACTTACACATTATAGGATCCCTGATAATTCCAACTGACACTAAAGCAGCTTTTGCTTTAGTGATGAACTCTTCAAGGGTAGTTTGATTCTCAGAGCATCCAAAAGGCATAACAGGAAAGGCATCCTGGTAACCTTGAAATAAAATGCTTTAGAACAATGCATGTATTTGAAATGACCCTGCCTTCCTTCTAAAGTGAAAATCAATATTAACTACTAACCTGTTCCAGTATTCCTCTGTACATCATTGTCAGGGCTTTCTTTCCATAATTACTGTCATAGTTAAAAGGCGCTAAGTGATGGTCCAGCTCTACAAAAGTTGGACCACACAATGTAAAAAGACGTTCAAGGTTACACAAATCACAGAACAGAGCTAACTGATAGCAGTAAACATGAGAAAGAACCTTCGATCTCCTTTAGTTAAAGCTCCAAGAGACTCCAGTCGCTTTGCCACGATTGATGCAAATCGCTTTTCACCACCCAAGTTTGTGAAAAAGAAGCCTGGATTGGTGTTTCATGAATTATAAATTTCTGAGTCAGAATTTCAGATATATGTAACTTAAAAAAAATAATCATTTCTCTTCTATCACTAAGCATAAGCTAATAATAATTAATGATTGTTCTTGTGCTACATGAGAATCAGAATACTTCCATGAACAAACAAAAACTGCATTTTTTCTCTCAAATATGCAGGATAGTTGTGTATATTTATATTAACAAGGACAAAGGTTAAAATAACCCATACAAGAACCTGCACACTACCACGAACTCATGCACTCACATATCTACAAGTAAAATAACAAACACAGTATGAGAAAATTGAAAAAAAAATGTGGTCATATAATACCTATATTCAGGTGCAGAAGTTTGATTAGAACGATGAGTTCTCCCAAACTGCTGAATTGCACGGTCTGCACTCCAAGGAAGCTCTAGTGTTATAGTGCACTCTTCTCCTCTGGCATGTGCAGTTAAGCAGGATAAGGCCCACATTCCTACAGACAACCGTCTTGAAAATGTATGGTGAGGAGGAAAATAGACCTGATTTTTTGCTCTTCGATCAGCATGTAGAGAAAACACCAGCTGATCCTGCTTCCGATATTATGGCAACATTCTTTTCTCCATCCATGAACTGCTGCTTTTCATGCATATTGGTCATGTCCAGTGCAACTTCTTTCCTAGAAAGGGCATATATTTGAATGGGAATTACTCAATCAAAGAAGATAACATTACATGAAAGTTCACTCACGTGTTCGCGCCTGGTAAATAACTCCTTTTCCATCTGATGCTCTTATCAGCATACCACGTCGTCCAGTTATTTCTGCAACATTGTTAGGACCACCAAGCTACAAATACAAAAACAAATAAAATTTCTGGAGGTATTGTTCCTGACCAAATAATCAGCTAAATTCTTTTTGACAAACATTTCACTCTGCTAACTCAAAGCATATGATAGACTAATGATGTTAAAAAAATAGGACATGATCAACCCTGGATGTCTTATTCATACATTAAAAGCCACTGGCACCTTACTAAGCACCCAAAATATTTAATATTTATTATTTACCAATACAAGGGTGACATGGGAACGGGTCCATAGACCAAGGGGGGCAACGGAGAGATCGAGGCTAGTGCACCGGCGTGATTGTTTTTAATGCACAAAGAGGACACATGCATATGTTGTTGGTCTCTTCAACACATATTGAAGAATTCAATTTAATTCCATTACTAAACATAGCTGAACAGTCCTAAACAGTAGCAAGAGGACACTACAGGGGTGCAAGGTTTAGTTATATTCCATTAAGCTACATATGCAGTTCTGCTATTAATAGCTCATTCTATATTTCCAGTTCACAAATAGGACTAGCTGGATCGATTTTGGATATTTTACATAACACATCAGAATTCAGAAGTCCCTGATCCCTCTAAAATACCTAAAATATTTACCCATATGTTCCTCTAAAGTCTAATCTATAAGATTTCAACGATTAATAGCTCATTCTATTTTTCCATGTCTTAAGAGATTTGGGTTCGCATCATCCTCTAGTGTGAGGTTATGAATACGAGCTGTTGGTCAATGTTCAATGCAAAATTTATGAAGCCATGAGGGTATGATGACCTGATCGATGATATCATCTAAAGGATTACTAGGTAAATCCAAGGAGCGGATTATGTCGAGAATCTTTGACTTTCTGTTCAATGCAGCATCATACCTGACAACAATTTTTCATTAAGTTTAGAAAATGGGTCATATGAGCATGTCAAAATAGTGAATGCTTATTGATTCACAAACAGGCACCTCTTTGAGAGTTCAGTCAAGTAAGCATCTCTTTCTTTTAAGTAGCTTTCTACTTTCTCCTTACAACCATAACACGACCAATCATCAGTCATAACTTCAGTCCAAGGTGGAGTGAGGCAACTAGGGTGAACCCATAAAGCACAAATAGAGCAATAAAGCAACAAGTTTTTCTCCTGAAATGACATGCAAATTAAAGGGTTAGACAAACTAAAAAAAATAAGCAGGTGTAATCATCAAATTCCAAGAGCTCAGTGTTGTATGCTATTACAAAGCAATGCTGCCTTTTTGTACAGTGCAACAGGACTTGAAGCAGTGGCTACATTGAACAGTTTCCCAGTAGCACTAATTTATTAAACAATTGGTGCTTGGCTAACGTTTAAAAGTTCAGTTAGATTTGGAGATTGCCCTCGCTCCGGTTGGTTAGCACCCTGTCTGTTTTGGTCATGTTTACTCTTATTGAGTTGCATGCACCAACCAGTTCAACCCAAAAGCTTAAGCTGATGGGGAGAGGTGGGCAATTCACTTATATTCCAACACTCCCCCTCACGTGGAGGCTCCCTCAGGCCTCAGACGTGGAATAAGAGCGAGCAATAATTATTTTATTTAATTGCGCTAACCAGGATTCGAACTCGAGACCTCTGGCTTTGATACCATATTAAGTTGCATACACCAACCGGTTCAACTTCAACCCAAAAGCTTAAGCGATGGGGAGAGGTGCTCAATTCACTTATATTCCAACACTCCCTCTATATGGTATCAGCAGACCTGGCCTATCCCTACCTGTCTCCCACCCTTCTGCTGCCTAAACCTAGGCCGCCGCCTCCCCTGGCCGCCCGCCTTTCCCAGCCGCTGAGCCCTCATCCTAGGGCACCGCCGTGCCCCTCAGCGCCGCCGCTCCCTTCCAGCCGCCGCCGCTCACCTTCCCCGGTGCTCCATCTAGGTGTCGTAGCGCCATGACTTCCTCTGCAACTTCCTCCGGCACTATGGGATCTGACGACTCCACCTCCGTCGGTTCTGGTGTCAGTGCCCCCATCGTCACCCCTCCCTATGTTGCTGTCAACGTGAAGCACCATGTTCCCATCACGTTGGAGTTGGCTCATCCCAACTACAACAAGTGGCTTCCTTCTTCATCACGCTCTGCGGCAAATTCTTCCTCCACAGCCACATCGACGGTACTCTGGAGCCTGCCCCCACTGATGCACAGTGGGATGCTGCGGACTGCACCGTTCGTGGATGGATCTACGGCTCTGCCGCCGCCGACGTCCTCGACCTCGCCATGGCTCCCGACCAGACCGCTCACGATCTCTGGGATGCAATCAATGCCCTGCTCCAAGCCAACAAGGTGCCGCGTGCTGTTTTCCTATCGGAACAGTTCCACTCGATGACTCAGGGCGACCTCTCCATCGACCAGTACTGTCAGCTCATGAAGCAGACTGACGATTCTCTCCCGCGACGCCGGCCACACCATCCTCGACTCCCAGCTCGTGTTGAACCTCCTGCGTGGTCTCAACCCCCCGCTACTCCAGCACCGCCCGGCGACATCACCAACAAGCACGTGCTGCCATCCTTTGCTGCTGCTCGCAACATACTCGTCCTCAAGGAGCTTCGCCGCCAACGAATCTAAGGTGCAGACTGGCACTGCTCTTCTTGCCGGCACCTCATCTTCGTCTGCCTGCACCAATGCAGGCTGACGCCCCTCCACCTGCTGGTTCTCCCGCGGCCCCTCCTCAGCAGCACTTTCGGGTAACACAGGTTCAGGGGGGGCGGCACTGGTGGTGGCCGCAACAACCGCCGAGGTGGCCGCCGTGGCCAGCAACAGCAACAGCCACCCGCCGGTGGTCAGCGGCAGCAGCCTGTCCAGCCTGCTGGTCCCTGGTTTTGCTTCAGTCCAGGCGGCTTTCAGGCTGGGCAGCGCCTGGTTGGCGTCCCCTTGGTAGCCCTAGCTTGCTCGGCCAGGCACCCTAGGCGCATACCTCCTTCGCGCCCCTGCAGTACTCCACGCCGGCGCCCCCCCAACAGCAGCAGTGGGTTTCCCTCTGCCCTGGTTGCAGCCTTGAACCAGATGTCCATGAACCAAGGCGGCGCACCTTGGGTCATGGACACCGCGCCACCGCCCACATGAACTCCAACGACGGTATACTCACTTCCTGCTCCGATACATATTGAGTTGCATGCACCAACCAGTTCAACCCAAAAGCTTAAGCTGATGGGGAGAGGTGGGCAATTCACTTATATTCCAACAACTCTGGCACAGGTGCTGTTGTAGAGTGTGTTGTGTGTGTTGTGTTGTCTGGGTTCTTACCCCCTTTTTATTATCTTGATAATATAATGAAGCGCAGTTCTCCCTGCGTTTTTCGAGAAAAAAAATTGGAGATTGCCAATAAACTGAGACTCACATGTGAAGGGATAATTTTTTCCCCAAAAACAGTTTTTAATTTCTGGTCTGATAATAGAAAGATCACCATGGTAGGTAAAAATGTTGGGACCAAGTACATCACAAGTAGGCTAAAATTTGCAGTGCTTATTGAAAGATAAAAGGTCACCTCCTCAGTGTTGCAAATCTGACACATATAGAAGTCCTCATCAGATTCTGTTGATTCATGATCTGACTCTTCTGCGACATTTATAGAATAGATAAATAAGTAAATCAAGATAATTTTAGGAAATACATACTTATCATTATTCAAGCTGTCCATGCAACAATAGCAATCAACTGTTTCAGCTTTCAACAGCACAGTATTATAAGATATTACTCGTAAGTACAGAGGCCTGTGAAAACATTTGGATGCTTTGCCATTTCCATGACATTTCATCACAATTATGTACTCATTCTTTTTTTTTTCCTTTTAAAATGTATCTAAGGATTTGGACAAGACTTTAAATTGTGTAATTTGATCATCAATTTCTCTTTCCAATTGCTACAAATCGAAGTCGTATTAAAAGATTTCTTAACTGAATCTATTGATATAACTTTCATTCACTAAGCGTACACATAATCTGACTAGATATTAGTCAATATCTATCAATTTGACCTTTTTAAATCCTAATATATTTTGTTCCTGTAAAAATAAACGGAGTAAATGTTTACGTAATAAAGCATGTCCAGACTACGTAAATAGATGCAATTGTATGTAATGATCAAACCAGGTTCCATGGGCTGTAATTTCTTAACTACAGGCAAATACCATTGGAACAGATAATACGATTATCTGTATCAGGAAGAGGGGGGTAAGAATTGGCCAATGACTACTCCTTGAGATGAGAGAATAAGCAACCTCGGTAGATGAACAATGGATCACATGCTATGTAGTTTACACCATAGTATGAAAAAATTTAAGTGGTTAAGCACATCCATTAATGGCAGGTTTGTGGTTGTGCTACAGTGCTACTCTATGGAATCTAGGAGGACAAAGGAATATTCATCAGCTTCAAAAATACTTTGCTCTCCTACAAAGATGCTTCCAAGTGGTAACTATATAAAAAAATAGAAATACTTTTGCCACTGCAGTACCATATTGAGCAATCACTATTAACAACTTTGTAAAAAAACTTACGTGGAGGATACTCATCACCTCCATCTTCACTCACATCTTCCCTTTTTCCATGTTTACTAACTCGCCCTTTCAAGGACATATCAGATCCATAATGCCGCTTGTGCTGAAACTCCTGGACATTTTCTTCACCTGCAACAGCATATGTAAATAAAGTAAGCAAGCAGGACTGCATATACTACAAATATTAACAGAGTGCCAAAACTCATTTTCTGCAGTACAGATGGTTAAATTTTCAAACAGGAATTTTTTGTGAAGGTTACAGCATTTGACAGCATCCAAGACATTGAAGCTTAGATCAGAAACTACAAGTTCTGATTTTTTCCCGAAAATAATGTCTGCGATATTGCGGGAGAGCTATAAAACCAATGTAGGGAACCCTGTAGTGCTGATCCAACAGCGGGAAAGTAGTAGATTACAAAGCATAATGTAACAATTGGTGGGGTTGACTTATTGTACATATGTACTAGACTAGGAGATGATAAATACGATGTGCTACAAGGTGTGTGATCTTATATCAGCACAACAGAAGATGGCATGACAGATAAAAACAGCCATCCACTTTTATGCGGCAAAACCAAAAGCCAAAGTTCATTAGTCATTTATCTAGTGTAATGTAATACATTATTTGGGTACAAACTAACAAACACGAAACCCACCATGGTTTGAGCACATAACCAACATGTAAACACACAGCAAAGAATTAAGTAGTTACTAATAACAATACAACAATAATTTTCTATGTATAAATTTAGCTTATTTTGGAAGAAATGAAAAAGGGAGAATCTTGCAAAACTACAGATACTTTGGCAAACTTTTCACAAAACTACAGATTTAAGTTTCTGAAGAGTGTTTGTTATGGTGTCGGGTCTGGAGCTAAGGTTCTGCGACAGCTTAAGTCTTTTTTTTTTTTTTTTTTTTTTTTTGGGGTGGGGGGGTGGGGGTGGGGCGTGGGGTTATCTTTTTTCATAGTGACATGCAGCTATGAGTCCTGTAATTGATTACATGGGGAAGCAACCTCTGCCTGTCCTTTGTTTTCATTTTCTCTCTCTTCTTAATGAAATGACATGCAGCTCTCATGCATTGTTTGAGAAAAAAAGCTCTACAGATTCAAGCCGAGCATTAGTGTCATGTTACATGACTATATCTATAAAGTTTATGCCAATGCAAACCTTGCTCAAAACAATCAGGCTTTGGAGGCAAAGGATAATAATCCTCTACCAGCTTAAGAAGAAGCTCTCTAGGACCAGAAATGAAATCTTCCAATTCAATGCCCTGCAACATACATTCGAATTAAGAAACAAAATTTTGTAACATCAGTTTACCTGCCTAGCCGCCTAACCATAGAAATACACAAGGTGGGAAGAAGATAATTATTAGTCTTAGATAACAAGCGCACATATTTAGCAACAGCTTCCTCTGTTCGAGCTTCTCCAGTGCTCTGGAGACCAATCACAACACATTTTTTTCTTCTAAAGGCTTCTTTTGCCAATCTCACAACAGCAGGTACCTTTGCAGACATACACATATGCCTAAAGAAACGCTGCGAAAAAAGAATAAACATAATGTACTGTTATTAAATTGCTGAAACATAAGGTACAGTTAAGAGTATACGAAGCACATGATCTTCCAGACTTCACAGCCAATGCATCAAAATTCTTTTTTCTTGAACATGCATGAGAGCTGTGTTTATATATTAAGAATAATGCATCAGAATTCTCTTTGATCCCATATCTGAGTTGAGAACATCAAACAGTTATATGCCTTTCAGGTTGTTATTCAATTTGTAATGAATGAGAATGTAACTACCAAAAATATGTGTTGTTCCATGTATCAAACTATTTTCTCTTCATATACTTGCAGATCCCATACATGTTTGAGGAAAAAAAAACACTTTTGGAGAAACTATGAACTCCCTTATTGATTAGTATGTTTTCAGTTGCATAAAATGAAAAGGAACCACCTGATGACTGGCCCAGTATAGCCGCCATATTTGAGCTGAATTGACTTTATCTTCTGCATAATATTCAATGGCTGATAGGAGTTCAACACGCAGTTCAACCCAAAGTCCAGCTGCCTTCGTATACATATTCTGCAACATGAGATTGGAACTACAGGTTAAGAAAGGTACTAGACAAAGTTAAATTTAAAAGAATGCTACTTTACATCGATGAGCAATCATACTAACAAAAATAATATTCTAACAAAATGTTTCAAAGAGAAAACAATATTATCACCAAAATAAAAAGGAAAAAAAACAGTATATCAATTTACCATCATTCTTTCCTCCAGAAGTGATTCCAGAACATCAAAGTTGGCACCCTTATAACTTAGAGTACGACAAACATACATTCCCCTAGGAAAGATATACAAAAAGCAGTATTAATGAACATTGACGCACAAAAGCACTGAATTTGGAATTTAGCAACAGGATAGCTCTGTGGCCTATGTATACATGGAACATTAGATATATGTCATCAAAGCATATGTGCTGTCTATATCAATTAGTGTGCAGTGCAGTTGTGCACATATTGGGCAGAACTTGGTAATTCAGAAGTTCCACAAATACTAACCTTGCTTTCATGTCCATAGCAACAAGTTCAAGAGCACCCACACCTCCTTTCTCAAGAGCACCTGAAAATTTATCCAACAAAGCATGAGCACATCATTTCTTTTCACAAGTTAATTTGATAACATAGTAGTACAGGATACAATGCTAACTATAGTGAATATAATATATGTGCCTAAAACTGAGAGGTCCAATATTGTTAAGACAAAGGGGTATTTGCCTTACACTAATACGTAGTAAGCTATAAGCTTTTGTGGAACAATCTAATGAACAATAAAAGTAGATAGTGTTGTCCTTTCATTCAAGTAAAGAAAAGTGCAGATAAAGCACCAGTTCATTTCCATTTACTTTGGGAAGAATCCATCTTTAAAAGCTAATTAACACCAAAGATATCTGATAATACTAGATTCTCTATCTGATTGCTTCCAAGCCTTCTATTGCTTGCTTCCAAGCCTTCTATTGCACAACAAAATGTACAAGAATTGCAAATCTTGCTTTTCATATGGACTGTGGACAACTACAAGTAAACTTACACCTACAGCCTTAGATATACTTTGTCTGTAATTATGGTAGAAGCCTCACCACTGAGAGATGGGAACGCAGTATTGTAATTGCTGTTAGGATAAATTGATCAAATAATCATTTGTATGTGAATTCACACAAGGCACGCAAAGAAAAAAAAAAAAAAGAGGAATCAACGTTAACCTAGAAAATGGTGGAAATTCTCAAACGATGTCCCATCTCCCCATAGACCAAGACGAACCATATAACCTAAATTTCGAGGCTCAGATGCACCAGTCGCTGAACAATAAACAACACGTGCTTGAGGTAACAGATCCTGTGAAGTTTAGTACCATTAGTTTTTATCAACACCTCATCAGAAAAGTAAATTGTCACAAAAAAAAAAATAATCAGCAAAACTGAGAATTAATACAACCACCCTAAGAAAGGGGTATAATGACATAAGCTTCAATATTGTTAAATGAAATTCCAAAAGTCACAGCAACTACCATAGTAAGCTATGGTGGCAAAAATTCCTTCATCCAAATAACCTGCCTTGCAAGAATTTTTACAAGGTTTATGCTCGAATGGCAGGACAATTTGGATATATAGTTTTAAACATATATTTTAGCAGGAAGTATACAAAATGTTTGCTTTTTAAAAGCCACACAGCTTGCGTTAAATTGGACAACACCAGCAGAGCATGCTCTATGTTGATAACAAGAACAGAACAAGGAAACATCACCAAGCAAGAATCTACATGCACCTGAATCTCAAGAACAGCTTTACCAGTGCGGGTGGGCTGGTTCCCTGCCTCAGGAATCAAATTTTGGCCTTGTGACACTGCAAGAGAGATCATTTCAGCACATTAATTAATGCCATCATGTTTGCATAAACAAATGGATGTTTTCTAGGAGATGCCAAATTCATTCAATCACATCTTATTCCTTTTGTACGTGACTTGCAATTCAAGCCTGAGTCTTGTTTACCTCATCAAACACCAGAAGACCATCAAACTCAGATCCGCACCATTGTACCAACTGCTGCAATCGGGAACGGCTCTCAGAGGATGCTATCAAGCTGCTATAAGTTACAAAAACAACTCCATCCGTGATCCCAATGGTTTTAGAGTCTAGCTTAGAATATGGAAGCTTATTTAAAGCGTGCACTGCAGAAAAAAGCATATGGTGTCAGTTTTTTTTTTTTTTTTTGAGCATAAAATACAGCAGGGCATAGCCCCCACTGTGAGATTTTATAGAAATAAAAATTAAAAAGAAAGGAGAGGACTGTACATAGGAACAAGCACAATAAGAAACCAACCAAGAGGCTGAGAGAGCAACTTGGCAGCCAGAAAATTAAGAGAATGTATCTATACAAAGGAGGAAAGAAAAGTGTTTGTCCTCAGACATCCTAAGAGCGTGCAGTTTAGCCTCGTTTAAGGAGTCATAAATATCACCAACAGACATGGAATGAAAATTGATATGCTTGCCAGATAGAGGTTAAATTTTTGAGTTCTACATTTCAACTCTATTATTAAAACTACCAGACAGGTCATTGATCAATGAATTATATTAAGCGCTTCCTCCATTAAGAAATATAAGTCCATTGGTTTGGTCCTGGTCCTACGATAGGAAATATAAGTAATCTTTACTTTTTACCTTGGACCATATATGAATATCCAAATTTTATGCACATTGGCAACATAAGATTAGTATTGATATTCGTTATGAAAAACCCTTCATAATATACAAATCTTTTCATTTATGATATATTGCATCTGAAAATGGAAAGTAACAATGCTTCCATACTGTTGAGTGTCATTAATATTTATCTTTGATTTATAACACTTCTCTATCTTTTGTTGACCTAATAACACTTCTCTCTTATATGCACTCCCATAATGTTTGATACAAGTAACATTAAATGTCAGCCTATATGCTTCCATACAAGTTTTCAACAATGATAATGTGCATCATGTCTCTCAGTTTCAGTTTTTTGCATGAGATGGCCTCAATTATTGCTCATGACTCAAAAAAAAGGCATTTGCAGATTCACACACCTTCCACACATTTTGCACCAACATCATCCAGATCTCTGCGAGCATCATATTTCAGGTCTGAACCAATTGATATCCACCTGAATAATTTATCACTCATTCAAAATGCAAACAGGCCATAAATAATGCAAATACAACAAAAAAATGGATAGGTGGTTACAGAATTCCTTTTCTTGCAGAAGTTCTTACACAGCTTTATGCCTTCCCAGCTGCCAATTTTCCCAGATCAATCCAGCAATGGTACGTCCTTTACCAACACCAGCTCCATCACCGATGAAGAAACCTGCTCTAGCTCCAGTTGGAAGATAATGAAGATGCCTCTGCCACAAAAGAATGTAGACTTAGATGAGAATGAGATGCAATGTACATACAAAACTGAATGAAAAAGGAGATGTCCAACAATGAAGAGATAACTGACCTGACAAGCATACACTATTGTTTCAATCTGTAAGGAAGATAATGCATTGGTTTCATCCAATTCTTCCATGATATTCAACTTGTAAGTAGGTTCAGGAGGTTGCACTGCTGACAAGGAGGATGTTTCTACTACAGGGTCAGGATGAGGAAGACCAAGAGATAGCTTGGGAGGTCTCTGGAAATAGAATAGGAATATGTAAATTTCTCAAAGCAACAATAGAAGTGAAAACAGGAAGGGACCTAGGAAGCACAAAAGCTGCTCTCCTTTTTTCATGAAAATAAATGAAACATAAACCCTTACATAATCAATGAAAGTTTCCCCGAAAGTGCCACTTTCATCTTCATCACGCTCAACATCAACTGCAACCTGCTTAAAACTGATTTTAGTTATAAAGCTAGTAGCATATCAAGAAGCCATTGATGCATGAGATTCTAAATGACAATGACAAATGCTAGGGACTGTTGACTGTTCAGTGTTTACATGCATCATTCAACAACCAAACTTGATTAAAATATGGATAAGAAAATGCGAAGTGATTTAGTGTTTAGCACATGCATAAGTTAAGTATTACGCCAAACTGTATGTGTTGTGCACATGGCTACTATAGCCAATCAAAGTGCTAGTCGGGGTTCCGAGAGACTTGAGACGGACGAAAAGACTTCAAATAACTTGCCAATGTGTGGAAGTATTTTTCGCTTGTCTGATTAGCATTGAGGCTAGGTTCTTCCACCAAATAAGCTAATTAAAAATTATTAAGACTTAAACCTATTAATGTGTGCATGTTATCCCAATGAAGACTAAAGGAAGTTAGTGGATGTGTTCCACAGCATGTTGTGAGAAATCACAGAGCTTTTTGTGCAACCAAAATGGGTCACAAAGGGAACCATCCAACAACAAGAAAGTATGACGAACTAAATCAGAGGTTAGCATATATAATTGTTGCATGCGCAGACAATTGGACAAGAAAAAAAGGAACACATGCCTTCTTGCATGTAAGTTCAGCTTCTGATGAACTGAAATGCTCACAGGTGCTAAAGGTGTGTTCCTCCTAGCATACTACCTATTGGGCTTGAAAGGAGTTTGGCGATTTGAGGTCCAAATGTTACCAGATAACCAGAATAATGGCATCCAGACATGCACGTGGCGAATTATCATATGCCATTGCTCAGTTAAAAAGAAGCTATTTGACCCATGATCAAAATCAACTGACACCACAATTTCGACGTCTGACCTTAATTCATGTCAGTCATTGCCACAACTGTGCAGAGTCATACCTCATTGATCTCCTCAGGTAGCTCAGCAGGAGGGAACATGGGCATCATGGGCACTGGAAGGCGTGGCATCATGGGCAGGAAGGGCAGGTGAGGCATCGGCACTGGTGGTGGTGGGAGTGAGGGCGGTGGCGGCGGGAGTGGGGGCGGGACGAAGCCTGGGCCAGCGGAGGCAAGGAAATGGCGGAGCTTGGACAAGTCGACGGCGAGGTCGACGCCGCATTGCGGGCAGCGGAAGCGCTCGAGGCCATGGGGCACGTTGAGAGGACGGCCTTGCAGCGCGCGCAAGGGAGCTGGATCTTGGTGGGGTCCACGCCCTGCGCCCGAGGAGCGGAGCGGCGGGCCAGAGGGTGCGGCACTGGCGGGGGCTGTGACTGAGGCGGCAGCGGCAGCGAAGGTGGAGGAGGTGGTGGAGGCGGAGTCGGGCCTGAGGGGCGGCGGAGTCGGGGAGGCCTTGGGGTTGGGCGGGGACGGCGGCATGAGCTCCGGCGGGAGGCGCTGCGCCATGCGGCACTTGGGGCAGATGAACTCGGTCATGCCGGGAGCCACGGCGAGCACGCCGCGGCAGCCGGCGCAGCGCACCTGGACGGGAGCCGCCGACGCGGCGGGGAAGCGCCGCGGCCGGCCATCGCGAGGGTTTCGGCCGTAGGACCGCTGGGGGGGACGGAGGAGGCTTCCGGCTTTCCGCCGCGAGGGGTAATGGACTTGGGTTTTGGGTTTTTACCGGGGTTCTGGCGTTCTTTTCACTGGGAGTGAGGGTTTTCTGCCATTTCTTTTTTTTTTTCCCAAGTAATAATGGTTATTCATTTCAGGGCGGAAGATGTGTATAAATATTATTTATTTTGTTATAACTTATTTTATTATTAGAGGTGTTCTAATAATAGTTTGTTTTTTTATTATGTATACAATATTTGAAAATGAAAGGTTAAATAAGAAGTCCAACATTAAAAAAATGACACTTTTAATAAGATGAAGGGAGTAGATAGAGGAGAGTGTGTTGGTGACGGAGAAGAGTAAAGGCAACATATTAGAATGGTTGCTTGTCAAGCATGCTTAGTGAAGCCATCGACAACTTATTGGTCTCTTGATCTTAACGGCCGAGTGTTGCATCTTTTGAGTTATTTCTGACTAATGTCATGGATTTAGTTGGCGCAGATACCTTTATCGAGTTGAAGCATAGTAGCATGATAGCTAACCTAGCTCCCAAAATCATATGTATGCTTATGTGTCCAATGGATCCATGGTCTATGAGATTTTTTTTTTTTTTTTTTGAAAAGAAGTCTATGAGATTGCAACCTAAAAAATGCACTACATAGGCTATGCAAGTGAGGTGAGAATAGAAATGACAAATCCAATTTGGCCAATGAAGAGGTTGTTACGTCACAGAGAACTCTTGGCCTATCAATTATCTACTAAGGAGAATTCCTAGTAACAAAACCTTGTAAGCACTCTTGTTGATGATATTATGTCTGTGTTTATATCACGTGTGCTTTGCTAATCATTGATGAACTAACCAAGTTTTTGTTCTATAGATCCCAATTTTTCCGCAAGGGTGTTGTGCAAAGAAACTTGATTCTAATCTAGGCACAAAGGTCTATGTTTAATTTTATTAAGTACATTTGTTACATATATGCAACACAACGTTATTTTAATTTTTTTTAAGGAATTTGTATGGTTAGTTGATCAGTGATTAGGAAAAAATGTACTCCCTTCATTCTTGGCTATGTATCTAAATATATAATCCCTTCATTTTAGGTCGTTATAGCTTTTTTACACATAGTAAATACTATGTATCTAAATATAATGTACATCTTAGAAAACAGAGTGACTTCTAATTTATGATTATTTTTAACCATGATAAATACAACAAACGAAACCCCCGATGTAGGATTTTATTAAGAAAAAAGAAGCATTAAACAAGCAAATGTAAAGCGAACACAAGAGGAAGAAGAAAAAAAAAAAAAAACTATACAACAAACAAACAAACAAAAAGAGAATAAGCTTAAGCAAAGAGGCTTAGCAAGGAAAGGGGAAAAAATGGTTTTTTTAGTCGCTAAATCTATGAACCTGAAGCCTAGCTTCCTCGTAGAATTGATGTCTCCATGAATCAAAAGAAGATGAAGTGTTTTTGTATGCAGATTTGACAGGCACCAATCATGAATAATTCCGTGAAGAAGGGACTCGAGAAACGTTGCTCGGCTTGAGTTGAATCGTCATTTGGAAGAAACTAGCAGCAAGACCCAATGGATGCTAATGTATCTCTAACATGCTTCCATTTCTTTCTTTTTCTCTTTTGTGTTCTTGGTTTCTTCCTTCTGTATAGAGAGACGGGTGGGATATGAGAGTGGCTAGGGTCGTGGGTGGGGCTGGTTCTACCGTTCTAGGGTCTTGGAGATGTCTATTTCGAGCTGACTGGTGGGGCCAAGGAGAGTTCGGTAGGGCCAGTTTATGAATCTGCATTCTGTGTCATGTTGACCAATAAAGAGTACGACAAGAATTTGAAAGTGACCATAGATTATAGAAGTTGATAAACACTACTTGAGCTTGGAGGTGCCTTCGTTTTGGGAATTGACTTGAGTTGACTGGGAAGTGACCGATGATTTTCATAATACTTGTTAACTAGTTTTCAGGGAATTTCACCATGGGGGTACAATCAACTCGAGCATTGCAATGTGACGTCGTCACGAATTCAGAATAGAAAAAAAAGGAAATTGTTCTTTATTAGTGATTTTATTATAATATAAGGAGTAAAATGATATTGAGGGTTACGTCCATTTTATCACGTTCCAATCAATATACGTGTTCGCCATGTCCATTTTATCCAGCTCACCGTCCCAGCCGAACCGCGCTGCGCCGCCGACACCCGCAGCCCGCCTTTGCCTAATGAATCGTCCACCACCTCGACGGCCGGTGGAGCGCGCTGGAGCTGCAGTGCTGGACCGCCGTTCCGTTTCCCCTTCCTCTGCTCGCATCGCATCGTCTGTCTGTCTGACTGGAACCACGGACGGCTGCTCCATTCGCGCCTCTGCTTCTTCCTTCCTTCTGCAGCCAGCCAGCGCTTCCGATCCGGCGATCCCATTCCGATCAGAGTTTATTGAAAGCCAGACCAGAGAAAGTGAGTACTCCCTGTCTCTGTCCCCAAAATACATACAATTATTATTATAGAACAGTGTTATGGTTTATTATCTTAAGTTTGATTAGTTATAGATAAAAAATTATCAATATTTATGTTATCAAATAAACATTATTAGATTTGTTACAAAATATATTTTTAATAAATTAATTTGAAATTATAAATGGGAATAATATTCTAAAAATGTGGTCAAACATACGCTATGCACACAAACCATGGTTGCATGCTTTCTGGACGGAGAGAGTACTGTATACTCTTGCATTGACCGCTTCTTCTACAATTCTAGTGTTGTTTATTCCACATATTACTATCTTAATTCTTACCAGAAAGAAAGATGCTGATTTCTTAGAGCAAAGTAGCAGAGTATACTGTCACTGTCAGGGTGTTTGAAGCATTCAGTCAACATTTGGCTTCAACAAAGAACAGACTCCGGCTTGCGATATTGCTTTTTTTATTTTACCAACAAACAAGTTTTTTTTTTTTTGATTAACAAAGACGATGTTGTTAGAACCATTACATTGTTAATGGTTACATGTTGGAGCGCCTCAAGAAATGGGCACCCATGAGCATGACTGGGATTGCAACAAATTCCTTCGAAGTCATGGCTTTGAGATCGGATAGCACCTAAGCTTCGCCTAGCAAGAGAATCCACCATCTGATTTTGTTCCCTGCGGATTCTGTGCACCTGGATTGAACTTCCTGCAAGGGTGAAGAAGACAAGCTCCGTATAGGGCTTTATTCTCCAGTCCGGCGGGTTCGTTCTGTCGGCACCATTGATGTAGTTCACAAGCTGTTGGTTGTCTGCTAGAATCGCTGCATCGGCCCTAATATTCATCCTGCAAAGAATAGTAGCCGCAAGAGCTAAACTTGCCGATTCAGCCATTAGGACAGACCTAGCCTCCTTGAAGGTAGCCTTGATGAACACGCTGATTGGAGGATCTGTTGAGGAGTTGACAATGAAAACACCTAGGCCTGCTGGTCTTGAAGGGTTTCCAGGAGCATCCGGGGAGATGGAGGCATCTGTGTAGCACTTGAAACCATCCAAAGAAGAGGGAGTTTGAAGCAGGTACCTGTCATTGGAAGATGGGGCACCAGGAACCTGCTGTAAGGCTCCCGATTGCACTTCCCTGCTTTGTTCAGGTAGCAGGTTTTGGGGATTATGCCAACGTGGAGATTGGGTTGAATTGCGGGTTGGCACATATTGAACCTGGGATTGGAGCTGTACCCGAGGGCTGTCCCCGAAGGCCTCTCGGTTTTGTTCATCACGTGGTACATCGGGAGGTTCATTACCTGCATCAAAAGCAATTATACCTTGGAGGGTCAAGTGCTGCATAGGCTGATGGTTGATTCTTGGTGTATCAGCTGTCAACCGTTGGTCCTGTGAATGGTACTGAACCGGAGAGCTGCCCCTCATGTCGTCCTCCCTGTCTTGTGGTTCGCCTTGCACAACAGGAGGTCCATTTGGATCGCCTGGATCTGCAACAAAAGGAGATATACCTTGGAGAGAGGAGTGCTGCAGAGACCGGTTATTCTGTGAGGTTTCAGCCAAAGTATGAGCATTTGTTTCATCTTGAATTGCCTGGAGATGGTTTTGCATGTGTGCTTGGGCTGCTGCTAGGATTTGGGCCGGACTCCATCTTCTCCCTTTGAACCTGAAATCATTTCTAGCTTTCCATATATACCACATAATAAATAGCGAAGTAAAAAGAGTGTGGTCGGTGGGATTTGGTGAGAGTAAAATAGGGAGAGAGAGTTGCACACCATCCTCCTGAACAGTCAAAGTGTGAGTATGAAGGGGAGGGGAGGCAGAAGCCCATACCTGTCTTGCAAGGTCGCAGAGAAAGAATAGATGGTTGTCATCCTCCAGTGCACCACAGTGGTTGCAGAACCTGCTAATGTGGGCAGAGTATCTTCCTGCTCGTTCCCCCGTAGCAATGGCTCTCCTAATAACTCTCCAAGCAAAGGTTTTTAGGATAGGAGGGATAGTCTTACTTTTCCATACCTTTTGTAGAATGTTGTTGGCCTCCGTAGAAATGCTCCTAGATCCCTGAGCAGGGAGTGTGTGGCCCTCCTGGGATCGAAGATGGGAGTATATTGATTTAGTGGTGCAGGTTCCATTGGTAGCTGGAGTCCATCTAAGGATATCGTTGTGGTCAGAGTCAACCACTTGAACTGATTGGATGGAAAGAGCAGCCTCGTGCGAGAAGATGGATTCAATGAGAGGTTGGTTCCAATTATGAGTATTAGGATGCCAAAGATCAGCCACAACTGCAGGAAGGGGTTGGATGGTTACAGGGAGGGATAGGTGGTCATAGATCTCCTTCCACATAGGACACCAGGGGGAAGACCAGATGGAGGAGTTGCCTGCATGGACCTGGTAGACAACATTATCATTAAGGTGATGCCTGACCTGCAAGATGGAAGACCAGTAAATAGATTTTGGAGTGTTAGTGGGAGCATTCCAAAAGGATGTGTTGGGAAAATATTTAGCTTTTAGAATGGCCGATAAAAAAGGATTTTTTGTTGTTGCCACATTCCAAGCAGAGTGGACAATGAGACTTTTATTGATAGTTTCCATGTCTCTAATACCCAGGCCCCCTTCTTCTTTTGTTCTGGTAATATCCTCCCACGATCTATAATGGATGGGAGTAGTTTCCTGTTCTTCTTGTACACCTGTCCACCAGAACCGCTTGATGATAGTGTTAATCTTTTTTATAAAAGCTTTGGAAAACAGGACAGTAGACATATAGTAAATAAGAATAGTTGACTACTCAAATCTGTTGGCATAGTGACCCACTTATCCTTGATGCTTGAAAGGTACAGGATAGGACATTTTGTAGGCTTGTAACAACAACTAGTCCTGGTTGCTCCCTTAGTCTTGCACACATTTAGACAGTTCGTCCAAGGCTGAATAGCCGACAGATTGGACTGAAGGTCAAAGGGCTTACTCTGTTAGTCTGTTTATTTTCCACTCTTTCCTGTCCTGCATGTAGGCTTCCGTGCGCGTCGAGCAGATTCATGCCTGTACTTTTCAGGTTTGATGATCTTTAAAGCGTGAGACATCGCATATCACCAGACTACCACTCTACAATTGTTGATCTCATCGAGTCTCATGCAATCTTTCTTTCTGGACTTCCAAAGTAAGAGAAATGAAGTATTAGTCTTTGACAAGGTACAACATCTATCCTTCTATTTGTGCTGTTTAACGGCTTGTCTCATTTTTTTTTCTCTCTCTGCATTCCCTATGCTTTTGCTCCTACTAAGTGGCATCTCTTCTGCCGTTCATCTTTGTTTACAGTGAAGATTTTGCAAGCAAGGTGGATTCTGTGGGTTGTGATTCTCTCCATATAAATCAGATGTTCTATCTAGGATATGTTCAGCAGACTGCATGCAGATTTCACTGGTGATTATCTTAAGCACAAAAATGATGACCATGCAATGTTTCAACAAGTCCATGGCCCTTCTTTTCTTCCTTGCCTTTGGTTTCCCCAGCACCATCGTTGCCCAGCCATCCTCTGTAGTTCCCCAAAGTTTTGGATCATTTCCACTATGCAAAGAGTTGAAACTCGTAGCGTATACATATCCATAGGTCAAGGGGACACTACTTTTCTTCCCGTTCTTCACAATAATGGAATCTCGTATGGAACTTATTTTGGCTTCTATACCATGGATAGCCATTCATTCGTTCTCGTCATAGCTCCCTCGGGGCCTCAAAGTCCCGTCGTCTGGTCTGCCAACCCGGACAATCCTGTTAGCCCAAGCGCCGTCTTGAGCTTCACCCAGGACGGGGATTTGCTGCTCCAAGATGGTGGCACATTGATATGGTCCACGGCCACCAATAACAAGTCAGTTGCAGGCATGAGGCTTGATCTTTCAGGAAACCTTGTGCTTTTTGATCAGAATAATTCCTCAGTCTGGCAGTCTTTCGACCACCCAACGGATACTCTGCTCATGGGGCAGTCACTTTGTAGAGGAACGAAGCTCAGCGCCAAGCTCTCGACCCCAAAATGGTCGTCTTCCAGTTCCAGGTTCTATCTATCAGCAGAGTGGAATGGGCTGCGGCACTATTTCGAACCAGCAGCATACACACAGCTGTTCCAGTCAACGACAGCATCAACCTGCTACACGTTTGCCAATGGCAGCCTTGGGTTCCCAGATAAGATCTTCTCACTACCGTCAGCAAGTTCCTTGCAATTCATGAGGTTAGAGTCTGATGGGCACCTGAGGCTTTATGAAATGCAGGAAAATAACTCGCCGCGGATGCTGTTCGATGTATTGAGCTCAGTGATTTCCTTCTGTGATTACCCGCTAGCCTGCGGTGATTATGGTGTTTGCAACAGCGGGCAATGTTCGTGCCCAAGTTTCAGCACTTTCAGGTTCCAAAATGAACGGCTTCCAGGTGCTGGATGCATACCCTTGTCAGATGGCATCTCCTGCGAACGTGCTCATGATCACAAGCTCATACCACTCAACAACGTTTCTTACTTCAGTTACAGTTCGTTTTCAAAACTAGCTGCCTCAGGCTATTCAGAATATGATTGCAAGCAATCTTGTCTAAGGAACTGCTCTTGTCAAGTGGTCATTTTTCATTATTCGGATTTTGGTCACTGCTTGTTGTTATCAGAGCAGATGCTAATTTTGTTTGCAGATGATTCATCAAATCAGTTTTCAGCATTTGTGAAGATACAAGATAGCCCCCAGAAAAAAAAAGATGGTGATTATTGTTGCCAGCTGTACAGCTGCAGGTTTTTCTCTAATGTCAGTATTTGTTTGTGCTGTCATATGGAAAAGGCGCAAGAAAGATGAGGAACTTCTCTTTGATGGCATACTTGGGATACCAAAGCGTTTCTCCTTTGATGAGTTGAAGGTTACTACTGGCTACTTTTCCATGAAGCTAGGACATGGTGGTTTTGGGTCGGTCTTCAAAGGCAGGATAGGCAAGGAAACCATTGCTGTCAAACGCTTAGAGGGTGTCGAGCAAGGAACAGAAGAGTTCTTGGCAGAGGTCAAGACGATTGGTAGAATGCATCACCGTAACCTTGTTAGGTTAGTAGGATTTTGTGCTGAGAAATCACATAAACTCCTTGTCTACGAGTACCTGTCAAATGGCTCACTGGATAAATGGATTTTTCACAGAAGCCCTGTTTTCAGTCTTTCTTGGAGAACTAGACGTAACATCATCATTGCTATTGCTAGGGGGTTGGCTTTCCTCCATGAAGAATGCAAAGAAAAGATTGCACATTTAGACATCAAGCCACAAAACATTCTCCTGGATGATGAATTCAATGCAAAGCTCTCAGATTTCGGACTGTCAAAGATGATAAACAGGGACCAGAGCAAAGTGATGACTCGAATGCGAGGAACACGTGGTTATCTGGCACCTGAATGGCTGGGCTCAAAAATCACTGAGAAGGCTGATATCTACAGTTTTGGGGTTGTGATGATCGAAATCATTTGCGGTCGAGAGAATTTGGATGAATCGCAGCCTGAGGAGAGCATCCACTTGATAAGCCTGCTTCAAGAGAAGGCTAGGTCGGGTCAGCTGTCTGATTTGGTGGACAGTAGCAGCAATGATATGAAATTCCACATGGACGAGGTGATGCAAACAATGAAGCTTGCAATGTGGTGCTTGCAGGTTGAAAGCAGCGCAAGGCCCTTGATGTCCACAGTCGCCAAGGTGTTGGAAGGTGTGAAGAGCTTAGATGCCACACCTGACTGCACTTTTGTTCCAAATTTTGCATCAAGCAATATCGGTGTAGCGGAATCAAGGTCTTCCTATGTGCCCTGTGCGTCACATTTATCAGGGCCTAGGTGATAAAGTGGATGTTCTTGTTAGGACATATACAACCCAAATTTATTTCCATTTTACAGATAACTGAACAAAAACAACTTGTATAATGAGTTGTCTATGTAACTCTGTAAACTGTTTAATGCTTGCATATAGCTATGAACAAGCATAAACATGGATTCATGTACACCATTGTGTAGCTTCTTGATACAAAACAAAACAAGCATAAATAAGATGGACATAATTACAATATTTTTTAGAATCATCGATATGAATAATATTTTAATACGTTTATATATGATATAATAGTTTTTTCATAACTTAAGTAAAATATAATAGGATTACATCATTTTGGTCATAGTGCTACCACATGTGCTTGATTAGATCCTTCTTGAGTTGTCTATGTGTTGGCTGAGCACAGATAGCGGAATTTCTCTCAAATCACCTCTGTAAAGTATGGAATAGGATTATTGCTGGAATGCACTTCAACTGGCAGCACTTACATGGATCACATATACTACCTGTGGTATACATAACCAATAATTAAATTATTTTACCAACAACTGAAATCACATATACTACCTATGGTATACATTTATTCTTCTGCCAGATGTGAAGATAGGTACTTGATAATTCTCAAAACTTTGCTTGTGTGAACTCTTATTTCAGAACTGCAAGCTGAGACCAAAATCAAGTTGAATGCTAAGGCTATGAGAAATATATTTGATGACATTGTCAACAAAATTGCTATAGCTCTGCTTGCTATTGTTGCTAATCACTGTTAGTGAAAATCAATAAGCCTTTAAACAATTATCAAGCTCATTTCTGTTTGATATCTACCATGCAAGGAATTGAAGGTGCTATAGCGCTGATTGCTAAGCAAGTAGATGCAAAAACATGGACACAAAAAACATAGAACTTGAAGACTATGATTGTGTTCTTTGCTCCTTGGATGTTGAAGAAAACCTGTTACACTTGATGATGGGATGTCCCTTCTTGCGCCCCCCCATTGGAGCTTCAGAGATCAACTCAGGCTACCTTTTTTATGAAGATTATCATCACATGTGCTAGTCAATTTGGACAATATGAAATGATGGTATTTTCAGGAACTTACAAACTTCGATACAACGTTGCAAGGATGTCTTCAAGGATGAATTTGCTCTAGTTATTCTACGGGCAAAACAAAATTGCACCCTCTTATTTAGAAACAAATATGTAATCCTTTTAATCTTCTTTTTGTTACTTTTTTTTGTTTCTTGGTAGTTGTATTTGGAGAACTTTGCAAAGAATTCCAGTAGGGGATCAAACCCCTCATGTTCCATTCAATAAAATTATCTCAGGCGCAGTGTTTTTCTTTTGTGTCACTGTGGATCTTCTTCTTTATTAATATAATCAACAAACTCTACTAGTCGGTTCATTTTTTTTTTAAAAAAAAACTGTATACTCGCTGATTGCCTGTGTGAACATCTGACCATTTGTGAGGTTTAGGCAAAAGCCTCTGCAGAGAAGATCTGCAGTACTCTTATAAGATATATATACAAGAGTGCAATTTAATCAACAATATAAGTACGGATAACTTGTCACATGAATGATTGGGGGCCTCTTGGATGATGCTCGTCGAAGAAGCTCCTAATTGCGGTCTCTATAATTGGCACTTGTGACTCTTCGCTACTTGATCTAATGATGAGTCAAAAACCTTTTTCAGATTTGGCAAGTGCTCGATGCCCTGAATATGCGAAGGTAGCCAAGCATACACGGCCGGCCTTTTCTCAACAACAGAACAGCAATGCATGATTCAGTTCAATGGTTTCTGAGGTCTGTAACTGTATACAAACGATGTTACAGTCAAAAGGTCGAAGTAAATTACAAACGATACTACAGTAAAGAAAACTGAGGTGCGAAGAAGATACAGCAGCATACCCCGCCCGGGGCACCAAGAAAACTGAGTGCAGACCGATCCCAGAAACCAGCGCCCGTGCGGCGGGCCTGACTCGCCGCCTGGATTGAAACAGCGAGGTGGTGCTATGTCGTCTAGCAGTGAGGTGAGGACAGAAGGCCGTGCCAACTTCTATGAAGGTGACAATCTTGGCTCATCATTGGATAATAAGGGGAAAAAATACTTGACAACTCCCACGGGAGGTGTGCGACGACAACCTCAGGTCAGCGCAACGACTTAGGTCTCAGTGTCGACACTTGACAGAAACAACAGTTGTAGGCCGGAGAGCCATGCTACCTCATTTAAAATGTATCTTTACTTACACAGAAACAACCTTTGTCAGTGTTCCAACTCCAACTGTCTTGCCAGATCTTTTAATAAAACAGTAAAGTACAAAGCAGGCTCAAATGTTCCTACTTCACAACATAGTCCTCGTCGTCCTCGTCATCGTCTGTTGTGGATTGGTATGATCCTCCATGTGAAGAGTCTGAGGCATCCTGTAATGCATCGCATGTGAATCGCATCAGCGTTACGGTTTCCCCAGTGTCAATATGCATGGATTCGTGATGCATCGGTAATTTATAGATCAAACATAAAAGATTAACATTGCCAACAACTGTCTTCAGCATGGATCTTGGCTGGTGTGCACAGATAATTAGAGGGCAAAATCAAAAGGATGGTTGATGTGCAGAACCTTGGTTTCACATATATATAATTTTCTTCTGCGTGAGAGTATTGTAGCAGTTACTTGTGTATCTAGAAAACAAACAGTACTAACTAATGCAACCGAGTACACCAGAATGCCATTTACCTGGTGTGATGCCTGGTCCTCAGCCACTGGTTGGGCAGCACAAGGCAAAGGATTATACTGCAGACGAAAATGCCAATACGAAAATCTTAAGGTTCGTTGTATATGAAATCAATTTTTAGGGGGAAAAAATAAGGACTCAATTTTGATCTGTCATGTGTGTGCACCTGAGGAGCTTCCGCGACACCGTGGCTTGCATCCTTTGCTCCAAGGACTCAAACCTCTTCTCCCAAGCTTCATTTAATTGCTGCGTTGCTTGACTAATCATCTCCTGCACCTGGTCCTGTGTGAACATCTCCTTGTTTGTTACTTTATCTACACAACCTGGGGTGGATTTTGCCATGGCACCGATTTGGGCACAACCCGGGGTGGGTTTTGCCATGGCACCGATTTGGGCTTTATCAATGATGCCGTGGAGTCTATAGTACCTCCCTCGTTTCCAGCCCCCTTTCGCCTGCTGTGCCCATACAAGATTGAGGTCTACTTCAGTATCACCTGCCTCCAAATGACGTTTGAAGCGCTCCTGAAAATATAGTGGTGTGCAAACACAAATGATCTTTAGGTAAAAAAATCAAATTAATTTCTAAGATACTACATTTGAATGAGGACCATTTTGACTCATTTAAGACAAACTTTTGACCAACAATTTCTTTATTGGTACATGATTTCTGAAATACAAAATTGACATTATTAGATTCACATTGAAAAATACTTACTTATGGTTATGATATTATATCACGTAACATACTAATATAGTAATTGTCAATCAAATTCTTGTTCAAACAAACAAAATATTCCTAAATTCGGACAGAGGAAGTAGTTCATAACATGGTGATGTAATTATAAATTGACAAGGTGCATGCCATCAAGTACATACCACAGTTTTCTTAGCCTTCTCATTGACAAATTCTCCCTTACCACCATTGTGTTTGTGGGTCTTATTGAATACTTCAATATCTGATACTGGCTTCCCACCATTTTCTATTATCTGTATTAGTTCAATAAGAATCATGAAACCTGTGACTAATAGTGTAAATCATACAATAATTTCGGTCTTACCATAAGTTTTCGGTGCATGGCTATGCTCCATGCGAGCCTGCCGTGTGATGGGCAGAACTTCCAGTGCATCTGTTTTTCCTCTTCTGGGCCGAGACTTGCAGGACTTCTTCTGAAGCCCAGTGCTCACATAGCATTTCCCACCACTTTGGTTGCATCCATTCAGGGGGAAAGGCTTCCACTGCAACGGGTCATCATCGTCACTCCCTGCTGAAGCTGGTTTTCTGTGCTGCTGCTTCAACTCTGTCCCAGCCAAATTTGTTTGTTTGGACCTGGCAGCATCCAACGCTTCCTTAGATTTCCTTGATGCAACCAATTTCTTCCTAGCCTTTCGCTTCTCATCACACAGGATTGAATGGAATTGTCTGACTACTTTGCGTTCAAATAACTTCAGACACTCTGCTTCTTGTCCTGGGCTCCACTTGTAGCGTTGCTGCAGTAACAATAAAATGGTGTTCAGTCAAAACTGATGAATTTGGAAACATGTTATTGACTTAAGAATCTTACAAGGAATTCATCTATAATAATAGCCTTTGTATCTGAATGATACTGCTGCCAATGGAGAATTAATTCTTCGTGGTGCACTTCATTTGCGAGTTGATTAGCTGGCACGTAGGTTGATCCTGGGTGCCACTGCTTGAGAAGCGTAGAGATGGTGTAGGCCACCTTGGAACAAGGAGGTTCCACATCCCAGGTGCCGCTAAATATAAGTTAATATATCATGTAAGATTATAAAGTACAAGTCATCCCCAGCATCTGGTGATATGCATATATATATAATAACTAACAAGACGTACTCAATGCTATTTGGAGTTAGCACAGGCCTGCATGCTTCCCTACGTGGTTCGATGAGTTTTGTTGGGCCCCGTACCCCGCGCTTTTTGGGTGCTCTGTTTATAGATCCAATGTCAACAGATTGTGCATCCTGCGTGTGCTCAAGTAGTCACCAAAAATGAAGGATGTTTGCAGAATGTAAACACTTCTTATTAAAAGAAATTCCATCGACAATAAAGAGGCATTTTCACCGATGCCATTGGATTCAGTAAGGCAGTGACGAATAATTACAACAACAACATAGCCTTTAGTCCCAAGCTAGTTGGGGTAGGCTAGAGATGAAACCCATATAAAACAAGTATAAAAGAACACAAAAAAGGTAGAAGACAAAAAGGTAAAGATAGGGTAGATAGGAAAAGAAACAAAGGTCACGGTTCAGGCGACCGATAGCTAGCCTCCATGCGCTCCTATCCATAGCTAAATCCTTGGAGATATTTCACTCCTTAAGGTCTCTCTTAACCGACTCGTCCCAAGTCGACTAGGTCAACCTCTACCACTCTTAACATTATCTACCCGCTTTAAAAACCCCACTACGCACCGGGCGCCTCGGGAGGCCTCCGTTGAACATGTTCAAACCATCTCAACCGATGTTGAGCAGTGACGAATAATTGAAGTGAAAAAATAATGGAGAGGAATATACCTGGGAATGGTGAGCTTCTAATGATTTGTAATGGGATGGTGAGCGCTGAACTGATGGTCCTGCATGGCCAAAGAACATACAACGGTGGTAGGTAAAAGCAAATGATGATAGAGAAATATCTAGTGTTGAGGTTCAGAGTGGATACACACTTGAGACAACAGAAGGTGGAGTTGCAACAGGCAAGGGAGTGGTAGTTGGCAGACGTGTAGAAATAGTAGCGTCCACTCTCTGGTTGGAAATAGCGTGGTGTTGTTCTGCAAAATAACCCCCTCAGTTAACAAATTCCTAGACCCCTTTGCTGCATTCTTGTAATGCCCTGAATATTTGTTGTGGTTAGACCCAACTTGCGCCTCCTCTGACTGAATGTCATGGCTGGGGTAGTCTTCTACATATTGCCTGTGCAGACTATCAGCCCGTGGATTCTGCTTCTGTTTGCTACTTTTATCAGAAGGAACTATGCCATTTAAACATTGCTGAGGCATTTCATGCGCTTGTACTGAACCGAAACCCTGGTTAGCAAGAGAATTTGTAGCCACGGCTTGGTGTTGTCTGTCTGGGAAGCAGTCACTTTGAGATATGCAATGATTGGTGGATACAGGTGGCAAGGTTGCATCAATGTTCAAGTCATCTGAGCTTGCCTGAGATACCTGCTTCTCAGTCAAGGCACTGGGGCACAGTTTGGTGATGATTCTGTCAATATCTGAAGGATCATATTGATTTTCGTCTGGAGAAGAAGCTATCTGCTGGATAGGATCCCTGTCCCTCTTACTGTGTGAAAGATGTTCTCTTGAATAACTCAAGTCCCCTTTTTTTCCCATTTTGATTCTCGGCAGTAGTTTTGCTGCTCTTTCTCCTCTTCAGATTCCATCCAGTAGTGTTACCACACGACTGGACTACCACCGTTTCAGCACAAGCAGTTTGAATTGGGGGCTCTACTGTATCCTGCTCCGCAATACCAGAAATGACATATGTAGCCTTTTGGATTCCAATTCTTCTAATGGAGCCATTTTCATTCTCTCCATGCGCCTCCTCTCTAGAATGTTCCACTGTTACATTGTCTACACAAACAGATCTGGGGAACAGTTGAAGGCCTAGATTTCTTTCTAAAATCACCCCCTTCAACAGTTTCATTGACTAACCTAATGGGTGACTCCATTCTATGAATATTGTGGCTTCCTACTTGCACTTGTCCTACACGAATTGGCCGGCTTATGGTCTCTTCCTGCACATGCTCCACATCAATGCAAGTGGAGAGAACAAATGTTACTAGATAATACACCTTTGTACAGACAGATAGATGTAATACAACATCCACTCATTGAGATGCCTCAAAAGAATGAACAAAACTATTTCAAGGTCAAGAAGCAACTTCAGAAAAAACAATCAATAAAAGTGTGAATGTGCCTCTAGTAAGTTGGCTAGATGTCTGTAGTAATACTCATCAAGCTTGGGTTCAACTCCCCATGGGAGCGAATTTCAGACACAAGTTAATTGTCGAATCATTATTAGTAGTAAGTATATTCATGCAGCACAAAGAATCAATTGTATTACTAAATGTATCTTCAAATCCAACTTAGTTCTTACTTAACCAATAGTTTGGGAAGACAAGCAAAAAGGTACTTCCTTTGTGGGACATCCTGAAGGCCTAATAGCTTGATTTTCCAACAGAGGAAACACTTATGCTCTTATGCAGATATTGTGGCACTCCTAAAGAACTGGCAACTACAAATCCATGGCTGGGTGAAGCATGAAACAGCATTATTGTATTTTTACTACTATCTATCAAGCAAAGTGGATGAAAGCTAGGAACTATCATGCAAAGCTTAGCTTAGCAAGCACAAATTAACCATTGAGTACCTTGGTAGGGACTTGCAAATAGATAGAACATATTACAAATGAAGGATGAAATCGACGCAATCACACCCAAGTCATCTATTCAATGGCAACAGTTGTCTAAATATAGATGGAGGTCTCAGGAAATTTCGCAGATATGAAACACAGTCTTTTAGTTAGTACACATTTGCTGCTATTAGAGTCAAAACTACGATTCTGTAATTGGGATATTTTTAGACGCTGACAGCCATTTCAGAATTTGCTCGTTTGCATCCACTCCAATCATTGAAAGGTGCAGTGCGACCGGCTCAAGCAACCTACCTCCGGCAGCCGTGAGGACGTGGGCGCGAACACGACAGTTCCCGGCGGCGAAATGACCTGAACACCACTGTAGGCAGCAAACCGCTCGCGGCCGTCGACGTCAATCTCGGCGCCGCAGAGCGGGCACGCGAGGAGGCGGCGGGTGCCCCGAGGCACGGCCAGCACGGCGCCGCAGCCACCGCACGGGACCCGCGCGGGCGCCGGCGCTGGCGCGGAGGAGTGGCCTAGAGGAAGCGCGCGCCGCGGGCGCGGCGGCGGCGGAGGCATGAGCTCCGGCGGGAGCGCCTGCGGCGTGGCGCAGCCGGGGCAGGCGAACTCCGTCATGCCGCGCTCCACCTCCAGCGTATCTCCGCACCCCGCGCACCGCACCTCCAGGACCCCCTCCTCCTCCATTTGCGCCGCCGCCGCCGCTGTTCCCGCCGGCGGGGCCGCGTGGAAATGGACTAGGGTTTGGGTTTTTCGAGGTTTTTTTTTTTTCTCGACAAGAGGTCTGCTGGGAAAAGTGCTGTTTGACGAGTGACAAGACTCAAGGGGCGGGGCGTTGTCGTAATTACTCACCCCGTTCCACACAATTGCGATTTTTTTGACTTCGTATAAACCGTGTTTGAGCTACCGCCTTATTCAACTTTTTAATAAATATTACCACTTTTGTTATGACTTATTACATCACTAAAGATATTGTAACGACGTTTTGTTTATTTTATAATTTACATTAAAAATTTGAATAAGGCGAACAAATCGGCTTTACGCTTTATATGAGTCAAAAACCATTGTAAGTATTCTGAACGGAGGGAGTACTACATCTCTCCGGTCAGTCAGCTGTCGGTGAAAGCAAAAATTCCCGGTTTTGGGTATGGGAACACCGGCAAATATTGGCGGCAAATCATTTTTGACGACGCAGACCGCCGTGCGAGAGACGGGAAACGGGAAGAAGTACGACAGGAAGAAACGGCGACACAGGGGACGAGTCAGAGAGAATGTGAAGTGAGTTGCTTTTACATCTTGATCAAGTTAATCAAACGGACAACAATACTCGGAATAAATCCAAAGATCAAGAATAAGTGGGCCACTATCGTGCCGTCACTAGGGCGAACCTTTGGCCCGCATTATGACCCTAGATCGTGCTCGTGCCCGACAAGATCGGCACTATGCGCACCGTGTGCGTGCCATGCTAGTGTCGTGGTTTTTGGGCGGCAGGGGCCGGCCCATCGTGTTAGTGCCAAATGGAAAATTATATCCTCGCTTGGACTCGTTTTATATGGGCAACCTCTCGGCCCGGCCGGGCATAGCCCGATGACATCCGGCCGATAGGGCCCGTCGTGTCATTAGGTTGCATTATGTAAAAAAAGGCCTCTGATCCCGCGCGTTGAGGGCTTCTACGATCGCGTCTGCCCATTAGGGTCTCTAAATGTCGACTTCTACGCACTGGCCCCAGAAGCGAGCGTCTCGCAAATAGGCTTTAATGCACACGGATTTCGGTGCGTCTCAAACTTCCCGTCTGTAGTGAGCCCTTGTTACACACGCACCGTGGAACGCCTCGTGGTCCCGGGTTTTGCCCGACCGTGGTCTACAAAGATCTACTGCACATACCGTCTAAGATGCGACGTACCTCGAAAACCTCACGGACCAGCGGCATCGATGTCGATCGTATCGCGTCCAAAAGTAGTGACGCCGGTAGCGACATACGACCGTAGAAGCTTCGATCGCATAGACCCATTTTACAAAATCGCGTCGTAACAATGACGCCGACGCCGACGCGTCTTGGCGTGCCACGCCGCCGTAACGCGTAAAAGCACAGACGCCCGGGTTAGTGAAACGCCCGTAAAGCATTAGTAATATACGTAACCCGTGCGGACGATAACCGACCGTAATACGGGCGAAATTACGGACATATACGCCAAACCCGGACTGTGGTTTTACGCCGCATTTACAGACGCGTGTGTAGATTACATGTCTGTAGTTCCTCAACCCTTTTACAGACGTTCGTTTTGTCCGCCACGTCTATAGCTTTCGCTTAGTTCTGAGACGTGGTTTTTCTTTTCGACCAGAATCGTTCGCATTTTTCGGGCGCTTGTAGCGGATGCTCGACCGTAGCTACCGAAATTACGGATCGTGTCCCTTTCGCGTTAATCAAGGCCGAGGTTTCTATTTCGGACCCGTTTACCTGGTGCTCGACGTAAACCGACGCCGGGACTACGACGGTGGTTCACGGTACGCATCGGAAACACCCGTTGTTAATTATTAAGATATTACAGCACGGATTCACGTGACAGAAACTATTCCGAAACCCACGGACGCCGTTAGCCGCGGTGGTCCGTACTTTATTCGCCTATTACGCATGTTAAGATGGGTCCATCTTGTGTCGAGACTAGAGACGCCTCTAGAAAACTGAGACGTCTGTATAATACATATACACAGGTATTGGTACTATTAATACGTATATAATACATATACATAGGTCCGATCACAAACAAATGGCAGACGCCTGTAGCATGGAAAATTCATTTGTATTTCTTAAAATTCATGTGTATCTCTGAAAATTCATGTGTATCTCAGAACGTTCTTCACACAGACATAGCCAGTTGTTCAGGGCACGCCACACAGATTGTTCACAACACAAATAACACAGTTCAAATGTATGTATCCACCTGATCGTCATGCAGCAAGGGAAACAGAAGGAACTCACGGTTCACGAAACGAATACTCGCCTTCAGGGCTGATGATCTCTTCCATAACAAACTTGACGATCTCCTCTCTAATATCCTCCAAATTAATCGAATTTCCAGACAAATCAAAATTCTAATACAAAGAAAGGTAGGCATAAGTGTTTATTGTACACATGGTCTTTATTGCCAAACAAAGGTAGGCACATGATGGAGCTGCACTTCGAGTTACCTCGTGGCGGTCGGATGAACTTGTTTCATCGCGGCCCGAAAGTGGTGGGCCGTGTACCCACATGTCTTTTCATCGGTTTGCGGCGGCAATCGCAAACATATGAAACACGCTTCACCGAATGGAAACACGCACGAGTGCGAACTCCAAGTGAAGCACTACTTACTTGTACATTCTTGTTTGGACCTTGCCCGAAACATGCTTGTTTGGACCTTGCCGTCCTATTTGTTGAGCCACGCCCGATTCTCGGAAGCACTCGAGAGGCACTCGGACATTCTTGTCATCGCGAGCCACTCCCGCATTCTCGGCCCCCCGCACCTGCGAGGCACTCCTCGGTCATCCTTGCCTTGAGAGGAGCGGTTTCCACATCGTTAGCCGATGCACTCACGAAAAGGCACTCGACCGTCATTGGCATGCGAGCGAGTCGCCGCATTCCCATCCATTGCGGCTGAGAAGGACTCGATCATTGTTGTCATTCCCATTTAAGGCTGCGTGTCATATAGTCCTTTAGATTAACTTTCATTGAGGCGGCGAAGTAGGCACGGGAGGTTTTGGGGCGGTAAAAGAAGAGAGCTTTAGGAATGCTACAAAGAAGACGGGCTCTGCTCCACTTGGATCGTCTTACACATAGCCTTGTCCAAGAGCCTTAATCTCGCCGTCTGCGGATCCAATGAGTGTAGCCTCAAAACCGGGGAGTTACATGATCAATAGAAACAATAGAATGTCCTTCCGGTATTGGTTGACCTTTAAGATGTAGTTGATTCGGGTATACCATTCCCCTTGCTACCTCAACCCGATAACCTCGAGTCTTCACCGCAAGGGTACATGGTGCCGACGTGGAAAGTATCTCAACCTGCAGCATCCGTGAATCGGCTTCTCGCACGCAGGTACTCTTCACACCACCTACACGGCTAGGGGTGTTGGCGTGCGATGAACCATGTCCTCCCGATTCCAACGCCGCCACATTAGCTGTGAGCTCATCTAGTTGAAGTCCAAACTCTTCGCTATATGCTTCGCCAACGCACTGGGGACTTCCTCTTTCACGTACATGTCGGCGCAAGCCGCCAAAAACTTCCAACCAGCCATACTAGACATACCCACGCACATGCCCCTGTGCGCTCAGGGGTGCCCAGGACCTCTGTGAGCATATCTCTTTCCCCTTACACCGTGCCCTCGGAAGAAGCACGGGCGGTCTTCTCTAAAACCTTCTCGAGATAAAGACCGAGACTCTTCACGACCAAACAATTGCGGCCTTATTACGACACGGCCGGACTGCACCGTGCACGCAAAAATGTCGAGCGCGTTCCACTGGAAATTCATGCCAAGGATTCTTGATGCTATTGTGGAGTAAGTAAGTGTCCTCCTTCTCCCACACTTCGAACTTTGCCTCGTAACCTCCCGTCCCCGGGCAAAGGTCATGCTTGTTCTTCTCCCTAAGCCGCTTGTATCTCTCACTTGTTGCCAGTGCCTCTTTGCTGCTCTTCGCTTCAACAAAAGCTGCCCAATCGTCCTTGGTGATGTATGGGTGCTTCACCGTGGCATCCAACCCCTTCATGACGTAATTCCGCACTAGATTGCTTTTGAAGATCTATTGACATTTCTTAGCGCAATCACTAGAAACAGGTTTAGAACCCATATCTAATAACAACGCTAGAAATGTGCCGCTAACATTCCTAAGTGAAACCACTATGTCGGTGATCAGACTAGGAATATCAACGGTGATAGACCTTGCCAAAATAGATATTCATCCGCAAGCGCACGGATCTATCATTGTAGCATTTCACCCGGAGATATTCAGGGTATCATTATTTATATTTTCCCAAAGGAAGGCATGGTGGAAAAGGATCTAATAGAGACATGAACAAGATAACATGACTGTGTAATGGACCAATGCTTATAACAGGGATATAAGGGAACGATAAGAGGATAACTTGACACACTCACTCAAGCCAAACTCAAGGATAAAGATAAATAAGGAATAAACAAAGTCCTAAGTGGAGCATACATATTCTAGTCATGGTACTGTGCATAGAACCGAGTTGATAGTCATGTAACACTCATGAGTAGGAGGTCGGAGTCGGGAATGAGATGGACGGGAGACCTTCCTGCATACCGCCCAATGAAAAGGCACTTTAGACTCCTACACAACATACGAACGTGGGGGGATTACAAAGGACCGGACGAGGGCTGTCACAACCCCGCCCTACCCCTCGACCGTGGCATGCCGTCATATTCGAAGGATACACGGTATCCCGGACACCACGCCCGCATACGAGGACACTACTCATGTCCCCCATGGTCCCCACCCTACGGATGGACGGAATAGGACACGAGCAAGCCCGAAGGACACAACGAACCGCCATTCAGCACAATCCCGACACTACTCAATTATATTGCATGAATGGTTTAAGCATAAAGTTCTATATGACGATATCACAACATAGAAACTATAGACTAGTTCATATGTCATGATCATGTCAAGAACAACATGTTAGATCATAAGATAAATCATGAAGCATAGGAATAACATGGAGACTCTAATTCTAATGCATAACCAAGATAAGATAAAGGGCAAGGCTTTGGAAGAATACCATATGTAGATTTATTCGTTGAATCCATCTTCCAAGGAGCCAAGCCCTCCTTGGTAGCTTTGTTGCCTAGCTCCACATCCTAAAGTACTAATCCTACTAGGAGGAGGAAGAAGAAGATAGGAGGGAGAGTGTAGCTCTTCTTGTGAGGTGTGTGTGTTGAGAGGAGGAGAGGCCCTCTACTTATAGGATGAGAGGAGGGGGCTAAGTGCTAATTTACAACATCAATGCACCAAACCGACGTCCTCCAGGCGTCCACGTTCACTGAACCGAGCCACGCACCCCCGAACCGACGGTTTGAGCACTTAATGTACCGCCTCGCCAAAGTTGGGCCCGAACCGCCATATTTTGGGTGCGGGCGCACCCTTCCCGGCCCGGCCCGAGCTTTGGCGGCCCGTCGTGTTTGGGCCTAAAAGTTGTGGGGTGGCGTTAAGCTCGGCCCGATTTTTGGCATTTCGGTCCCTGTTTTATCCCTGGGCTTGTAATCATCTGAAGTACGCTTTCCAGGGTCGCGCCTTTTGGTCGTATTTCCACCTGTTTTTATTATAAATACTACAAAATACATTTTGGACACTACAAGTGGAAATATGTGAGTAATAGATGTATATGAGTATAGAAAGGTATAGTTTCACTCCCTTTATGGTAGTATGTTGACGGAAAAATATGTCATTAGTGACCGCCAACAACTCCCCCAAGCTTACCCTTTGCGCGTCCTCGAGCAAAAGATAAGTACTTGGTTGTTGATCGATGGTTGCTTCTATGCCGATTATATTTTACAAGTGCCAGGTTTATAACAAGATTTTCTACTATAGTTTGAATAAAATGGCACATCTTTACTCACCCTTTATTACCTTTCATCGTAGCGGGGCTTGTTAGGCTGTCTCGAGTCTTGAGGCGGTTGCCGATAGAACGGTTATAATAGAAATACTATTCATTCATTCTTTTGATCAACTTTTTTGCATCCCGGATTATTTATTTAGATTATATTTGTTTTTTGAGAAAGTATGGGCTTTATTACTATATAATATATATATTTTTTGGAGAGGTGGGCTCTACTCGCCCTAGACTTTTGTCTTTTATTTCCTCTCTTTTTTTTTTTTTTTTTTTTTTTTTGGAGATGTGGGCTCTACTCGCCCTCGGACACGTGTCCATTTTCATCTCTTGTTTTTTTAGCATAGCCCATATCTTTTCTCTTTTTTCAAATTAGATTCTCGGATGTCAAGTTTCTCTTTTGAACGAAATCATAGTAAATCTATTTGTACCATATCATATTTGGCAACAACTTAGGCTGGATAGAGCTTATGCAACTCACATGAATCAGGTTTTTCAAGATGAGTTTTAAGACTTAGCCACTAAACCCAAACTTTAGAGAAATTCAAGTTATAAACTAGGCACGAGACAAAACATAAGACGAGCAACTATTCATCATTTCAACAGGGGGTAGAACTAAACATTTCTATAACACATATATATGGAGTGGAATAAGTCTCCTCTCTCTCTTTCTTCTTCCCTCTTTTTTTTTTCTCATATCTCATCATTCATATAAGATAAGAAAATAACCGAATGAAATGTGAGATACTGAGTTACCTTTGTGGGAGTCCTCCCCCAAGCTAGCTTTTGACTTACCTTTGGTTTATGAACGTTGCTAGCTTGTGAACGCCATGAATGGATCTTTGATTAACATCGTCTTTTGAGCGTGCCGGGAGACTCCCCAAGCTTGTCTTGTGATGATCTTGGAAGAGCGGGACAACCATTCTTGGGGTTTTAAAGGTTTTTATTTATTTTTATTTTATTATTATCATTTTTTTGGTTCACCAAACAACTTCGATCTCCATTGTCATCTCTTGGACTTACCCTCTTGAAGTTGATAGATTCTGCGGGGGTTAGTCCATATGGTCGACCAAATTCTACACTAGCGACTCTAGTTCAATAATCAAACTCGACTCCATGTCTAATCGATTAGGGTAGACTTTTTGACCTAAGCACCATGCTCAATTCAAAAAGTCTATGGAAGTATGATCACCATATGCATGATCACCACTCCCAAACCATAACATGCTAGTATAGAAAAAGGAAGCATGAATTGATAAACAAGATTCATCCAAAGGAGGTGAAGACTTGAAAGGTGAACAAGATTTTATTATTGTTATTATTTTTTATATATAAATAGATATTTTTGTTTTTCTTTTGCTTTTTTTTTTTTTTGCATGGTAACAGAAAAGGATGAGAGTGAAAGGTTCACATTACCATGTTTTTGGTCCTCCCCAAGCTAGCTCAAAGCCCATTGGATCGGGGTTTTACCCCCATGCTTTTGGCTTTTCCCGCATGGTTAGTATATGGTAGATTCACGAGTGGATTTACCATCCTTCATGATTACCAAATTTGAAACATATGCGGAAGGAGCAAAAGAGCAGCAGACTTGTTTTTTTCAAAGATTTTTATTTTAGGATTTTTTTATCAAGGAGAACATAAGAGCTTCACCAAACTTTTCATACTCAAACAAGGCTAAGATAAAGAACGCAATATAAGTCTAGCCTTGTTTTATCTCCATCATGAAATAACTCGAATGTTTATGACGTCGGCTGGGTTCATTAATCAAATTTCAACACCTTGTCGATATTTGATTAAAGGAGGTCAATTTTAACCCAAGCACCATGCTTGATTTAAAAGACCTATGGATGTATCGCATGAGCGACATGCAAACGCATCCAAACCCGGATCATATTTCATAAACAAAGAAAACATGAATTTTTATATGGAGATAAGTATGAGTAAAAAGAATTGGTGAATTATTACCTTTAGGCGTGCACGAGTGTGTGTGTACCAACCGCGCATGAAGGCAAGAATGTTGAAACTCCCGCGGTGGTAGCTTGATGATCCATCTCGGGCGGGCCACAAGGCTTAGGTGATACACACGGGTAGTGTATATGGACCATGGGCCTTAGTGGTCACAAAGGTATAAAGGAGGATGTTCCTCCTTTCCTTTACCTTTACCTTTTCTTTTTCTTTTTCTTTTATTGGACCTTTGGGTACCCGAGTTTACTTTTTGGCAAACGACTTGAGGATAGAGTTCGAGTTCTTTGCATCGGTGGCGTGTTGATCTTGGTTTGGTAATGACTTCCTCACACCAGAGTAGAGGGAGGCAGACCAAACTCACCCAGGTGCAACAAAGGTCTTGGGAGAGAAAGATCCCTTCTTGCTTACATGGAAGCAATGCGGGGGTGGAGTCGGTGTCTTCATTGTTTATTTTGACCATATGGGGCCAACTCGCTCCTCTCTCCTCTTATTTCTTCTTTTCTTTCTTTCTATATATATATATTTTTTTTTCAACACATTTTTTTTTTGACTTTCTTTTTTCGTCTATCTCTTTTTTTTTTTTTTCTCAATAACCATTTTTTTCTTATATTTTTTCGATAACACTTCTTTTTTTTTCTAATTTTTTTTCTATATATATCTTTTTTTAACTCCCTTTTTTTTCTCTCTTTTTTTTTTTTATAGCAAGGGAGGCTAACTCTTATTCATCTCTCTTTTTTTTTCTTTTTTTTTCACTTCTCTCTTTTTTATGACCCCCTTGTGCGTGGAACTTGAAATTATCACCGTCCCTCCCTCTCACACTTGGACTTTCATGAAAAAGTCGAGTGTGCAAGGTCGTGGTCTCCCTTTTGAGTGCGTTCCTCTGTCCAAGAGCATCAAAGTTTTCTTGTTGATGTAGCCCCCATGTTTTCAAGCGTCGCGTGCCCCTTTGTTCTTTTAGTCTCCACCTGAAATGGTTAGCGATAAGAATACCCGAAGGTGCATACTAACTTGATAACATGTCCTTACTTTTTTATATAAGATTTTTTTATATAAAAGATTTTTTTTTTTTATAAAAGATTATTTTTTTTGTTTTTAGATAAACCTGTTTATAAACAAAAGTCACTACACATGCATATTATCATGATGAACATGTTCTAATAGATTCCTTAGAAAAAACCAATGCCTTCCCGGCAGAATCGCGCGAAATGCTTGTTGACATTTCTTAGCGCAATCACTAGAAAACGAGTTTAGAACCCATATCTAATAACAACGCTAGAAATGTGCCGCTAACGGTCCTAAGTGAAACCACCATGTCGGTGATCGGACTAGGAATATCAACGGTGATAGACCTTGCCAAAATAGATATTCATCCGCAAGCGCACGGATCTATCATTGTAGCATTTCACCCGGAGATATTCAGGGTATCATTATTTATATTTTCCCAAAAGAAGGCATGGTGGAAAAGGATCTAATAGAGACATGAACAAGATAACATGACTGTGTAATGGACCAATGCTTATAACAGGGATATAAGGGAACGATAAGAGGATAACTTGACACACTCACTCAAGCCAAACTCAAGAATAAAGATAAATAAGGAATAAACAAAGTCCTAAGTGGAGCATACATATTCTAGTCATGGCTGTGCATAGAACCGGTTGATAGTCATGTAACACTCATGAGTAGGAGGTCGGAGCTGAGAATGAGATGGACAGGGAGACCTTCCCTTGCATACCGCCCAATGAAAAGGCACTTTAGACTCCTACACAACATACGAACGTGGGGGATTACAAAGGACCGGACAGGGTCGTCACAACCCCGCCGCCTACCCCCTCGACCGTGGCATGCCGTCATATTCGAAGGATACCTGGTATCCGGACACCACGCCCGCATACGAGGACACTACTCATGTCCCCATGGTCCCCACCCTACGGATGGACGGAATAGGACACGAGCAAGCCCGAAGGACACAACGAACCGCCATTCGGCTGACAATCCCGACACTACTCAATTATATTGCATGAATGGTTTAAGCATAAAGTTCTATATGACGATATCACAACATAGAAACTATAGACTAGTTCATATGTCATGATCATGTCAAGAACAACATGTTAGATCATAAGATAAATCATGAAGCATAGGAATAACATGGAGACTCTAATTCTAATGCATAACCAAGATAAGATAAAGGGCAAGGCTTTGGAAGAATACCATATGTAGATTTATTAGTTGAATCCATCTTCCAAGGAGCCAAGCCCTCCTTGGTAGCTTTGTTGCCTAGCTCCACATCCTAAACTACTAATCCTACTAGGAGGAGGAAGAAGAAGATAGGAGGGAGAGTGTAGCTCTTCTTGTGAGGTGTGTGTGTTGAGAGGAGGAGAGGCCCTCTACTTATAGGATGAGAGGAGGGGGCTAAGTGCTAATTTACAACATCAATGCACCAAACCGGCGTCCTCCCGGCGTCCACGTTCACCGAACCGAGCCACGCACCCGAACCGACGGGTTTGAGCACTTAATGTACCGCCTCGCCAAAGTTGGGCCCGAACCGCCATATTTTTTTGGGTGCGGGCGCACCCTTCCGGCCGGTTCGGCCCGAGCTTTGTGAGCCGTCGTGTTTTGGGCCTGAAAAGTTGTGGGGTGGCGTTAAGCTCGGCCCGATTTTGGCATTTACAATGCATTTTATCCCCTGGGCTTGTAATCTTACGAGTACGCTTTCGAGGTCGCGCCTTTTGGTCGTATTTCCACTGTTTTTATTATAAATATTACAAAACATATTTTGGACACTATAAGTGGAAATATGTGAGTAATAGATGTATATGAGTATAGAAAGGTATAGTTTCACTCCCTTTATGGTAGTATGTTGATGGGAAAAACATGTCGTTAGTGACCGTCAACAAGGTCCTAAAACCTTTGCCTACTAACTGCCATAGCTTCTTACATGCTATGGGCCTTAAGTTGCCTACAAACTCCAATGAATTCTGGACACAGTCCTCAAATAAGAATTCCTTTGTTGCGGCGCTTAAGGAAGAGATCGAATCTGTGTGAGCAAGGGGACCCTTTCTCTAGCAATCGGACACTGCAAGTCTCTTCATTCTTAGCATGGCCACCTTCTCGATGGGAAACCCGTTCGGCTTGAGCACCGTGACAACTATCTTGCCTTCGGCCACCTTGTGTGTGTCGACCCTCCGCTTTCACACCGGAAAGCCGGATGGCTGCCCCTCTCCCGAGAAAAAAATCTCGAACGCCCCCTATGGTACCATCATCTCTCTCTTGCCCCCCTGTGGTACCATCATCTATCTCTTGCTCTGTCTCTTCATATGTAGCTCTCCGGCCATCCTCTAGAGAATAAGTTGTTTCGTTGCCAGATGATGTTGTAAATGTGCCATCGGACACCTACATCAGACACATTTAGGTTACACAGAGAAGTCAACGGCTAGCACTAAGCAAAAAGCTAACAATAAGTAGGGTTTGTATATCACATAGCTGCAGCTTACCATTTTCGAAGTCGTCAGCGGCCCGGCACACACGACAAAGCTTCACCTGCGGTTCGGGCGAGGAAAAGGTACGATCATTGTTCTATCTTGAGCACGTATATTCATCTCTATAAATAAAATAAGCGGCCGGTAGTTGCGGTTTCCTATGACAAAACCACACGAGATAACAACATTATAGTAACACTCGGTGTCAAGTTCGGTATCTACAACGAAAATATCCATGTGAGGATAAAATTATACAGTTCAATTCAAACATATGGCTTTTTATGAGGACTAAACAAACCACTAAGGCGAGAACAAATAAAATGTCGAAAAACGGAAAGGAAGCGAGAAATATGTTGGTCGTAATATGAATGAGACCATCCAACACCTTTTCTAGATTGCACTCCCTCCGTTCCAAATTGTAAAGTCGCTTTGACTTTTTGGTTCGTCCCATTTTGCTATGTATCCGGGCATATTATTGTATCTAGATACATAGCTAAATGGATGTACCAAAAAAAGTCAAAGCGACTTACAACGAAACGGAGGAAGTAGTCGAGGAATAGAGAAATATAAACAAACTGTAGTTTAGCAAACGATTCATTTAGTGGGAAAATTTTTGTAAGACAAGATAGTAGTAGTACTTTCGGCATAGCGGTCGGTGTTCTCAAGCTTGTGTATTCATCTATGAAGAAAATAAGCGGCCCGAAATTAACACCTTTCCTCACTACCTGGCGAATGAGAAATTCGCGACACCGGATGATGCGTTGATGCCTGGAAATCACTGAAGTAGCTACGTCGCCTGAACAGATTTGAAACTTTCAGTCACCTAGAAATTAGCAAGGCCCTAATATTATACATTTCAATTCTGTAATAGGCGATGCAGTGAGGACTACACAATCCACGAGAGGCACGGATCATAAAAAAATTGCACTCCCTCCGTTTCCAAATTGTAAGTCGCTTTGACTTTTTGGTTCGTCCATTTTCCTATGTATCCAGGCATATTATTGTATCTAGATACATAGCTAAATGGATGTACCGAAAAAAGTCAAAGCGACTTACAAACTGAAAATGAAAGAAGTAGTTCAGGGAATAGAGGAATATAAACAAACTGTAGTTTAGGCGTTTAGCAACAGTTCGTTTAGAAGGAAAATTTTTGTAAGACAAGATAGTAGTAGTACTTTCGATAGAGCGTCAGTATTCTTAAGCTTGTGTATTCATCTATGAAGAAAATAAGCGGCGAAATTAACACCTTTCCTCACTACCTGGCGAATGAAACATTCAGGCGACACCGGATGATGCGTTGATGCCTGGAAATCACCGAAGTAGCTACGTCCACTGAATAGATTTGAAAATTTCAGTCACACGGAAATTAGCAAGGCCCTAATATTATACAGTTCAATTACGTAATAGGCGATCGTGAGGACTACACAATCCACAGAGGCACTGAGATCACAAAAAAATTGCACTCCCTCATTTCCCAAATTGTAAAATCGCTTTGACTTTTTTGGTTCGCCCATTTTGCTATGTATCCGGGCATATTATTGTATCTAGATACATAGCTAAATGGATGTACCAAAAAGTCAAAAGCGACTTACAAACTAAAAAGGAGGAAGTAGTTCAGAATAGAGGAATATAAACAAAGCGTACTTTAGCAAAGCATTCGTTTTAGGTGGGAAAATTTTTATAAGACAAGATAGTAGTAGTACTCGACGAGAAAGGTCCGGTGTTCTAATGCTTGTGTATTCGTCTATGAAGAAAATAAGCGGCGACGAATTATCGGCTTTCCTCACTAGGAAAAAGCGGAAAGCAAGCGAGAAATGTGTTGGTTGTAATATGATATGAATGAGACCATCCAACACCTTTTCCAAGATTGTCCGTATTCGAAAATGGTATGAAGGATCATCTTTTATGCTACTTGGCCTAAACCAGCCCTAGATCTACATAAGCCATATGTTTGGTACATGGCTTACTAATCGAGAATAAAAGGATTAGAAACTTGATTTGGGTTGGCGTCATAGCTATATGCTAGGCCATTTGGCGCCTGTCGAAAACGATATTATCTTTAACAAAATGATAGTTTTCTCGTTGTCGAAGGTTATTTTCGGATGAGCCTATTGGCTGCGATGCGAGCCCGATTCTTGGCGTGATGAACAAGACAAGAACACACTCTCGCTAATTAGCGTAAAACTAGAAGTGATTACTTTGGAGTTTCCCTATAGAGGGTGGAAGCATATTTATCATTTGCTTTAGTTCTTTTTATCTATTTTAGAGACTTGTTTTGCTCTACCTTTTATCCACTACTTGTAATAATTGGTACGTGTATATCCTCGGATGTAGAGGCCTGATGTTTTTCTCATCCATTATCTAAAAACAAAAAAGCTTCGTCGCTGAGCATTTGAAAATTTCGGTCACCTAGAAATTGGCAAGGCCCTAATATTATCTGATTCAATTACGTAATAGGCGATGCAGTGAGGACTACACAATCCACGAGAGGCACGAGATCACAAAAAAATTGCACTCCCTCCATTCTAAATTGTAAAGTAAGCTTTGACTTTTTTGGTTCGTCCATTTTGCTATGTATCCGGGCATATTATTGTATCTAGATGCATAGCTAAATGGATGTACCAAAAAAGTCAAAGCGACTTACAAAATCAAAACGAGGAAGTAGTTCGAGAATAGAGGAATATAAACAAACCGTAGTTTAGCAACAGTTCGTTTAGTGGGAAAATTTTAAGTAAGACAAGATAGTAGTAGTACTTTCGAGCAAAGCGTCCGGTGTTCTCAAGCTTGTGTATTCATCTATGAAGAAAATAAGCGGCGAAATTAACACCTTTCCTCACTACCGCGAATGAAAAATTAGCGACACGGATGATGCGTTGATGCCGGAAAATGGAAATCACTCAAGTAGCTACGTCGCTGAACAGATTTGAAAATTTGAGTCACCCGAAATTAGCAAGGCCCTAATATTATACGATTCAATTCATGTAATAGGCGATGCGTGAGGACTACACAATCCACGAAGCCACAGTCATCAAAAAAATTGCACTCCCTCCGTTTCAAATTGTAAAAGTAAGCTTTGACTTTTTTGGTTCGTCCATTTTACTATGTATCCGGGCATATTATTGTATCTAGATACATAGCTAAATGGATGTACCAAAAAAAGTCAAAGCGACTTATAAATTGAAACGGAGGAAGTAGTTCGAGGAATAGAGGAATACAAACAAACTTTAGTTTAGCAATAGTTCATTTAGCGGGAAAAATTTTGTAAGACAAGATAGTAGTAGTACTTTCGGCGGAAGCGGTTAGTGTTCTCGAGCTTGTGTATTCATCTATGAAGAAAATAAGGCCGAAATTATCACCTTTCCTCACTACGGCGAATGAGAAATTAGCGACACCGGATGATGCGTTGATGCACGAAATCAACGGAAGTAGCTACGTCGCTGAACAGATTTGAAACTTTCAAATCACCTAGAAATTAGCAAGGCCCTAATATTATACGATTCAATTACAGAATAGGCGTGCTGTGAGGACTACACAATCCACGAGAGGCACGGATCACAAAAAATTGCACTCCCTCCATTCTAAATTGTAAAGTTTTGACTTTTTGGTTAAATCCATTTTGCTATGTATCCGGGCATATTATTGTATCTAGATGCATAGCTAAATGGATGTACCAAAAAGTCAAAGCGACTTACAAAGCGAAAAATGTAGGAAGTAGTTCAGGAATAGAGGAATATAAACAAATCGTAGTTTAGCAACGGTTAGTTTAGTGGGAAAATTTTAAGTAAGACAAGATAGTAGTAGTACTCGGCGAAGCGGTCCGGTGTTCTCAAGCTTGTGTATTCATCTATGAAGAAAATATAAGCGGCCGAATTAACACCTTTCCTCACTACGGCGAATGAAAAATTCGCGACACCGGATGATGCGTTGATGCACGGAAAATGGAAATCATTTGAAGTAGCTACGTCGCTGAGCAGTTTGAAAATTTCAGATCACACGAAATTAGCAAGGCCCTAATATTATACTGATTCAATTACGTAATAGGCGATGCGTGAGGACTACACAATCCACGAAGCTATGATCACAAAAAATTGCACTCCCTCCGTTTCCAAATTGTAAGTAAAGCTTTGACTTTTTGGTTCGTCCATTTTACTATGTATCCAGGCATATTATTGTATCTAGATACATAGCTAAATGGATGTACCAAAAAGTCAAAGCGACTTATAAATTGAAACGGAGGAAGTAGTTCAGAATAGAGGAATACAAACAAACTTTAGTTTAGCAATAGTTCATTTAGCGGGAAAAATTTTGTAAGACAAGATAGTAGTAGTACTTTCGCCGAGGAAGCCGGTTAGTGTTCTCGAGCTTGTGTATTCATCTATGAAGAAAATAAGCGGCGAAATTATCACCTTTCCTCACTTCGTGGCGGCCCGAAAAATTCAGAGGCGACACGGATGGCGCAGCGTTGATGCCACCGTTGGATGGAAATCACTGAAGTATCCATGTGAGGCTAATATTATACGATTCAATTACGCAATAGGCGCCTATTAGGACTACAAGAACCCGCGAGTCACGAAACACAAAATAAATTAAATGTAGTTCGGGAATAGAATAGTATAGACAAAAGCTGCAGGTTTAGTAACATTTCATTTAATAGGAGCGTCATTGTTCTTGAGCATGTATATTCATCTATAAAGAAAATAAGCGTAAGTAGTTGCGGTCTCCTAAAACAAAAACACAAAGGTAACAATATTAATGTAGTAGCCAGTGTCAAGTTTAGTATGTATAACTCAATACATCCATCTCGGGATCTGATTATACGATTTCAATTACTGTAATAGAGCGGTCTATGAGGAGTAGACGAGAGCCTGTTAAGCTTGTTCTTGTAATTTTGCTTCATCTTGTTTTCGCTTATTCTCTCACGAGGATACTATTAAATAAGCGAATAGGCTCTCGGGGGCCGCAATCACCAAAAAAAGGTAGTACTCTATAGAGCAGTCGTGTTTACTTGAGCACGCATATTCATCTATAAAGAAAATAAGCGGCTGATGGATAACAACAACATTGTAGTTATATATAGTAGCGATCGGGCACAGGTAGTAGTGAGGTGTCAAGTTCAATATGTACAACTCAATTATATCCATATTATGAGGATAAAATTATAGTTCAATTAAATGCGTAATAGACAAAGTATATGAGGACTAGTCGACTGTTAAACTTGTGCTTGCTTCATCTTGTTTCGACTTATTCTCTCTCACGTGCATGAATATTATATATATTAAACACAAGCGAACAGGCTTGAGAGGCACAAATCACGGAAAAAAAAAAAAGGTAGTTCGGGAATAGTGGAATCTAATAAAACGTAGTTCGATTCACGGTGAAGAGGGGCACGCACAAGATTGATGGGCTAGATATGAAACCCTAGAATGGCCGGCCGGCCTGGTGGAGGAAGAAGCCATCGGAGAAGGAGGTCGTTGGCGGAAGCGGCGTCGGCTTGAATGGCGCGGATGCGTCGGCGGTGGCGGCGGGCCGATGAGGCGGTGGAAACCCTAGAGTCGCTTTGTGAGGAGTGTGGCTAGGAACCAAACACCCCGATCGAAATGAATCGCCCGCCCGTGGACGAGGCGGGTACATTTTTGAGTTTTGTAAAGGCTCGACGCGTAAAAATCGTAGCGTAAAATTGGGCGGGCACAAGTAAAACGTTATAATAAGTCGCTCGACTGATTTTGGCCGATTGAATAGTATTCTGTGAAAGAGAATAAGCCACTTTAGCCTGCGGTAGCGCGTGGTGGGGCCCCGTCTGTCGGGGGTCATAGTGCGAGACCCGTCCCTATGTATGTATAATGTATATATACTCCCTCCGTCCCTAAAAGATTGTCACCGCGCTACCGAGACATAAATGCCGCAATTATATATTAAAATATAAAAACATTTGTGCTAAGTAATTAGCATCATCGAAAAGATCTTCAAGTCTAGTTTTTTAACAAATTTATTTGATAATTTAAATGTTGCACATATTTTCTACAAATTGAGTCAAACTTATGGCACGCATCCCACGGTGACGGTCTTTTTTTGGGACGAAGGGGTAAGTATCTACTACCACAGCGTTTGATCTCCTCTGTATCTCTGCTTACGCCTCTCGCGATTCATTCCATCTCTCGCTCTCTTCCGTCCCTTCTCCCGGTGAGCTCGAGAGGTGAGGTCTTGAAGGATCTTGGCATCAAAGGTGTTAAGCCCTTCGAATTGGAAAGAGGAGCTGGTCCTGGATGAAGAAGAAGCTTCGGTGGGCGGTCCAAGTGGTGACACCAAGAAGAAAAACTTGGAGCGGATCTTTGGAGGACTTGATGTGGAAGACAAACGCGTGTTTATTATTACATGCATTTATGCGTATTTATCATTGGATGTGTTACGATGTATCTTTGTAAACATGTAATAATGCCCGATGCAATGTTATTATTGTGGTATTTGAATATCACAACGCGTCGGTGCAATGCTTGGTGTCAAGATTTTGCACCTATGAAAAGTCAATTGAGTGGAGTGGATCCACCGGTGGTTAATATGCCATCCGTTACGGACCCATGCCGTGTAAAGGCGTGAGTGATACTCCCCTCCGTCCAACCAAATTGACCTTTTCAAAATCTAATTTGACTATTCGTCTTGCTCAACATATTTGTGTAATTCCAAAATAAATTAGCTATTGTTATAATATCTTTAATGATCTAATAAGTCATAACAAAATTGATAATATTTATATACATTATTCAAATAAAAACGAATGGTCAAATTATATTTTAAAAGGTCAAAGAATTGCGTTTTTTTTGGTTGGGCGGAGGGAGTACTCCACGTTTGTCGACTGGCGTGGGTTCGCAACTAGTCTCTGAGACATGCGATACTAAAAAGCCGCGTGAGTAATAAAGCGACCGCCACGTCTTGAAGTCTACTCTACGACGTCGTCGCCACTTCTACGCAGATCGCGCAATTGGAGCGCGAACTCACTTCCGCGCCCGGCTACATCTATCTCGTCGTCGCCGTCGCCGCTATAAGCAGCTTCACGCGTCGCCTTCCACATGCCACCACCGCCCGCCGCCGGCGCCGCGTCGTCCTCGCCGCGCACCATGCAGCGGCTTCCGTCGGAGATGCTTGCATTGGTTGCCATCCGCGTCGCCAAGGAGGCAGAGGATCCCATGGACGACCTCACCATTCGCGCCGCACCGTAGCGGATGGGCGAGGTGTCGCGGGCGACGCCATGGTGGGGCCGGGCATCCCACCGGGCGGTTTTCCAACGAGAACGAGGGAATGGCGTACCCTCGTCACCAATCTCGCCATCGTCGGCAACCCCAGGCGTGCCCGAGCAGGCACATGCGCCTCGTTTGTCGATGGCAGCGGCACCGTCGCGCCCCGCTGACATGCTGCGCGGCGCCGCCCGTCGGGGGCATGAACTCGCTTCGTGCGTACATGCCCTTGCTCTCATGGGATGAACACCGGCGCCCGATGACGACGACATCGCATGAAAGGTGTTGCGGGGGGATCGAACAAGCGGCACGGGCGGTGCGGCCCGGCGTGGGGCACCGAATCGCGTGCACGCCTCCGCGCCGACGGTACAGAGCAATGGCGCCCGTATCGGCCCGGGTTTCGGTTTCTCCGTCGTCTCCCCGCTCTCGCCCAACCGCCGGTGCCTCGCCAACACGGGCATCTTCGATGCAAGCGTGTCGGCCGCGGGCGACATTGCCGGATGGTCGAGTCGGAGCGTGGAAGGCAACCGTGGGGAGTGTATCAACGCCCGGCGCTCTGCGGGATCAGCGACGAGTCTACTTTGTTCTTCGTTGATGGCTTGTGGGCATGAGTGTACTTCGTTCTTCCAATGCGGGGAGTTGCTCACGAGTTGCGGTGACGCCTAGCTAGATATAACAACTTTTGGTAGCTTTTGGAAGTGTGCACGCGTCGTAGGTGATGCATATATGGTGTGCATATGTTCGATCCTTACCTAGCAAAGGATGTTCAAGAAATGTAGATCCGGATGGAATGAAGACCGAGATGTTTTAATTAGTTGTAATATAATCCGTGTGTTATAATGCTCACTTCGTTTTCAAGTGTCTACCATTAATTCTCGCCGTAGCCACGCCGGCATGGCCGGGCGCCACGAGCACCCCTTTGGGCATGGCTATAGCTAGCCGCCTCTCGGGCTTCTTCTCTCCCTTCTTTCTTACCTTGCCACCTCGAGGCTCGCTCGGCTTGAAGGCGCGCTATTCCCTGCCGTTGAGGTCACCTTGGACAATTGCCGTGTCCGCCCGGTTCACGCCCGGCCGCCACGCGTTCGAAGCTAGCGTTCACCACGGCGGCAACAACCCCTCTGGGACCCGCCCCCGCCTCGACCGAGTTTTGAAAACCGCTTACGCCGCTTTTCGGCCTGTCCTCGATCATCGGAGAGTGTCGCTCCCGCTCCGCCCATGGCGCCACGCCCCGCCAACGCCGGGCGCGAGCTTTCGCGGTAGGCGGAGCCCACTCAAACCCGCTCATCCAATAGCATAGATAGGAATGCTAGGTTAAGGGGATCACGGTGTTCGTCCCTCCCGTCGCTAGAGACATCATCTCCGTGTGCCGCGCCATGATGGACTTCTCCTCGAAGGGGTGATTCACCGTTGGTGCGGTTTCTAAGACGAGGGCCGAACGATGAGAACGCAAATAATAGAAAAAATTGACACGCATCATATTAATTAAACCGATACAAGGAAACAAAGATAACCCAAATTAACGAAAAGATAAAGAGATTGCCATGCAAATGATTAACCAACAACCGATTCCTTAGCAAATTAACCACACGTATCATTGTATCTTTTACACACATCCACACAAATCGGACAAATGATAAATTAACATAAAAAAAGAAGAGAACCTAGGCCACCTTCTTGGCCTTCTTGGTCGCCCGCTTGGCCGGCTTCCGGCGGCCGCCTTCCCGGCCGCCTCCTCCGCTTTGGCGGTATCCCCTCGGCGAGGGTATCGGCCGCAGATCTCGATCCGGCGGGTGTAGAAGTTGGCCCTCTCCTCGAGGGGCGATTCACCTTTGGCAGCCAACATCGTCGGCCGACCGCTCGGCTTGGTGAGGGCGGCGCGAGGCGCCCACAAATAACTTCATCTCCTCCCGAGTGGCGGCCATGTCGACGATCGTGGGCGGCAGTCCGCTTTCCCGTGAGAGGGGCACGAAAGAGAAGTTAGTGTTGGATAACGGAGGGGGCGGGGCGGGTATAATGTGGCATTTCCAAACACGGTTGCTCGGAAAACGTGAATCGGCGACCGGCCGCGCCCAATGGCCGCCTCCTCGGCACTCAACGGGCGACCGTATTTTCCAAAGCACAACCGACGGTTAATTAATTGTTTGTTTTTGACAAATTTTACATTAAACAAGTTAAGATTCAAATCAAATTTAATATAATATATATTTTGTTAATATATACAAACAAAAAAATAGAACATATATTAAAAATGATTAAAAAGAGGAAGGCCGCCGGCCTAGTCCTCGTCGTCGTCCTCCCTCCTCCTCCTCCTCCTCGGCGTCGTCCTTCTTGGCCAAGGCCTTGAGGACGATCCCGGCCAACTCTTCCACCTTGGGGGCGTAGTGGTTGATCTTTTCATCCGAGAGGTCGATCCACCCTTGGAAGAAGACCATGGCCGGGCCCGCCAAATCCTTTAGCTTCATGAAGGCAAGGCCGTTTGACGATCGAGGGTGAAATCCCCCTCGATACCTCCCCCGATAGCGGCGCGATCAAATAGCTCATCGGCCGCCGCTTCTAGCCAGAGGCCGTATCTCCATGTGGTCCCGCTTTAGGAGAGGGCGGGACGAGTCGGTCGCCGCCGGAGTCGGGACCCGGTTTGGCCACGGCGCCCACCACCGGACCCTGCCCTGCTGCCTCCCCGCCCCATCTCCTCCCCGGTGCGCTTTGTTGATCCCCGAGCCCGAGGCAGCCTTTGGCGCCGATGATTGCAAAGAGAATGTGGCTGGCTTAGAGAATCGAAAGGATGAACGCCATGATCGAGTGTGTGCTTAAATAGTGAGTTAGTCTACCGCTCCACTTCCCCACGATCGAACGCGGGCGCCAACGCAACCGCTTGGAATTCCACCAATCGAACGCGGTAGTTTTAAATAGCTGGCTAAGGGAGTGGTTTACCTCTAAGACTATCCGCACCCATGTTCCTCTATTTACCTTCTCTATACATCCCGGTCATTAAAGATTCCCTCATTTACGCGTACTTTCTCCGCACTCATCTCTCCTTTATATCATTACTCTATACCAACTACCATTAGTGGGGTCCACTTATAATTTTATCTAAACATATCCGTATGAGATCTAGTTTTGAAGGATTTATTGAAATGAATTTAATGATGTAATCGAATTTAATTTGGATGTTTGGTTTGTGAGATATAATAGTTTTTAGATAGTTCAAACATGGGCCCCACCACGACCCATGCATGTTCTCTCTCAAACTACGCCGGGCGCCGCCTCCGGCTATCTTTATGTCGCCGACACAGGTGGGGCGAGTCACCTGTAGCGAGAGTCCTTGAAGGCCTCGATTCTCGGCGGCATCGAGCTCGAACGCTTGGATACGTATGCCTTCCCAAAGACGCCGCAGTAAAATTACGCTAAAAGTCTCCTCCAAAGTCGCGGCGTTCAAGACGCCATCAGCAGATGGTCTAAAAAAGGCTATAGCGGAGCTAAGACTGTCCGCACTCATGTTTCTCTATTTTCTTCCTCTATACATCCTATTCATCAAGATTCTCTCCTTTACAAAGACTCTCTCTCTCACGCACTCATCCCTTCTTTATATCTCTACTCTATACTAACTACCATCCGTAGGGTCCACTTGTAATTTTATCTAAATATATCCATGTGACATCTAGTTTTGAAGGATTAATTGAAACAAATTCAATGGTGGTATCGAATTTAATTTGGACTTTTGGTTTATGAGTTACAACATTTTCTAATTAGTATGATTAGTGGGGCCCGTGGCCGATGCCTCTCTCCTCTCTCGCATGCGCGTCATGGGCCCGGCTTGAGCTTTACCGTGGCCACTCCATCTCGGTATTCTTCCAGGGGCATCACGGCTTAAATTGTACTTACATGAACGCAAATGGCGACACCACGCCGAAAGGCTATAGCGGGCTATTTAAAAACAGTAGTGTACTGTGGGCTCAAGAGAACTCTAATTTTCCTTTTTAATCTCCGGTCAAAACTTGTAACTAGTCTTTCTCCCTCATAGTAACTCCAAAATTGATGGTTTTTTCTTTCTATTTTTTAAAAAATCATGCTCTATCGAGCGATTGTATTATTATTACTTCTATTACTATTTGTCATGTTTCATCGATAACATTTGAAATTTGAATTTTAAATTACAACTTCAAACAACATTTTTTGGAGCATCTAATGATTTCAGCAGAAGAAGTCATGAACATATAAAAGTTGTACAACTTCTTATGATGCACACCTTTTACACTGGTCATCTTCACCGGACGACATCATGGTAACATTGTTCACAAGATTTACACATCCACATAGAGTTTATATGAAACTACGAGAGACATCTCTAAGATTTGTGAACAATGTCTAACACTATGTCGGATAGGGAAACAACCAAATTAAAATGTAGATCTTGCGGTTACGAACGTAATAACTCTCTAGTTGAAAACTTTTGGTTTGACATTACCTTGTAAAGGAAAAATCTAGGTCTCAATTTCAAAAAATGGAAATTGAAATTTAAATGTTTCAAGTGACCTCGGATAGACAAACCCACCACCCAAGACGATTGTACGTAGTTCTCAATTATCCATGAAACTTTGCAAGATAAAACGTTTTGATTTGGCATCATCTTGTCATGGAGAAACATATGTAATAGTTTGAAAACATTTAGCTTAGAGCGCGCATTTGGGATAGTTTCGTGCGAAGAAAAGGTGTTCGCCCATTTCCTTGGGCCAGCGTTCTATCTTCTGACGCCAAGACCGGGATAGTTCGTCTGTCCCTTTGGCTCGACACCTCCGTCGGAGTGCACCAGCCCCCACGCCCCCGCACCGGGCTTCGCGACCCGCGTTATTGCTGCTCACCAAGTCTTCGCGGCACAAAACATACTATAAGCGGCGCTCCGAGCTAGTTTCCACCAAAAAGCTCCCGCCGTGCCGCGCCATGAAAAAACTGCGCTCGACATGCTTGCGAGAGATCGCGATTTGTGTCGCCCGAGGTCTCGGCTCCCACGGAAGATCCAATGGCGGCAAAGGGCGGCGCAGCCCGCGCGGCAAGCGATCGGCGGAGGAGCCATCGGTGAACCGGCCGCCCGCCGCAGCCATCGTCTCGCCACCACCGGTAAGATCGACCGTTCTTATTGCGCTTATGTTCATCATGGGGAGTAACGGTCCTATTACGCCCGGGGAGACGACCGAGCATCGCGGGGAGGGTATCATCAATGGGCTCGTCATCAATCCGACTATCATCTCCTCCGACCCGAGGACTCCGACGCCTACATTGGATCGCGACGCTAGCCGCTTGCTTAGAGAGCTCAACGGCGTGCATGGGTGCGCGAGAATGTTGCTTCGAGCAGGTCGGTCGAGGTGGCGATATGCGTGCTCGCTCTCGAGTCCGACGCCATGGTTGCGGGTGGGGTTTTTGGACAGAAATTATTTTCTTCCTTTATCAAACCGCAGCTTTTCTCGACGCCTATGGTTTTCCTTGATTCTCGCCAAAGACCGACATAGCCGCGTGGAGAACTTGTCGCCAAGCCGACAATGCCGCCGACGCTACCCGAACGCCAGGCGAAACCATGGAGCTTCCCCCCCGGACATCGTGGCGCGCAAGTGGGAGGTCGCGCCACCACGCGCATGGCATGGTACGTCCGTCGGCCCCGGGCTACACAAAAGTAATCCGGCCACGACCTCAGCCTCGGTGGAGCCATGGTTCCCGGGATCATGGTTGTCTCGAGGGAGCACAAATAGCTTGCCGACGCGCTTCACCGGCCATGGCGCATGCGGCCCGGTGGTCGGAGACCCTCCCGACCTTATCCCGAGCCTCCCGTTCTAGAACTACTAGTCCAGACTGGGTAGAATAATGGGCTTAAAACCATGTTTATATATGTCGATGGTGTTTTGACATCATGTTATCCGGATGTAATTCATGTTATGTTCATGTTTGCGATTCTGGCGCTATGCATGTCCCCTTTGACGCTCTTATTGAACGTTCTCGTGTCCGCCGGATTCAAAGCCGCCTTTAATTACGCTGTCCGCGACGGCAACCCCTCTCCGACATGTCCCCGCCCCTGGACGAGGTTCGGTGAGTACCGTAGTGCCCGCCGCTAGACTCCGGCCGGCAAGACCTCATTTCTTGAGAGACCGCGCCACGCCCGAACCGCATGCCCAGCGTAAGGACGCGGCTGTCCACGCCGACGAGGTCGCGAGGCCGCCCTCCGCCGCTTGAATCGCGGCCTCTTCGCGGCAGAGTACGCGTGTCGTGAATACCGTATTGGAGGCGTATCTCCGTATCAAGCCAAATCGTGGAAGTATTCGGTGACGTCTGAGCTGGTCCTCGTATAGAATAGGAGTCGCCCTTCGTCCCGCCCGTGCCTCGCCGACAGAGACCGGGCATCGCGAGATCGCATAATATGATGACACCGCGTCGCGCGCCCGATGGCGCACGCAGATGCGCGCCCGCGAGCTCCCACACGATACGCAAAGGATGCACCCACGCCAAGGTGTAAAATGTTAGAGACGCGCCTATCAAAAAAGCGTTGGCATTCATTACGCCCATTACTAACACCGGTCATGTCGTCCGGAGGCCTCACGGCCTGCTCCTAAAAAAGCCTACGTCCCTACGCGCGGGGGAACCCCGCCACCCGTATTACTGCCTGGCGCTCTCCGACTCAACCGAGCGCCACATAGCTGCTTGTTTCACCTCCCCTGGCCTTCGGCCTCGGCGTTCAAAGAAAAGCCCCCGCCAGCTCGGCCTCAAGCCATGCCGCGTAACCTTCCGCCCGGACATTCTTGTGGAGCTTGGCGTCTGCGCATCGCCATGCACTCGAGATGATCCTATGGATGAGCTCTTCAATCTGGCGAGCCACATTCGCAGCGAAAGCGCGCGTCGTGACCCTCACGGTGGGGCCAGGCATCCCACTGGGCAGGCAGCTGCACCGGGCATGTGTCGACTAGCCGCGGGCGTCAGCAGACACGCGCACAGTACGCGCTGAGTCTCATCCTACCAAGCTTGCCAAGGTCGGCAACCGGAGGCGTGCTCAGGCGGGCATGTGCGCGTGTTCGTGGAAGGCCCGCGACACCGCCCCGTCGCCTCTCGACATCTTTGGCTAACCGCCCGACTCGGGGGCATCAGCGTCGCGGTATGTTCACGCTCTTCCGCTCTGGCGGAACAACGCCGCCCGCCGATGACGACGGTGCCGAGGTGTTGTGAGATCGAAGCGCCATTCTGGCGGCCGGCCACGCCGTCGACTGACGGGCCGTGAACGCGTGAGCACAGGGCATGGCATTGGAAGTGTTGCGCCGATGATTTCTCGGGTGCCGATCCGGTGTGGTGCATTATGTCGTCCCGTCCCACCAATCGATGCCTCGCCGGGCGACGCACAAGTGGAGATCTAAGACAACACTTGCAGCACCTCGCGATGGGAGCGAGGATTGTGGCCGCCGCGGTGGGTGTACCGCAGGCCGAGGAGTGTAGGATCCGCGGCCGAGTATACTATGTTCTTCCTCGCCGCAAGGTTGAAATAAGCACGCAGGCGATGATGCTCTCATGCAATGTATGTCTAATATATATGTGTGTAATGCATTTGCTCTAGCTAGATCATCTAGATCGAACGACTTTTGCTAGCTTTTGGTTGTGTGCATGCATGGATTGGTTGATGTTAGATTGATCCTCACGAGTAGCATGCGCGTGATGAACACTTCTTTGAGATGTTTTAATTGCTGTAATCTTGTGTTATATTTTATGCGGGATGGTGTTGTGTTACTCTAATTCATGTGTCTTTGCGTGGATGTTTGATTAATTGCATCCGAAATGATGAATGAAACAGTGACAATGGTACAAGATATTCATGTTTTGCGATGGTGTATAATTAAGATTCGTGAACAATCACTAGCATGGATGTCGGATGGGGAAACAAAGAACCAAATTGAGATTTAATTGTAGATCTTGCTAGGTTATGAAACTTTCTAGCTTAAAACTTTTTGATTTTTGGCATTATCTTGTAATGGAAAACTAGGTCTGAATTTTTAAAAAATAGAAATTTAAATTTTTTGGATGACCTCCCTACAAACTACCAATATAAAGACTGTAGTTCCCAAATATCCATGAAATTTTTGTGCAAAATATCACTTCTTTTGTTGTGGCTTGATTTATTAACAAATGGTATTTAAGAATGACTTAAATTTGACTCTTTTTGTACAAATTTTTTGAATAAGACGATCGGTCAAACTTAGGGTCAAAAAGTCAAAGGAGCTATAATTTGAAACGGAGGAGACTTTTATATTTGGGATCATCTTGTCATGGAGAAACATGTAACAATTTGAAAACATTTAGTAGATTACACATACTACACACATTGGGATAGTTTAGTATGAAGAAAGACGCAGCGCTTGTAGCGGCATGAATCATGCGCTTTTTGACGTTTGGCTCCGCGAGTGGCGCTGGCGGTATCGCCGCCCTAATTAAGCATCCGACGCTTGTGCCCGGGCTTGAAGGAAATCCTACCGTGACAAGCTAATTATAGTATTGTTGACTAGTTATTCGCCAATGAAGCACCTACTACACCATTGTAGTAAAGTAGAAAAAAGTTTTACTATGCCTTCAATGTTTAGCATCCCCATTGCACGTGCCCTCATGCCCGTCGGCGGGAGGGCACCGGCCCATCCCACGTGGAGGTGATCACAAGCAGCCTGCACCAAAGTTAGACGAACGATAGTGGCGGGGCGTGGCTCCACCGTAACTATAGCGAGGTGTGAAGCATACGCAAAGGATTCGCATGGAAAGGGCGTGGATATGATCGGCCGCGTGTCCCGCGGGAATAGTCCGAGAGTAATCTGTACATGTGTACTAATGATCATTTTTATATTGCCAAAACCTTACTTTTCACGGGGACTCGCGCGGCCGGCCAAACGCTTCGGTTCCTTGTCGCGAGCGTCGGTTGTTCCTCCGTTCAGTTCGGTCCGTAAAATTACTCTCGTAGACACTTCGAGGTGCGGGCCGCTACTCTAGAGGGCAAGAGCGAGGGCCGGCTTCGTTGTCAAAGAAGAAGGGCAAGAGGCCCGGAACACAGCGACGTGAAAGATGGCTTGTACTCATGCGTCTGATAGCTTGTCTTGAAATTAAAAATACCCTCCGTTCCACAATACTTGCAATTCTTTGACTCATATAAAGCGTGTTTGACCTCTCGTCTTATTCAACTTTTTTAATAAATATTACCACTTTTGTTATGACTTATTACATCACTAAAGATATTGTAATGACATTTTCTTTTATAATTTACATGAAAAATTTGAATAAGATGAGCAAATCAAACACGATTTATATGAGACAAAGAATTGCAAGTATCAGGAACTGAGGGTAGTATCAATAATAGGTCACGAATGTAGTACAGCGTTTGAAGAAAGAAAGAAACCGAACAAATACGGTGAAGAAGCACAAATCACGAGACCAAGTACTTTATTCAAAGTTTCATCCTCGGGTACTCCCTCCGTTCCAAATTATAGTTCACTTTGGCTTTTCTAGATACATTGGTTTTGTTATGCTTCTAGTTATACATTATGTCTAGATACATACTAAAAAGAAATGGATCTAGAAAAGCAAAAGTAAACTAAATTTGGAACCGAGGGAGTACAAACTAATCCTCAAGGAATTCACCGATAAGAGTTTGAGGATCAAGGAGATCGACTACGCCAGCGGCGGCATGATTGCGAAACTCCCCTCAATCCCGGCTCGGTCCTCCTCGATTGGAGCCCCCACGAAGCGGGAGCATGGATACACAAATCTCTGCCGAGGTTTGGGTTGACAGAGCTACCAAACCCGTCAAAGGGCGAAAAAAAAAACGCCGTGCGATGGCGAGCGCCGTCACACGAGGAAAACGCCCGCGAGACGTTGCCTTTGGGGATTCACCTTGTACACATTCGTAGTGATTACTTTGGTTGTGTGAGCGCTAGTGTTGTCAATGCATTCTACGGCGAGGTCAAAACTTAATAAAAAACTTGTGCTCCTTGAGATGGCTAGTTTTTATGAAAAATGTAATCAGCCATGTTTTGTAGAATTATTTATTTTTAACACCAACATATTACGTTTTATGAAAAATAAATAATTCTACAAAATATGGCGATTCTCTATTTTTAATAAAAACTAGACATCTCAAGGTACAAAAAAAAAATTTGGTTCACCAAAATTGGAGTTACCAAACTCTAGTTATGAATTTCAAAAAGTGATGAAAATTTGGATTCCTAACAATTTTTTTTTACGTTTTGATTTGAGGCCGATTCCCAAATTAAAAAAATGATGCCGATTCCTAAGACAAACTTTCTTCGAGGCCAAATTCCTAATTCTCCCAAAGTCCTATTGCTCCAAACAATGTTTAACATTTGAAATACTACTAGCACTAGAACACAAGTTCTGATCCCCTTTTACATTAACCGTGGGACCATGGTGTGCCATCGAACACTCTGATTTGCCACCTCGGATTCCCTCAAATGCTCCATATAGTGCTATGGGCGGAGTTCTCTCTCGCAGATCTCTCGTCTCTTCCTTCTCCCATACTACACACCTACTAGTAGTACTCACACAATACACCGCTCTCTACCACAGGGGTCAGCCTCGCTCGCCTTCGCCTTCGCCTTCGCCTTCACCTTCGTCTCCATCACGGGCGGGTGCACCTCTTTATCACATTCATGCGGTACCAAGCTAGATATGGTTTTCATGTGGTTTTTGAAACAAGAAATACATGAGTTTTTTTTTTACTGCTTGTATGGTTGCGAGATCTGGATCGAGTCCTGGCCATTTAGATCTCGACTTCATGTGGTCTCCCCGAACACTATGTAAAAAAGGCCTCTGATCACGCGTTGAGGGCATCTGATCGCCTTGCGCGTCCGCCCATTAGGGTCTCTAAATGTCGACTTTCTGAGACTGTCCATAGCGGCGTCTGCAGCGAGGCTTTAATCTGAGGGCGGATTTCGTGCGTCTCAAACTTCCCCGTCTGTAGTGAGCCCTGTTACACACGCGCCGTGGAACGTCCGTGTCACGGGGTTTTGCTTTCGGCCGTGGTCTACGGTATCTCTACGACATTATTGTCTAAGATGCGACCGCCTCTGGAACGTCCACGGACCTACGGCATCGATAATCAAGCGCATGCCGCGTCCAAAAAGTAGCGACGCACGAACCCAATATCGCGGCGACTAACGGTTTTGAACGTACAGACACGTGTGCAAGAAGGCGTCTGTGGCACTAACGCACACGACAGACGCTTGTATGCATCGCGCACCTCTAACTGTTATCCGCTTCTGGACACCCAATCACTATAAAAGGTGCGTAAACCGTTATTCAAATCTGAGACCCGTTGTTGACACATGTTAACGTATACTTTTAATTGTCAACTAAACATGGAAAAGGACTAAGATATAATTAGATAACCTTATTAGGGGTTTATACTAATGATTTCCATGAGTTTTGGTAAAGTTGTGATTTGCGGGGACTTAACAGGGAAAACGGTAGAATTCGTAACGCAATCCAACTCCGAAACAAGTCTAGAAGGCTCCGGATTACACCCGACGTGAAAGAAACTTAACACCCAAAAACATCATCTAGAAGACTCGAAAGCCACGACGCATCGCGGACCCGAGGTGGGACACCCTGGGGCCGATCGGCCCAATAATCGGGCGATCGGCTGCCCTTGCGCCAAGCAAGCCCCTTCGAAGCTTCCTCAACCGACTCTAAGGCGCAATCTAATCCACCCGTTTAATGTCGGTTTGATCCGAGGGCGTCGGTGGGAGCACGAGATGGATTTAGATCAACACACGGCACCTCCTCGGGACTATATAAAGAGACCCCGGACCCCCTTTGGGCATCTCGAGATCATCTCATACATATCTCATCGGATGGAGGCACGGCGCTGGAGAATTAGATTAGACAACTACAATGTAATAGAATAGATCTAGTAGAGAGTTAGGGAGGCGGAGGCTAGCGTTCGGGTTGGAAGAGAAGTCTTCGACGTTTTGGTATATCTTTGTATCTCAACTCTATTAGACTTTATGCCATAATTAGATATATCTTTTCTAGTACTTTTATGCCTTTCATGTTATTGATATAGTTATTATACTATTGCATGGGATCTCCGCTCGTATTGAGGGCTCTAGTTATGCTAGGTAGCTAGAGTAGTAATTTATAGTGTAGGCGTGGTGTCTAGGCTATAGGTTACCTGAGGTTGCGCCCAATCCCACGGTTAGTTGTGGTAGCCCCAGGGGTGACAGCCCTGTCAGGTCTTTGTAATCCACCACGTTCGGGTTGGTGTTTCGTAGAGCTTTTTGGCGGCCTTCCCCCGATCACCCTTTCCCAGTCTTTTTCGAGGATCGGGACGGTACCGCTGCTCCAAAGTGTATTAGAATAATTGTTATCATAGAACCAAAGTACTAGAGAAGTATTCGGGAACCTAGATCTCTCCGTTGTCCTCTCGACCTAGTTATCTACTCTATATTATAATATTCTCCTGGTTAAATGCTATTAATTATCATACATATCATATACATTATTTACCCCCTCACTTTAGTTTAGTTGGTATATTAAGTTAGTAGATACATGATTTTGATTTATCATAGTCTTTACCCTTGCTTCCCGTGGAAAATATAAATAACGATACTGAATACTCCGGGTAAAAGCTACAATGGTATTTTTATTACGTTTTTGCTGCGAACCCCTTTATATTCTTTTTGCACTTAATAAATACCAACAAGCTTTTTGGCGCCGTTGCCGGGGAAGCATTCGGCGTAAAGATTTTGATAATGATCTTGATATCTGCTAATTTAGTGTATCAATTAGCTTTAGTAGGATTACCCTTGTTACGGTGAGTGTGGAATAGACGGGACATTTGATGCCGTCGCGACCTTCCTCTAGCAAGCTTCCTCAAGGAGAAACCGGTGTTTTGAACATCAAGATCCATCAACACCGAGCCACCGCCATCTCTTAGGTACATTTATATATATTATTTTAACCATGTGTAGATTGAAGAAAAGGTCGTCGTCACAAGAATTCAAAGCACGTCTCAAGTGACGAAAATAGAAGCTGCACAACTCACAAGCTCCATTAGTGAGTCATGGTAAGTATGATCAAAGGTGAGAAAGTCTTGCTCATGGACTTTAATTTATGAGTAGTTATCTTTTCAATTGTTGCATTGCATTGCATGTTTACTTTGAATAATCCATGCATTCACTCCACTTAGTTTATTTTTTTTTTCATAGATCCATTGCATGTTTAATTCCTTGCAATCACCCATCATGTCGTTTGCATATAAAAATAATAAATAAATAAAAATATTATCCTCACCATGATCATGCTTTTTTAATCTCTGTTTAAGTAAATCTCTATGATGCTTTCATGCCACCGTTGTATGCTATATAGTATGCTCTAGTTTGAAGTATTTTTCATACATTTCTTAAATGAAGCATGGTGCCTAGTTTACAGTGTTGATCGTGCTTTCAAAGGCTTTTAATGCTAGTTAAATTGCTTTCCTAAATCAAATTAGACGTGGTGTTTAGGTTGATTTTTTGAACCAAGAGTATGCTCTAGTAGACAAGCCGTTATTTTGACTAACCCTTGCGAAAAACTATCATATTCAATGCGGGTAAGTCAAGAGATGAACTCACAATAGAGGTGAGGCAAGGCGTATGATGAACTCCAACAACTCTGCGCAGAAGGAAGACCCGGATCGTTCCTCATAGAAGAAAGATCTGTAAGTATCACATCATTTATTTTGTCTTTTGCTAAAAGTTACATTTGCCTTGATCCTTGCTAGAGTGCAGCTAAGAACATAATTTGTTAAAAAAAAAATATATAAAAAAAAATACGATAAACAATATATGTGCTAAAGTAATCAAAGAACCATCTTTTTGTTAGCATAGATGAGTTTATATCAACCTTTGGACAACAACATGTTCTTCACATAATTGCAATCCTTCTGTTATCGTCCACTAATATCTCGCGGGGAAAGAATCATCGGTGTGCACGGTTTAGCATGAACCTACCACACCACCACACAGTCTACCTCACGTCTACATCTCTAAAAAGATCAAGATCGGCTTTTGGGGATTGCAACCCCCATTATCCAAGTAAGTACTCTTATCCTTTACCTTATTTACTACTAGTTTGGTATGTTTGTTTTGTTAAAAAGATATAAAAAGATGCATAACTATAGAAAACTAAATAAAAAGTTTAAGTTATATATATAGTTTGATCTTTATGTTTGCTATAAATAAATAAATAGATAGTGTGCTTAGGTTTGCTAGAATAAAATTAACGCCGAAGATGATCCCTATGTATGGAAATGATGAATAGTTGCTCAAAGCCTTAATCCCTCTTAAAAGTACTTACACTTTGGACTTAGATTCTCCCAAAGCTTTAAATGCTTAATTTGCTCTAAACCCAAACACTGTGGGAAGCACATGCTTAATCTGAGTCTTAGCATTAAAAGATAAAGATACATGAAAAGTTGAGTCTTTTTTTTATCATTTTCCTAGAGATACCCGATTCTGGTTTTTATCTTTGAAAATTATAAAACATTACATGATGAGTTCCTAGCTATGACCCTTAAGAGTTTATCATTCGCATCAAGATCATCCCACTCCACTAAATACGTTTGCTTCTAACCCTGGTACGCATCCCCATACTCCATCAAGCCGCTAGCCATAATTATAAAAATAAACTCTTGCAATCTTTGGATATGTCTCTCTCAATGTTTTTATGCCAAATAGAGGCTGGGCTACATTCGAAAAAAAAAAAAGAGAAAAAGAGAGGAAAGAAAAATAAATATTTAGAGAAAAAGTGAGACGAGAGAGGGAGAGTAACGGACAAAAAGTCATACTAGGCGAGAAGGGCCTACCTCCCTAATAAAAAAAAATATATTTAGAGATGAAAAATGGACACTTACGTGTCCGGGGGTGAGTAGGGCCCACATCTCTAGGGAGAGAAAAAATGGACAAAAGTCCGGGGCAAAGCCCACCTCTCCAAGAATGGACGAGCCCAGTCCTAGCAATTTCTAGAAAGAGAGATATAGTCCAAGGTGCTTGAGAAGAAAAATGCTAGAAAAAGGCTAAGGGCTATTTACTACCTTTCATCCTCATCCACTTCACCACTATCATCCCACTATGTATGTCCTACCACATGTGTAACTCCACTACCACCATCTACTTAAGAGGGTTATACATAGGATCTCGAGTTTCTTTTAAAAAAAAAAAATTGAAAAAAAACCTGGGATGATAGTTGATCGAAGAACTTGAGACATGGTACTTAACTTGATTGTTTATCTTGCTTATGATTCATGAAAAGGCTACACCCCATGGTAAACAGGTATGAGCAATCTGGTTAAGAGGAGAATTTATTTCCGATAAACACAAGATTACTTAGGGTATGAAAGCGTAGTAGCAACTCCGATCCTAATATAGCATATAGCTTTGCTAGGGACTAGCAAAGGGTAAGCTTGGGGAGAGTTTGTTGACACATGTTAACGTATACTTTTAATTGTCAACTAAACATGGAAAAGGACTAAGATATAATTAGATAACCTTATTAGGGGTTTATACTAATGATTTCCATGAGTTTTGGTAAAGTTGTGATTTGCGGGGACTTAACAGGAAAAAGGTAGAATTCCGTAACATAATCCAACTCGAAAAACAAGTCTAGAAGGCTCCGGATTACACCCGACGTGAACGAAACTTAACACCCAAGAAAACATCATCTAGAAGACTCCGAAGCCACGACGCACCGCGGACCCGTGGGAGGACACCCTCTGGGCCGATCGGCCCAATAATCAGGCCGATCGGCGCCCCCTGCGCCAAGCAAGCCCCTGCTTCGAAGCTTCCTCAACCGACTCTAAGACGCAATCTAATCCACCCGTTTAATGTTGGTTTGATCCGAGGGCGTCGGTGGGAGCACGAGATGGATTTAGATCCAACACCGGCACCTCCTCCCCGACTATATAAAGAGACCCCCTACCCCCCCTTTCGGGCATCTCGAGATCATCTCATACATATCTCATCAGATGGAGGCACGACGCCTGGAGAATTAGATTAGACAACTACAATGTAATAGAATAGATCTAGTAGAGAGTTAGGGAGAGCGGAACTGCGTTCGGTTGGAGAAGTCTTCAAGTTTTGGTATATCTTTGTATCTCAACTCTATTAGACTTTATGCCATAATTAGATATATCTTTTCTAGTACTTTTATGCCTTTCATGTTATTGATATAGTTATTATACTATTGCATGGGATCTCCGCTCGTATTGAGGGCTCTAGTTATGCTAGGTAGCTAGAGTAGTAATTTATAGTGTAGGCGTGGTGTCTAGGCTATAGGTTACCTGTTGTTGCCCAATCCCACGGTTAGTTGTGGTAGCCCTGGGGGTGACTGCCTGTCGGTCTTTGTAATCCACCACGTTCGGGTTGGTGTTTCGTAGAGCTTTTTGGCGGCCTTCCCCGATCACCCTTTCCCGGTCTTTTTCGAGGATCGGGGCGGTACCTGCTGCTCAAAGTGTATTAGAATAATTGTTATCATAGAACCAAAGTACTAGAGAAGTATTCGGGAACCTAGATCTCTCCCCGTTGTCCTCTCGACCTAGTTATCTACTCTATATTATAATATTCTCTCACGGTTAAATGCTATTAATTATCATACATATCATATACATTATTTACCCCCTCACTTTAGTTTAGTTGGTATATTAAGTTAGTAGATACATGATTTTGATTTATCATAGTCTTTACCCTTGCTTCCCGTGGAAAATATAAATAACGATACTACGGAATACTCCCGGTAAAAGCTACAATGGTATTTTTATTACGTAAACTTAAGCGGAACCCCTTTATATTCTTTTTGCACTTAATAAATACCAACACCGTGTGGGACGGAAGCCGACTATGATATCTTCGTGCTTACAGGGCGCTGTGGTACACGTATGCATGTCACCTGCTGAGCTACGACGCAAAGTAGATTGCTCGACTGTAACACACTCCAGTTCCGCAGGCGCTTGTTCCGTACTACCGTCTGTGAAACTTAATCCACTTTCGGACTCTTCCGTAGGTCTACCGACCGTAACTCCGTTCGAACTCTGATGCATGTTTAAAACGATCGTCCGCAATGTGTTCCATGTTACGAGCGGTTGTTCGCGGCCGCGTGTCGTGAAGTAACACACGAGCTACGAGCGTTTTTAGTAAGCTCGTCTGCGTTCCTTTCAAGCTTCTTACAGGCGTTCTTTTGTACCCATCGCTAGGATTTAGTCGCTTTACGATTTGGCGACCATTTTGATTCATGCGGTATCAGAACGTTACGTACTTTCAGACGCGCTTGTTCGGTGTTTGAGACGTTTCTTGATTCTGCGGCGGACATTTAGTACGAAACCTCCACAGGCGCGCATCAGCAGCCGTGGTCCGTACATAGATAACGCAACCGTTTTTAGCTATCTGCGACGAAATTGAAAATGGTAGACACCGGCAAACACAAATATCTGGTCACAGTCCGATCACAAACAAATGGCGGGCAGGCAGCGGCATTGCAAATTCAGATGTATCTCAGATTGTTCACACAGATGTACCCGGTTCTTGGGGACATGCCGCAGTTGTTCACAACACAAATAACACGATTCACATGCATGTATCCGGCTTTGATCGTCATGCGGCAAAGGGTAACAAGAATACGATTCACATGCATGTATCCACCTGATCGTCATGCGGCAAGGGAAACAGAATCAACTCACGGTTTACTGGCTTGAAATGCTTTAGCCTTGGGGCTGATGACATGTTCCATAAAAACTTGGCCATCTTCTCTCTAATATCCTCCAAATTGATGGAATCTCCCGTCAAGTCAAAATCCTAATACAAAGAAAGGTAGGCGTAAGTGTTTGTGTACACATGGTCTATATTGCCAAACAAAGGTAGGCACAAGATGGGCTGCGCCGAGAAGTTACCTCGTGACGATCCAAATGAACTTGTTTCATCGCGACCATCAAGTGGTGCACCGTAGAACCCACATGTCTTATTATCGGTTTTAACAGAGCACTTTGCAATCATATGAAGAAATTACGATAAATCTCAAAGGCCCAATATCTGCAAACATACATGAGATCGAAGTTTACCTCCTTTTAAGAGATGAGTTTAAGGTAGTGTTGGAGTCCAATAAAGTAGTTATGTCTAAGCATGGACAATTTATTGGTGCAGGCTATGGTTGCGGAGGTTTGTTTCACCTAAGTTTGGTAGATTTTTGTAATAAGTCGAAATCGGATTTGTGACACAATTAATGATAATTCAAAGTGTTTGGCATTCTCGTTTTACGTCATGTGAAGTTTGGTGTCACATCTATCTAGCTTGTTTGTTAATTCTAGATGTGAATTTTGATGAGCTTGCGGTTAATTCTAGATTTCACCATTACTAAAGGTTCTAAGTGTCATAATTGTGTGCAATCTAAGCAACCTCGAAAGCCTCACAAGGCGGTGGAGAGACTCTTGGCACCTCTAGAACTCATACATTCTGATCTATGTGAGATGAATGGTGTGTGGAAAGAGATATTTCATGACATTAATTGATGATGCTTCTAAATTTTGCTATATTTACTTGCTGAAAACTAAAGATCAAGCATTATTAGACTACTTTAAAAATCTTTAAGGCTGAAGTTAAAAAAATTAACTAGAAAGACAGAAAAATTAACCAACATGTCTTGTTATCACTTATCGGTTTACAACGAGTAATTTGCAAACATATAGGAAACACATGCTAGAATTTATATATGATGAATAGTTCCCCTAAAATTCATATGAAGAAATTCGATAAATCTCAAAGGCCCAATATCTGCAAAACATACAGTAGATCTGAAGTTTACCTTCTTTTAAGAGATGGGTTTAAGGTAGTGTTGGAGTCCAATAAAGTAGTTATGTCTAAGCATGGACAATTTATTGGTGCAAAGGCTATGGTTCTGGAGGTTTGTTTCGCCTAAGTTTGGCGATTTTTGTAATAAGTCGATTGAATCAGATTTATGACACAATTAATGATAATTCGAAAGTGTTTGGCATTCTCGTTTCTGTCATGTGAAGTTTGGTGTCACATCTATCTAGCTTGCGCTTAATTCTAGATCACGAATTTTAGTGAGCTTGCGATTAATTCTAGATTTTACCATTACCAAAGGTTCTAAGTGTCATAATTGTGTGCAATCTAAGCAACCTCGAAAGCCTCACAAGGCGGTGGAGAGACTCTTGGCACCTCTAGAACTCATACATTCTGATCTATGTGAGATGAATGGTGTGTGGAAAGAGATATTTCATGACATTAATTGATGATGCTTCTACATTTTGCTATATTTACTTTTGAAAACTAAAGATCGGGCATTATTAGACTACTTTAAAATCTTTGAGGCTGAAGTTAAAAATTAACTAGAAAGAAAGAAAAATTAACCAACATGTCTTTTTATCACTTATCGGTTTTGCAACAAAGCCTTTGCAAACATATGAAACACATGTTAGAATTTATATATGAATAGTTTCCTTAAAATTCATATGAAGAAATTCTGATAAATCTCAAAGGCCCAATAGCTGTGTTCCCTAATGGGCTTTATTGTTTCAGCCCATGAGTAAAGGTGCGAGGTGCGATATCAATTAGTATTCATACTGCTGGTTGATGTGGAGTTTTCCTCCCTATATATTTGTACCAAGCCTGCTGGGATTAGACACAACACCACAACTATAATTGGGAGTTTCAATCTGGAAATTGCCTAATATCTCAACAATCCAAAAACCTTATTATAGCCTTTTTCTTGATTTAACTATGGCTTTTTTCACTGACGTGCTGAGGCTAGAAAAAATTTCTAGTGCAAATTTTAAGAGGCGGCGAGTTAAGGCCATGCTCTAGCTACAGGCTAAAATGTTTTGGATTATTGTTGGCTTGCCTGAGGGAAATATCTCTGGAGAGAAGATTCCAGGGGGCAACACTATCAACTGAATGCAACCATCAGATATATATTCTAAGTTGTACATTATGGAGAGCTTTCATGACTACAAGATGGTTGCTAACCGATCTATAGTCAAGCAAGCTCATGAGGTTCAGCACATGGCAAAAGAACTTGAACTCCTTAAGTGTGTCATACCCGACGAGTTTGTAGCCGTATGCATTAATGCTAAGTTGCCTTCTTCATAGAAGAGCTAGAAAATATCAGTTGAAAACCTGATAGCATCTCTTGATGTTGAGGAAAAGATTCGGGCAAAGTACACTATTGAGAAGGGGAACCAGAGCCATTCTGGCACGAATTTGGTGCAGGAAAACCCACATGGCAAGACCAAAGGTAGGAATAAATCTTCCAATGCCAAATTAACAACTACCACCGAGAAGAAGAAAAACAATCTAGCTGCTCAGTTCGTCATGATTTACTTTTATGAAATTAATCTGGAAATTGCCTAATATCTCAACAACACAGTGGTTATTCACTGAATGGAAACGCAAGCGCACAACTTCAAGTGAAGCACTACTTACTTTCGTATATTTGGGGTGAACTAAAAACTTTTGCGTCCTCGTCACCTCCTTAGCCGTGGGATTGAAAACACGCTCGCTAAGCCTACACATGAGTAAAATGCAAAATGTCACATTCTTTTTTTATTTTTTAGGCCCTGTTTGGATCCAAGAGGATTCTAAAATCCTTGAGAAAAAAATCTGTGTAGCTTCCAAACATACCCTAGATTCTAGAATCGATGGTCGAGGATTGTAAAAATCCGAAATCAACCCAAGAGAAGATTTTACACGATTTTGCCCATCCACATGTCTATAACCATAAAATTTGTTTCTAGAATCTAGGTATCCAAACACAACATTCATTTTTATCTAAAATCTAGATTCTAGAAATCTAGCTAAAATCAAGATTTTGAGAATCCAAAATCTGATCCAAACAGGGCCTTAGTAACATAATTAAGAAAAAAAAATACCCGGTCGGTTGTAGGTTAGGAAACACTCCTTTGTTTTTTATTGCGGTTTTTCAACGAGGGCGTATCAAATTCAAGCCGGTGTTGACAAGTAACCAACGACATATTTTCCCCGTCAACTTACTACCATAAAGGGAGTAAAATTAAACCTTTTTATACTCATATGCATTTACCACTAATAAATTCCACTTGTAGTGCCTTGTATTTTATTTTGCAGATTTATAATAAAAGCAAGTGGAAAATCGACCAAAGTACACCTTCCGGAAAGCGCATCATTGCAAAATCCAAGCTCAAGAGCAAATCGACCCAAAACATCAAATCCGGGCGAGCAAAGCCCGGCCCACAACTTTTCGAGGCGAAAGACGACACCCCCGCCAAGACTGGGCCGGGCGAAAAACCGAGGGGTGCGCTACAAGCACCGAATGGTCGGCGGCGCACCCTCCCGAGGGCGTTTTCGGCCCGACCTCGGGGAGGCTGTTCGTGCACCTTCCAAAGCGGGGTTTCCGCCCTTAGTTGGTCGGTTTGCGCCTGAAGGGAAGGTTTTCGTGTCGGTTTTGGTGTATTTTAGCATTTGGGCCCCTCCTCCAAGTGTATAAGTAGGCCCCTCTCTCAACACACACCACTTGGAGTCCGGCAAACCCGGCAATTTCTCTCTCTCTACCACCTCTACCTCTCTCTCTTCTTCTACTTCTTCCTTCTTCTTCTTTCTTCTTCTTTATTCTTTCTTGGTTAGCACTTGGAGTAGAAGAGCTACAAGGAGGGCTTGTCTCCTAGAAGAAAGTGCTTTGGTAATACATCTACTCTATGGAGCATTCTTCTATTTGCAAGTCTTATATCCATGTTCTTGGCCTAACTTATGAACTAGAGTATAGTTTTGTTCATGTTCTTGTGTTGGTATATGAACTAGCATATAGTTTACATATCATAATCTTGACATGTTCATTACGGTTCATCATCGATCATCATATGCCTAACTTGATTAGAGGTGGGATAGCGGTTCGTTGTTCCTTCGGGTTTGCTCTTGTTCTAGTCCGTCCATTCGACGAGTGGGGATCCTGGGGGACAAGAGTAGTGCTCTAATACGCGGGCATGGTGCCCGGGTATTATGACACCTGCGAATATGAGGGCATGCCACGGTTGAGGGGGGTAGGCGGCTTGGTAATGACAAGCCTTGACCGTCCTTTGAAATCCCCCACGTTCATATGTTCTCGTAGGAGTTAAGTAAATGCTTCTATTGGGCCGTATGGCACCCGGGAGTCTCCCTCAAGTTATCCTAGACCTAACCACGCTTAGATCGGTTTGCATATGATCCTAACTATTCATTTGTATGGCCATGACTAGATACATTAGAACTACTCCATTAGGTTATTCATTTATTCATTTATTCTTTATCTATTTTCTTTATCCTTTTCTTTGGTGGATTCTTAAGTGTGTGTCACTATCCATGAACCATTATTGCTTACCCTGTTATGAACATTTTGGTCTAAGCAAACACATGTTCCTCTATTCAGATGCCATGCTAATTTATTAATCACATGCCTTCCTTTGGGAAAATATAAATAACGATACCACTGAATACTTCGGGTGAAATGCTACAATGATAGATCCGTGCGCTTGCGGATGAATATCTAAGATGGCAAGATCTATCCCGTTGATAGTTCCATTTGGATCACCGACATGGTGGTTTACTTGGGAATGTCGGCGGCGCATTTACGACGCTCTTATTGGGGATGGGTTTTATACATTTCCTTTGATTGCGTTAAAATGCCAACAAGCATTTACGGCGCCGTTCTTGGGGAAGGCATTGTGAAAAAAATATAATAAATAGCTGGCTATGAATATGAACGTAATGCATGGCTACCATTTGCTCGTCCAGGTTAACCTTTTATGTTTTCTCTCTGTTGTGGATGAAAAAAAGGATAGTGTATGTCGGGTTTCCTCCTGCGGGAAAACTTCATCTCCGATCCGGAGGCACTCCTAAGGAAGAACCGGTCTCGCATCGCTTCTTCTTCGTACGAACCCCCCGACGGTCGAGACCGACATCCCCGCACCAAACGCAACTCAAGCCATGGCCTGGAAGTATTTCTCGTTTCTCAACTCATTGTCACCAACGCGTGCCACCGGGCGGCCGGTGAATGTGGCGGACAAAAACTTCGAAGCCAGACTGGGGGTGATCACCATGGTGCGGGCGGTCCATTCATTGGATCGCCTAGCGAGGGCGCAAATGCTCATCTCCAAAGACTTCCTTGAGCGTCGCGATACTATCGTCATCAAAGATGTCGCATGACGCGTCATCGGGCTCCGTCTGTTTCCCTTCTCCCTCGTGGGGAAGGCGAAACAATGGTTCTACAAGGACAAGGAAGTCGTCGATGCGTGGGCAAAAGTGCTCCGCGGGCGTTCCTCGCTAAGTTCTTCCCCATGGGCAAAACCAATGCCCCGAGGGAAGAATCACCAATTTCTAGCGAGAACTCAATGGAACCCATTCCGGAGGCGTGGGAGAGGCTGTAGGAGTACATTCTAGCATGCCCGCACCACGGGATGGAGAACTCGGCTCTGCTCCCGAGAACTTCTACAATGGTCTCATGGCCATATCGAAGGGGCACCTCGATGCCGTGCCGGTGGCGCATTTCTATCGCTCACCATCGATCAAAGCAAATGACCACGATTGATAAAATGGTGGCAAACTGTAGCCGGGGCAAAGACAGAGCCCCCGGCCAAAACACAAAAAGGCATGCATACCATGAAGGAGGCGGATATGCTTGCCACAAAAATGGACTGCTTTGCTAAAGAGGCCGGAGGAGCGCAGCAGATGGATGCTACTACCCCCGCCAGCCCGATCTACACCACGGGCGCTCGCATGACACGTGAGACGTGTGGTGAGGTTGGCCACTCGGGGATAACTGCCACGAGACCCATGAAGAAGCTGCCTTCATCAACAATGCAAAGAACGGTACCGCCAACCGCCGCGGGGGAGCCGGAACAACCAGTCCAGCCGCCATTCCAAGGCAACCCGGGGATATAACTCCAACTATAACCCCAGTCGGCCATCACTAAAGGACTGATGCTTGGGCGGCGAAAAATTAACAAAAATCTCACCAAAAAGATGAGCCACCAAGACAAGATCTTGGAAGGTGTGAATAACAAGCTTGAAGGGTTGGCGTCGGGTCGTGAAGAACCAACTTCGGCTTCAACAAGATGATAGAGACACGGCTAGCCCGGTTGCGGCCCAAGTGCGATTTACGACTCGGGAAGGATCCTGGGGCAACCCGAGGTCCCACACGAGTCGATTAACATGATATCTCCGAGGCTCGGCCAACCCGGGGAGCTGAAGAAGATCCCCGTGGACTCGCCATTCATTGCCAAGAAGGAGATCCTGGGCGTCCGATCATCGGTATTGCCATTGGCCCCCACAATTTTGCTAATGCATTTTGTGACACGGGGCCGGTATTAATGTGATGTCCAAGACCACCTTCAACAAAATCCATGGAGGGACACTTACTCTGCCAAATTAGTCCTCCAAATGGCGAGATCAATCAACAAGGCGGAGGGAATACCGGAGGACATGCCGATTAAGATCCAAGATGAATACATCCCCGCGCGGACTTTGTGGTCTTGGACATGGGCCCAAAGGAGGATGTGTCTCTCCTCCCGGGGAGACCATTTCTTTATCTTGCCAAGGTGACATCGGTCCGGGAAGGGCTTCATCGTCTTCCATATCAAGGATAAAAGCGGTAAAGTGCCCATTCATTGGGTACAAGCAACAACACACCCCGCAATCATCGTCATCAAGACCGGTGTGGAATGTTGAAGGATCGGCTCCGAGACCCCCTGAGGCGGTACCTCCAGCCAATGAACAGGGGAGAGTCGACAGTGACTATAAAAAACACTGCTCAAAAAAAAAAAAAAATGGGGTATATCCAAAAAGAAAAAAAAAAATGGGGTATATTAAAAAAAAAAAATCTATATATATATTTATATATTTATGTGTTTCATAAAATATTTTTATTATCAAAATATTTTGGAAAACTAAAATAAAAATCTTTATAAATAAAATAAGTCTTTACATGAAAATAAAGAAAAATATTTTCTACATAAAAAGTATATACAAAAAAATATTTTTAAAATGATTTTTCTATTTAAAAATAAATTTATATTTGAAAATTTTTGGAGAAAATTCAAAAAGGGAGAAAACGGTCGAACCGGGATGAGCAAACAACGGCCCGCGAACTTTTCGTGACCGTTGAAACTGAGCACGCCCGACCAAAGGCGGCGGCCGGCCGCCTCGAGGCAGTCTTGCGCGCGCACCCAAGGTGCGGCCGCACCGTCTTGGCGCCCGTCCGGCTCCGCCTTCGCCAACGGCTCCTAGCCGTTGTGTGGAGCGTCCCCACGGCCGTTGGCTCCGGCTATAAATAGCCCCGAGCACCGGTGTGAGAGCACACACCCTCATTTTCACTCTCTCTCACTCTCACACTCTCTCCCGCTTGTTCTACACTCCATTTTCTCCACCAAAAACATTGTGCCGAGCAAGATCACGGCGTGAAAGTTCATACTTTCAACTAACCCTTGCACACCCGAGGTCTCGCTCAATCATTTTTGTAGTAGCCATGAAGAAAGCGGGAAGATCTTGGCCGGGTTGAGGCGATCGTCAAGGCATAGCTCACGGCATACAAGCACAAGCTCCGCCCTCAACCCGACAACCTTGAAGACTCTCCCATGCAAGAAGATGCTGCACCCATCGGGGAGGAAGAAGCTCAAGCTCCCCGACGATCGGCCGAAGCCGACGCCACTGCCGCACCTCGACATCCGTGGAGACCGGGAGATGCAAGCATATCTCCTACTCAAGGATCGTGTGTTCCGGCCACGCCGGGAATCGACCACGAGCTCCTCGAGCAATCGAGGTATGGACAATTTCCCATCCTTTGGAGAGCGGTCGGGTGGCGGGGATATTCCACCTCTCGAGGAGGAAGGTTCTCGCCTCGACAATTCAGTTTTTATGCACACTAGTAGAAGACCAGCTAGGAATTTCTTTCCGCCTCTTTGGTACACTTTATCATGTTATGTGGGTGGACCTAGCTCGTTCTTGGGGTTTTAATTATAGATGTGCAATGAACATAGATCTTTGCTCTCCCCGGCTTTGTTAGACATCACTTTTGGGAGGAGATATCCGGTGCTCATGAGACCGAACTTTTAAACCTCGCCACTCACAGATCCGGCACCCCATCACTTAGGTTTATCCACCACTGGATCTCATTGACTTTGTTTCCTAGACACGGGTTAGATGGGTGAATGAAATTGAATTAAAATTACTCTATCTTTGTTGTCCACAAGGAAAAGGTAGCTCCAATGGTAGAGATGTGCAGGAATCTTTTGCATAATATCACAAAAGTCGCTTTTTCCTCATCACCTGCACATCTCTTATCACACGCCCCGCTTCAAGCGATTGGAGCTTTGGAAAATCAGCGGAGATAGAGTACATTTCCACACCCAGGGAATATTGGACCATGGCGCGGCTTGTGCGGGGGCACTTGGTTAAGATTTTACCATCCCGCGAGCTTGGTCATCTTTTCCTCGGCTATGCAACTATAGTTCGTTACCTAACCCGGGACTTACAGCTTGTATAAATGCCGGGTACTAACATTTGAGCTCGAGATCCGTTGATAGCTTGCGGGAAAGACACCCCCAGCTCTTCACAAGATCGGGAGGCCGGAGGTCGGATCCTCCTCCCATGGCCCCTACTTCACGCCTCGGCCATAGCCACGGCCTACACGGTGTTCCAGGCGGCATGGCCTCACCCCCATGGGGGACCCCGGGGTAATACCCGGTATGATCCTAGGTGGGAGCCACCGCCCCATTCACCGGCACCATCCGAAAGTGGCCTCGAAGGAGATCTGAAGCATGGAGGGCCAACATTTGACTTTGACGACAAAACCGATGATATGCCCCCACCGGGCCCAGCCTGCATCCACCACGGGGGTGGAGGCTATCGGGATCCAGGCTGACACCTCGGCGTCCGCACTAGGAACATTGAGCACACGCTCAATTCCCGTGTGCAAAACACCCGAGCGATGGCGGCGGGCGGGAGCGGCGAGTCGGCAGAGATGGACCCAATTGGAGTCCAACATGGCTACTCGCACCACACGCGAGGAAGCATGCCCGGAGGTACCAAGGCTTCGATCCCGACCAATAGGCCTCCGATAGCTTGGGGAGGACCCCCTCAAGTATCATTGCATTGCATATTTATTTCCATCAATTTTTACTTTATTTCTAGCATGTTTAAATTTCAGCAATATTGCATTGAAAAAAAAAAAAAAACTAAAAAAAAAAATCCAAAAATAGAATAAGTAGCTCTTCTTTGTGCCTTAATGCTTATATATATGAGCTATAAAAATGTTTAGTCTTAGTCCCTTGTTGAAATGATGAATAGTTGCTCTGTCTTATTCTTTGCCTCATTACTTTAGTTTATAATTCAAGTTCTCTAAAGTTTGGGTTTAGTGGCTAATTCTAAAACTCATCCCGAAAAAAACCTGATTCATGTGGGTTGCATATGCTCTATCTAGTCTAAGTTGTTGCCAAATATGATATGGTACAAATGGATTTGCTATGACTTCGTTCAAAAGAGAAACTTGACATCCGGGAATCTAAGCTTTAAAAAGAGAAATGTTTTTGGGCTATGCTAAAAAAAAATGAGATGAAAAATGGACAAGTGTCCAAGGGCGAGTAGAGCCCACATCTCTAAAAAAAAAGAGAAAAGAGAGGAAATAAAAGACAAAAGTCTAGGGCGAGCAGAGCCCACCTCTCCAAAAAAAAAATATATAGCAATAAAGCCCAAGCTTTCTCGAAAAAAAAAATATTATCTAAATAAAATCCCGGATAAAAAGTTGATCAAAAGGATGAATGATAAGCACCTCTCGTTATAACCGTTCTATCGGCAACCGCCCAAGGCTTTGAGAAAAGCTGGAAAGCTCCGCTACGATGAAAGGTAATAAAGGGTGGGAAAAAAAAGATGTGCCATTTTATTCAAACTATAGTAGAAAATCTTATTATAACCCCCGGCACTTGTAAAACGTAATCGGTATAGTAGCAACTCCGATCAACAACCAAGTACTTATCTCTTTTTTGCTCGAGGACGCGCAAAGGGTAAGCTTGGGGGAGTTTGTTGACGGTAACCAATGACATATTTTTCCCCTGGCAACTTACTACCATAAAGGGAGTAAAATTAAACCTTTTATACTCATATGCATTTACCACTAATAAATTCCACTTGTAGTGCCTTGTATTTTATTTTGCAGATTTATAATAAAAGCGGTGGAAAATGTCGACCAAAGTGCGCCTTCCCGGAAAGCGCATCATTGCAAAATCAAGCTCAAGAGCAAATCGACCCAAAACATCAAATCAAAAGGCGAGCAAAGCCCGACCCACAACTTTTGGGCGAAAGACGACACCCGCCAAGACCGGGCGGCCGAGCCGGGTCTTGCGCGCGCACCGGATGGTGCGGCCGCCGCACCCTCCCCGAGGCGGTTTCGGCCCAGCCTCGGGGGAGGCGGTTCGTGCACCTTCCAAACGGGGTTTCTCGCCCTTAGTTGGTCGGTTTGCGCCTGAGAAGGAAGGTTTTCAGTCGGTTTTGGTGTATTTTAGCATTTAGGCTCCTCCTCCAAGTGTATAAGTAGGCCCCCTCTCTCTCCTCTCTCAACACACACCACTTGGAGTCCAAAGAAACCAGCAATTTCTCTCTCTCTACCACCTCTACCTCTCTCTCTTCTTCTACTTCTTCCTTCTTCTTCTTTCTTCTTCTTTATTCTTTCTTGGTTAGCACTTGGAGTAGAAGAGCTACAAGGAGGGCTTGTCTCCTAGAAGAAAGTACTTTGGTAATACATCTACTCTATGGAGCATTCTTCTATTTGCAAGTCTTATATCCATGTTCTTGGCCTAACTTATGAACTAGAGTATAGTTTTGTTCATGTTCTTGTGTTGGTATATGAACTAGCATATAGTTTACATATCATAATCTTGACATGTTCATTACACATTCATCATCGATCATCATATGCCTAACTTGATTAGAGGTGGGATAACGGTTCGTTGTTCCTTCGGGTTTGCTCTTGTTCTAGTCCGTCCATTCGACGAGTGGGGATCCCGGGGACAAGAGTAGTGCTCTAATATGCGAGCATGGTGCCGGGTATTACGACACTGCGAATATGAGGGCATGCCACGGTTGAGGGGGTAGGCGGCTTGGTCGTGACAAGCCTTGACCGTCCTTTGAAATCCCCCCACGTTCGTATGTTCTGTAGGAGTTCGTAAATGCTTCTATTGGGCCGTATGGCACCCGAGTCTCCTCGTTATCCTAGACCTAACCACACTTAGATCGGTTTGCATATGATCCTAACTATTCATTTGTATGGCCATGACTAGATACATTAGAACTACTCCATTAGGTTATTCATTTATTCATTTATTCTTTATCTATTTTCTTTATCCTTTTCTTTGGTGGATTCTTAAGTGTGTGTCACACTATCCATGAACCATTATTGCTTACCCCTCGTTATGAACATTTTGGTCTAAGCAAACACATGTTCCTCTATTCGGATGCCATGCTAATTTATTAATCACATGCCTTCCTTTGGGAAAATATAAATAATCGATACCCCAATACTTCCTGGTGAAATGCTACAATGATAGATCCGTGCGCTTATGGATGAATATCTAAGATGGCAAGATCTATCCCGTTGACGCTTCCATTTTGGATCACCGACATGGTGGTTTACTTGGGAATGTCGGCGGGCGCATTTCGACGCTCTTATTGGGGATGGGTTTTATACCGCTTTCCTTTGATTGCGTTAAGAAATGCCAACATTTGGGCGCAGAGTCAACGAAATAAACTCTCCTCCACTTGATAGCAATGACAACAAAGAATCCGAAGTCCACTAGGGTTATCTTGCAAACATGACAAAATCCTTGTCAAGATGTTTCCTTAGACCCCATTCTAGATATGTAGTGCCCATCTTTGCCAGGCCGCCACTCGGCCCTTTGAAGGTCAATGGTTCAGGATCAAGAAAGCCAACCGACAAAGACATGGCCCTAGCTTCCCTAAGCGCATCTAGGAATAGAGGCATGCAAAGCAAATTTAGCAAGCAAATAGATGAAGAGGCATCCCAAGTGAGTGCAGAATAGAAGAAATTGTACTCACGATTGTCATGCAAAATAAGGACGGACACATCCAATACATCCATCCGCCATGAGGTCAAACAAATCGTCGAAACCCACATTGATCGCAGCCTCTTCGTGCATTGTCACGCCAAAAAACCTCTTTCACGAACACTGCGAGAAACGCCACATTTTGCCCGTTTGTGGTCGCTGTCGCATGTACCACTCATGAAGAAGCGACACACAAGAAGGCCCCCGCCTTTTGAAGCTCTTCGGGTGATAGCATTGAGATCCATGCTTTGGTAGTTAGGGTTGGGCGTATGATGAACCGAAGGGCATTTGAAGCCACTCCCAACCGCAGTCCCCGAGCTCATCTATTGCAACTCCGTGCTCGCTCTAACTACTTCGCCTCTAATTCCATCTCAACCTGCAGCATCCGGTCCGGGCTGCGTCAATGGCTAAGCGCTTGGTACTCTGCGGGACCACCTACGGGGCTAGAGGTGTTGGCGGGCGTTGAACAGGGGCCTTGTAATTCCATCGCCTCCAACAGCCCCGAGCTCATCTATGCACATGTCGCAAAGACACCAAGGCTTCCAACCAACCGAACTGTACATACCACCCACATGCCCGGATGCTGCCCCTCTCGTAGTAACATCTCCCGTAAGTTTCACCCCGTGTGAAACCATCATCCGTCTTCCAATCAACCCATGTAGACATACCACGCAGACGCCCCTACATCGTTTCAGGGGGTGCCAGGGGCCCCCGTGGAGCTCATATCTTTCCCTTTACACCAATGACATCGGAAGGATGGGCTGGCTTCTCTAAAACTATCTCGATAAAGACCGAGCCTCTTCACAGGTCCAAAAATTTCAGCCTTGTCACCCGACATATCGGCAAAGATGCTCTCAATGCACGCAAAAAGCCTGAGCAAGGTTACGTGGATATTTGTCCCAAGGATTACGGATTCCTTTGGCGGCCAATTCCACATCCTCCTTAAGCCCACTCTTTGGAGAGTGCCGCATAATCAACTATCCCAAGGCACCTCATTTAATAGGCGGCTGAAAAATTCAGGCTACAACTGCGTGCTCGTCTCTTCCGCCCGATGATGTGTTGTCGTTCTTTGTTGGATCGAAATCAATGAAGTAGCTTCATCGCTGAACAGATTTGAAAATTTCGTCGCACGGAAATTAGCAAGGCCCTAATATTATACGATTTCAATTCTATATTAGGCAGTCTATGAGGACTACACAAACCACGGAGGCACGAGATCACAAAAAAAAATATGGTTCGGGAATAGAGAGGAATATGAACAAACTGTAGTTTAGTAACAGTTCATTTAATAGGCACATTTTTGTAAGACAAAGTAGTAGTAGTAGTACTCTGAGCAATCGGTGTTCTTGAGCATGTATATTCATCTATAAAGAAAATATGAAACAAATGAGTCGCAGATTTCCTACGACCCATGTTTTAGATCGCGCGCTATGAAATTTAGAGGCAGCTTGTTTCTAGATGCTATTGCCGCTATAGCGGTCGCTATAGCGGCGCTATGGTCGTGCTATAGCGCACTATTTGCAACGCGTAACGTCGGCATGCATTTCACGCTATAGCGGCGCTATTTGTTTCAAATAACAGAAATCGACAAGTATACAATTATAATTTGATAAGTGATAATGATAACCATATAATAAAGTTCTCATCCTCAAAACAAACAACCAGGAAGGCAAACAACCATTAAGGCATCAAGTCAAGTACATAAGCAAACAATCATAAAGTTATCGAAATCACTCAATCGCTAACAATTAGGCTAGGGGCCGATCAATTTGCCAATAGCGCCATAATAGCGCGCTATGACGCTATTTGAGCTTAGTGCGCTATAGCGCCAATAGCGCAAATAGCACCAAAAAGTGCAATAACATAGCACGAGCTGCTCTATTGGCGCTACGACAATAAATGCCAGTAGTAGCGATTTCCTATGACAAAAACACGAATATCAACATTATAGTAGAAGTTAGGTATCTTGTTCAAGATCTACAACACCATATATCCATCGAGGACAAAATTATCACCTTTTCCTCACTTACGGGCGACACTTGTGTGCTCCTATCTCTTCCCGCCGATGATGCGTTGATGCCTCTTTGTTGGATGGAAATCACCGAAGAAGTTGCGTCGTCGCTGAGCAGATTTGAAAATTTCAGTCACCTCGAAAATAGCGAGGGGCCTAATATTATACGCTTCAATTACGTAATAGGCACTCTATGAGGACTACACAAACCAATCGAGGCGAGAACAACAAAATGAAGTTCGAATAGAGAAATATAAACAAACCGTACTTTAGTAACGCTTGTTTTAATAAGGACATTCACGTAAGGCAAGATAGTTGAAGAACTCTACGAGAGCTTGTCATTGTTCTTGAGCACGTATATTCATGTATAAAGAAAATAAGAAGCGTATTTGCGCTTTCCTATGACGAAAAACACACATAATAACAACATTATAGTAGCACTCGTGTCGTGGTTCGGTATCTACAACTCGACATATCCATCCGAGGATAAAATTGTGCAGTTCAATTCTGTAATAGCAGTCTATGAGGACTAAACAAACCAAAGAGGCAGAGAACAAAAAAATGTAGTTTAGAAATAGAGGAATATAAACAAACGTAGTTTAGCAACAATTGGTTTAATAGGATCATTTTTGTAAGATAGTTGTACTCTGAGCGAGTCGTGTTTCTTGAGCACGCATATTCATCTATGAAGAGAACAAGCGATAGTAGTTGCGGTTTCCTATGACAAAAACACACACAGATAATAATATTATAGTAGCAAAACACACGATAATAATAATATTATAGTAGCGGTCGGGTGTATTGTTCAAGATCTACAACTCCATGTATCCATCCGAGGATAAAATTATCACCTTTCCTCATGTATAGGCGAGTGAAAAATTCAGCCCGGACAATTGCGTGCTCTCTATCTATCCACTGATGATGCGTTGATGCACTGGCCGTTGGATGGAAATCAATTGAAGTAGCTTCATCGCTTGAACAGATTTGAAAATTTTAGTCGCCGAAAATTAGCGGGGCCTAATATTATACGATTCAATTTTATAATAGGCGAGTCTATGAGGACTACACAAACCACTAAGGCGTAAAACAAAAAAAAAAATGTAGTTCAGGAATAGAGGAATATAATGAAACCGTACTTTTAGTAACTCGTTGTTTTAACAAGGACATTCGGTGTAAGACAAGATAGTTTAAGTACTCTCCGGAAGCGTCATTGTTCTCGAAAGCACGTATATTCATGTATAAAGAAAATTAAGCGGCGGTATTTGCGGTTTCCTATGACGACAAAAACACACAGATAACTACATTATAGTAGCGGTCGGTGTCAAGTTCGGTATCTACAAGTGCCCGTAGTTCAAGAACCATTCATGTAATAGGCAATTTTTTTTAAGACAAGATAGTATTATAGATAGTCATGTCATGTTTCTTGAGCACGCATAATCATCTATCAAGAAAATATGCAGCAGAAGAGTTGCGATTTCCTACGACAAAAATACTAGATAACAACATTGTAGTAGTCGGTGTCGGGTTCGGTATGTACAACTCGGTATATCCATCTTAGGATAATTACGCGAGATAAATTATGTAATAGGCGGAGTCTATGAGGACTAAACAAACCAAAGAGGCAGAGAACAAAAAAAATGTAGTTTAGAAATAGAGGAATAAACAAAGTGTAGTTCAAGATCCAACAAAATGTAGGCTAGGAGATCGAGGAGGAGGCCAGCGCTGTTGGAGATGACGGCGGTGCTCCCGCCGCTCGGGTGGAGGATGAAGCCGGCGTAGAAGGTGGTTGGGCGGACTGCGGTCTCCCCTAGAGATGGTGCCTCGCACCCGGTGGACCGAGTTGCGCACGACGGTGGGGGAGGGCGGCCTCGTCGTAGCCGGTAGCAGATTATCCCGGCAGATCGCGTCGCGAGATGGGATCGGAGGTGGGTTGGGCGGTGGTCACGCTGCGGATGCGCCGGTCGGCTTGAAACCCTAGAATGGCGAGGGCGGTGGTTGGATGCGGCGGTGGTGGTTGTCAACGGCAAAGCGGCTGGCCGTATACCCTAGAATCTCCCCGGTGAGGACGCCGGATGAGGAGTGAAATGAATCGCCTATGAGAAGGCGGATAGGGTTTTGGCGTTTGCGCGAATGCTGGGGCGCGCAAATTTTTTGGAAAATTTTGGGCGGGCACAAGGTAAAGATCGCCACTGGCTGCATCTGGGAGACCGGGAAGGCGCGTGGTGGGACCTACCACAAAGAATGAAAACTCGGGAGGCGGGGTGAAGAGTGAAATGATTCGCCTGTGAGGAAAACGAAAATGATAGTATTCTCAAAAGTGCGTATGAATACATATTTCTCTCAAAAAAAAAAAAATGGTAGTTTCCGATTTTCCGTAGTCGCTTTTTCGAAGTTTTTTCGATTGTTGCCTAAACGGAAACGGAAGTGGTAACCGTGAAAAAATGAAAATGATAATAATGGTAAAAAAAATGGAAATGAAAGTGGAAAGCAGTTTTGCCCTCTTCCGTCGTTTTTGAAGATTTCCGTATTTAAGCGGTAATTTACCGTTGGTTACCGAATCAAGGGCACACACAACCAACATGCACATAAGGCAAATATTTTTTTTGGAAACTACCCTCCGTCCCAAAAGAATGACGTTTTTGACTTTTTAGACATCGTGTTTGACCATCCGCCTTATTCAAAAAAAAGTTGTATAAGATCGTATCAATTTAGTTTTCTCTCTCATAGTAATTCTAAAATTGATAAAATTATAAGTAGGACCTGTTGGTATAGAAAAAAAAAGTTAAAGAAAATTAAAAAAGGAGAAACAAAAAGAAAGAAAAAGAATAGGAGGGTGATAGTAATATTGTAACACTTGTTTATAAAAAAGTAAAAAAATTGCGTTTATTTTGGGACGGAGGGAGTAGGCTTTTTTTGGGAGCGGGCGCGACAGGTGAGGCCCTTGCGACGACATGACCGGGTGCTAGTACTACTACAGCGTAATGAATGCCAATGCCTTTTGATAGAGCTGCGTCTCTAACATTTACACCTTGTGTGCGTGCATACCTTTGCGTAGAGTAGGAGTAGCTTAGGCCGGTCTCGCTCGCGGCGCGGTTCCGCGCCATCGGGCGCGGTGTCATCATTATACGATGCCCGCCTCCATCGGGCGAGGCACCGTGACGAGGACGAAGGGACCGACTCGCCTAGTACTTGTTGCGTTTCCTAAGCGCCAAGTACCAAAAAGGCAAGAGCACACGGAACCACAGGTTGACTTCCCACAACGACTTCGCCCGAAATTGTTACATTCCAGCTACCATCGCCACGGGATGTCGGGCATTCGATACGTAGCATTCTGAGAACAAGTCCGCAAGCGCACGGAAAATACCGTTGTAGCATTTCACCCGGAGATATTCAGGGGTATCGTTATTTATATTTTCCCAAAGGAAGGCATGGTGTAGGACTCTAGCGGGGGGCATGAACAAGACGACATGTCTATGCAGCGTTGACCAATACTCAATACAAGGGGTAAGTAATGATATTTTAAGATAGTGTGACACACACTTGGGCCAACCTCAAGGATAAAAGGAAAATAAAGAATAAAGAATATTCCTAAGTGGAGCGGGGCATTCTAAAATAGTTGTGCAAAGAACAAGTTAATAATCATGCAAACATAGATGACTAGAGTTTTAGGGGAGAATGAGATGAACGGGGAGACTCCGGAGCCATACGGCCCAATAGAAGCATTTACACGAACTCCTACAAACACACCTTAACGTGGGGGATTTCAAGGGACGGTCAAGGCTTGTCACGACCAAGCCGCCTACCCCCTCAACCGTGGCATGCACTCATATTTGAAGGATACATGGCATCCGGACACCACGCCCGCATACTAGGACACTACTCATGTCCCCATGGCCCCACCCTACGGATGGTCGAATAGGACACGAGCAAGCCCCCCGAAGGACACAACGAACCGCCACCTCGGCACAACTCTTACTCTACTCAAATACATGGCATGAATGGTTAGGCCCTAAGTTCTATATTTACTAACCACGACATAGGAACTATAGTCTAGTTCTTCTATCATGATCGTGTCGAGAACAACATGTCAAGAATATAACATGTAAATACTCTAGCTCTATTGCACAAGCATATGAGATCAAGACTTGAGGATAAACCATAAATGTATTCATACCGAATATTCCTTCTCCCAAGTACAAGCTCTCCAATGAAGCTTAGCCTTGCTCCAAAAATACTACTAAAGACTAAAAGAACTAAAGAAGTGGAGGAGTAGAGAGCAAAAACCGACGGTAAACCTTCCTTGTATCGCAAAACCGACCAGCCTTGAGGCGAAATCCGTTTGGAAAGTGCACGAACACGCCTCCCGAGATTTGGGGCGAAAAGCAGCCTCGAGGGAGGGTGCTTGACCGCGCGGTGTCGTGCAGCGCACCCCACAGGCTCGGCACGGCCCGGGGTCTCGGTGGGGTAATAGTCTTTTACATACTGAAAAGTTATGGGCGGGTTGTGCTCGGCCGATGTGATGTTTTTGGGTCGATTTGCTCTTGGGCTTGGATTTTTGCAATAATGCGCTATCCGGGAAGCGTACTTTGGTCGGGTTTTCCACTTGCTTTTATTATAAATACGCAAAAATAAAATACAAGACACTACAAGTGGAATTTATTAGTGATAAATGTATATGAGTATAAAAAGGTTTAATTTTACTCCCTTTATGGTAGTAAGTTGGCTGGGAGAAAAATATGTGGGTTGAAAGTTTACCGTCAACACTCTTTCTTATTTT